>OZ007528.1:441839-594531 GCA_963931895.1 Eupithecia pulchellata | reverse complement strand
GTTGCTAGATCATTACCTACAACATATTAGGGCTAAATATTTTGTGAATTGTCTAGCATTGCTACATAACATTGTTGTAGGTGAAATCTTCACTAAACATTGTGCTTTTTACTTCTTTCACTAGTGGATAAAAATAAAGCGTACAGAATATTCAATAACAATCTAGATATGTTGGTCATTTTATTGTTTAGAATTTTACTTGGATATGAGCTTATTTGGTAGTCTTATGAATTAAAAGCTATTGATTGCTTTACCCTTTGTAATCCTTATAATAGATAAACCCAAGAGTTGCTGAATAAGTAGGTACTGGTATATTTTATTATGAAACAAAACTTACAAAATTGTTTTTTTAAATGAGTCATAATCCGTTCTAGCAATACATTTAGGTCCATCTTTAAATGTGCGTGTTACGTGGACAATATTTATTTATTTCAGTTACTTCAGTAAGTTCTATTTCCAAACACAGTATAGATTTACATAAAATCTGAAATATGTTTGGAAATAGTCCATCATTTATAAATAACCTTGAAAAACAACCGGTTCTGTGTTTAGAGGTAGGATACCTTTTCGTAATATAATTACTCACCTCAGTTGAGCTATCTCATGATTGTTTGCAACAGTCTCCATCCATCCAGCTCAACTGTATTAATTCTAAATACCTATTAGATCTAATTTGTGCCTATCCTTTTTTCTATGTTAATAATAATGGTCTGTGTTCTTACCTACATATGAATAATTGCTACAAATTAGAAATCATGTTTCTAAGTCTTTAGTAACTTACTTCATTGTTTAAACCTCAGATAGGAAACTTTTGTGGTAACATATTAAATTCAGTATTTATGTACTTATTAATTGCGTGTGAGCTACGTACGCTACGCACCGCTCGCCGCAGATAACTATGCATTTTGTTGACTTTTCCTGGATAAATAAAATAAAACGGAGCCACTGTATTACACTTGGTGAATTACCTTCAACGATGGGTTTCTAAACGTTTGATTTGTGTTACTTACCATGTCATAATAATAACCTAACAAGCTCTATCATAAGACCATATCATAGAAATGGTTATTCCCGTTACGGTCAAATTATCTAACTATTTATTATTTATTTGAGCCATTACAGAATCGTGTTACTAATAACAAGTCACAAAAATCAATAATTTGGTAGTTTTATCAAACACTAGTGTTTTTTCATCCCGGCTTCGCACAGGTATTTAGCAAAAATTTGGAAAAATAAATTTTTTTACTCACACATAATGTTACGATACTTTATTAAAGTTTTCATAAGGACCCCTCACTTTTGTGAAAATATTCGGTAGTTTCGGACCCTATTTAATGAAAAAAACAACTCTTTCTTTATAATAATAGTACCTATAGATTACCCACTAACTAAGGCTTTTCTAGATGTGTGTACCTACACTACAAGAGTTTCAGTTTAAAATCGTCAATTTAGTAGGAGTACAGCATCTTATAGTTATATGGGATGCATTGTCTCGCAGGCCACCGTGCGTCGCATGCGCGCACCTCGGCACACGTGTGCGTCGCGTGTGGCCACCACCCAAACACTCCGACACTCCACCACATCGCGGCAATGTTTATTCAATACCCTACTGCAAACGCTACACCTGGCTGAGGCTTTGCATGATTTTTTTGAGTAAAGAAGCAGCTACTACCGCCAGTTTTCTCGTACCGCAATGCCAAAAAACAAAAGTTTTGAATCAGTGCGTTCTACCAGTCATGACTGACCTACGGAGCTGAGACGTGTACACTCACGATAGGGTTGGTCCACCAGTTCAAAGTCGCTCAATGAGCTAATATTGGGGTACTCGTTCGTTTTGAACCACTGTAAAATATATATATATATCTATGTATTTATTGTATCAGTCATCTAGTACTAGTACCCTTACACAAGCTCTGCTTAGCTGGGGCCGAGATGATTCTGTGTGGATTATTTAGCGTTATTAATTTATTTTTATACATAACAATATAAAAACGTTATTTATTTCTGTGTTTAAAATATTTTAGTTGTCTGTATTTCACGAAGCGCGACGTACAGCATCGAATCAGCTACTTGTAATAACTAATAACATGTGCCGATATTTTTTGTTTATAATTTGCGTGAATTTCCACGTACGGCGATGTTTCTGAACGTCCACCAGCGCGCTTTCTCACGTTGTGCGCATCTGGCGCGCAGGCGCGGGCGCAGGTAACTCATTGTTTTACTTTATTACTGACACCAGTTACTTGTGACAGTTCTTTATTGCCCCTCGGACGGGTGTATCTTTGTTATTATGAATTATGGACTTTGCGTCAACTTTTAAGTAATTCTCTGAAAGTAATTTATAGTTTATATAATGTAACTTGTCAAAGAGCTTAATTTGTTAGTGTTAATATATAAAACTTATTGTTTTCTTAGATATCTACCGTCCTCTGCACACATTTTCACTCACAGCACATGATACGACGAAGCGGCCGTACAGCATTACAACACCATGACTCCTACCATGACCCTATTTCCTATATTATAAAATTTACTGTCTGAATTTTTACTTGTCTAAGTGCTTATTTTGTAAGCTTAAAGAACTAAAGTTAATGAAATCTGATATCTGCTCGACATACGTTACATACGGTAAATAATTAATAACCTATAGTTTTTGTATGTAGGTTATGTGCTAATATTATATTAGCATACAGTTTACCCGCTCGTGATAATTTTGAAATTTATTTAGCTATTTGGCTTTGTGCGCGTGTGGCGAGGTGCACCGGCGCGGCGACATAAACCACGGACATATTGTCCTGCGTCCAAATGAGCCGTTTGCATTCCACGCAGTAGGGCTGCCAACTATAGGCAAGGTAAGACACTATTTTTAGGACTATATACTTATCAATAACAGAATATAGCTGAAAACTAAATCTGGCTAGCCCTTCGGTAGGGTCATAGTTAAAAACGCACGAATATGAGTGTAGTTATATCAATAAATACGACGGGAATTTTAGTGCTTATACGCTCTAAAATTTCTAATATATATTATATGATAATAAGTGGTCTACTTCATAATGAAAATGCAGGAGGACCTCTGTGGTGCGTTGACGGCAGGTCCGCCTGCTGCGGGTTCGATTTTTTGAGTTCTGCAGATATTTGTTCCGGGGGTTCTGGTCGTTTTCTATACATAATAAGATATATATATCTATGTAAAATATTGTATAAAGTATATCAGTTGTTCATTAATTGAAACTTTCTTGAAAACTGAAAAAAAAAATGTACGAAATATCTGTCATCTAGTCATAGCTCAAGCTCTGTTAGCTATTTATTCGAAACAATACTTTATTCGGTTACATGTCATATTACATAATAACTTATTTTTTACTCATAAAATACACTTTCATATAAATAAGATAACATATGCTGTAGGTTTTGTTTGACTATTTAATAGTCAAACAAAACCTACAGCATTAAATTCACTGAAAATCAAATAAAAAAATACTCAGCTTAATCGGGTCTAGATAATCCGATGTGGATTGTCCAGCATTATTTATTATCTTATCATTTAATTATGGTATGAACATTTTACCTTATAGATTTTCCAAAGGTTTTGGCTCCTTGTCACAATTATTTCATGTCAGTAGGATTTCGCGTTTTATTTTATTTTTACCTACTTAACTATTAGCTGATTCTTGACAATTTAATGTAACCTCGTTTTAGCCTTCTCGTTTAAAAAACAGAAAATAACTCGCAAAATAGTCTTCAGTTCAGTCGATCAGTGGTAAGAATGGCGAGAGCCCTAGAGGTAGCACCTATTGTTCGTCGCAGCGCGCGGCGCGGCGCGGCGTGGCGGCGGCGCGGCGTGGCGGTATCGCGCGATCTCTGCCGATAATTAACCTATACCAATAAGCGATACCCGCATGTGCACCTATTCACTGCGCTCATGCATTGTCATCTAACGGATTTTTGTCGGCTGTGGGACCGGCCGGACCAATTACACACGGCCTCGCCGTGGGAATGATTTGTGGGACTTTTTGATTGCTTAAACTCAGTTATTTTTGTTCAGTTACTGGATTTGTAATATTTAACAAAGAAGAATATTAACCTGCGATTTATTTTCTTTTTTGTACTCAGGATAAAACATCCAAATAATTTTACACATTTATCCACTAAACCGAAATACTTTTCTTTCATCATCATAATCAATCCTCTCGGGTTCCGTGGCTTATCTAAATAAAATTCAAGTAACAGTTTGTAAATAAACATCTATTTGGAATATCTGGATGGCATCCAACAAATAAACGTCAGTCAAGCTTATCGCTAATGGCATTATATCCCTTTAAAACTATCAGCAAACCGTCGGCGATAAGCAGAGAGGAATAAAAACATTGTAATCAGCTTAGAGGCAGCCTCCGGCAGGCGGCCCGCTGAGGTTATCTGCTGCGGCCGCGGTGCCGGCGCTGACAGGTCTCATGCTTCGTCACAACCTGACTACCACTCATATTTAACAACTTGAGAACCTATGTGGCATTAGATACATGGACCTAATGGTTTATGTCGTGTCTTGTAATGTGGCCAGACCTATACGTACAAGGCAATTTCTATTATTTTTACCTACTACATACTACATTTCGTTCCCAATAGGTATAGTTATCAATCCATAGATTGTTATATGTAGGTTTACGTGCTCAAACGGGATGGTTCGTACTATGCCACCAACCCGGTGACTGATTCCTCAGAATTAGTCGCATATTAATTGGGCGTTTTTGAAATTCACACAAGGATTGTCTTTGTGCGCCGTCGGGCAGCGGCCATGTGGCCGCCAGCCGCTGACCTCACGGACCTGCAACAATCACTAATTGTCCCAACCGTTCGTCCTCACCGTAACGACAACGGCTTTACCTCTATACCTTTAAGAGCTATTGTTGAACCGTGCCGTTTGTAAGGCACGTCGCCAGATGGTCTACAGTCTACCGGATGTGTACTTTTGTAAGAAGTGTCAAAGTAATTAAAGTTGACTGTCATAATGAGAGAATGTGAGAGCTGTAAATCCTTTGTTTGTAATAGATACAAGTAACAAAAGATGAATTGTCAGAGCCAACATAAGGTGATACTGAAACCTCTGAGAAACAAAAAATTTGTTTGTTATATCCAGTTCCATAATCCATCGCCATAATTTGTGAAATACCCCAGCCATGATGCGGAATGTACGCGCTAATAGCAGCAAGTAGGCAATGGTCGTTATTCACGGCCCGCGTGTGAAGTGAAATTAGGTAAATCAGGGCGATGGACAATAATGCACACAAGACGTCGTTGGCAGCCGTTCAAAACGTCGCTCGTTGACACCTCTCTCGCTCTCCGAACTCGGAGCACACGGTATGCTGCTGGCTGGCCCTTCTCAATCAGATGTATAGAAATATTTGGTTGCTTTTGGAGGCTTTTAGAGGTCTCTGAAGACGTCAGGAGGATCTGCGGGTGGTTCGGAAGCTACAAACAATAGAAACGACAAAAAGTAAATTCGCGGAGTGCATGGCGTAACGGCAATTACAGCGTCGACAACCACGAGGCGTGAAGCCGGAAACCTGCGCAATAAAGGTCGCGCTGTTGTCTTGTCGCCGCGGCGGCGGAAGCGGCGCGCGCCAGCCGACCCGCGCGCCGCAGCTAGTGATGCCTCCATCATTTGGAATGAGGACTGCTGCACTCTACCATATCCTTTTTTTATAATTTATAATTCTGTTCCTCTAACATAGTCAGAGACTTTGTACATCCTTAATCCTATTCTCTAACATCTATTGTTATCTCTACTCACTCTTATCTATGTAACTATATGTATGTATATGTATTCTAATAAACGTAATTCAATGTAGGTACAATATCGTTAACATGGGCATAATATCGCAGGATCGGTGCTTGTGCTCATTTCTGGGTAGAGAGTATGCCCAGCAGTGCACATCCATCAGAAGAGTTTTTTGAAGACGAGGAATGATGTGGCATTGTAAAATGGAGACAAATGCTTTGTTGGTTTGTGGTAGGTATGCGAATGTTGCGGATGATAATGGTCAGCACAGCAAAAACAATAATTTGGTTAGTATTTAATATTCAGGTTAGCTTAGGCACCGCCACATAATGTTCTCCTTTCCCCTTGGTCGCCTGGAAGAAATCGCTATAAGCGATAAGGCCGCCAATTCCATAGCCATAGATTAAGCTAAGTTTTAGAACCCATTGTACTCTTTGTAAGGTTATGTAATAAAGAATTATCAAACAAATCAATCAATAATTTTTACATTTATACATATTAGGCGCTCCATAGAAAGGTGTGGAGTTAACATTAGGTATATGAACATTGTGAGATACATTATATTTGTGTCTTTACAACTGAACTGACTTAAAAGTTATTGCTGATGGTTTAGAGATTTTATGAGGCCTATAATTTAGCACCGAAAGAAGAATATTGTTTTAATTGTTATCTTGTTTTTGTAGGTATAAAGTTTTAATTTCTTAGTCTTTTTTACAATTTGGTATATAATTTACCTACCTACACGAAAATACAGGAAAACAGTGCAAACAGGAAGGTATCTAGGCCTATTCACGGACCTCGTTAATTAATTATTGTTGAAGGTAAACCCATTCTCTATTCAGGAAACTACTCCTACCCACTCCTATAATAATAATAAGTAAATAAATGCAATGTAATCTGAAACTACCTCAGCCACAGACTAAATGGATTAAAAACGAACCGCAAACAAAACATCCCCGGCAGAAATTAAAAGAGGAAATCGAATATTTATACATTTGTCGTGGCGTAGTGTACGAAGCATGTACGAAGATTATATTTACGCGCGATTTTTTTTATAACGAAAACGCAATTAGAAATCTTTTTTATTAGGCACATCTTATGGAGACCATCATCATGATAATTTTCAAGATGATACGTGATCGCCACGAATACCGGTTCTGAGCCATCCATCGCGTGTCTGCAGCCGCTACAGTTTTATCTTAATGAGATGTTGGTCTCGATTTTTTAAAGGATTGTGGAGCACTGGTGTCCCGTCCCTAGAATACATCGCGCGTGGAGCTTGTAATTGTGCACCTCGAGTCGTTATAAAAACTGGCAGTTTCGTCGGAACGGCCTCCTAGGGCACTGCAATGCATTGTGTAATGTGCCAAATGGCTTATTCCACTATAAATATTTGGTCCCTGTAACTGTCTTACATAAAGCTTGGATAATGTCTTCTTCAGCCTTTTTCTTCTTACAAAAGGTTTCGATAGATATTGCTCAGGAATTGTTCAGTTACATTTTCAAAAAACTCAAGTCAAGATTAAATTCATTTATATTTTGTATGTTTTGTACAAGATTTGTAAGTGTATTTATTTATAAGGTACCTTTTTGATAAATAAAATTGCAATTAATAGACAATTTTAAGTTCTATTTGTACACTTTTTATAGTCTGAACTTAGTTCAATTGTTCATACGAAATCCAATTTGTTTCTATACCTTCATTGGAAATTTTTACTTGACTATTACATAAACTAAAAACCAAACCAAATGAAGCCATTTTCAAAAACTCTACATGAAATTTCATCAAAGTAATTGAACCTAAGTACCGTAACCAGCAGCTAGGTTAGGTTAGAAATTCAGCTATTTTTTGATTTGTTGGAATTTACCTGAATGCTTTTTATCTATCACCATAAGTGTCACATTGTTATGTTCTAATTTTGCAGGAAGCCGATACCATCATATCATGTTCATTATGGTACCTAAATACGAGTATATCTATTTCATGTCTAAAATGCACTAGCTGTGAGCATCTTTTCAGCGGCAAGAGTACTTTTACTGAATTATCAATTAACGATCTCCGCCACAAAAGGGTCTTTGCTTAGTGCTTAACTGCACTTGACAAAATAAATGTAACGAGCATAGGTGCATGCTTATGCTTACGCAATTACGCATACTTCGTTAAACTTGAAAGGGCTCAAATGTTCTATTTGAAATTGGTAGAGTTATTTTGGTTGTAACGTAACGTTATGAAATATTCAAATATGTAGTTCTGACATCCGGACATACATACATGTTCGAATGTCTGATTGACGACCTCTGTGGCGCGGTGGGCGAACATGCGATCTGCTGATATATTAGATTATAACAAAAATTCTATTTATGTATTCAGAATAATACATTTATTTCATCATAGGGCCTCATATTGACAAACACCTTACAAACTAGCATAATGCTAGCATACATTAAAGTCTAAAAATCTTAATATTAGCATACAGGTAAGGCGACGGTGTGACACATCAGGGTGTCACCTAATAATATTGTATAAAACTTTTTAAACTTTCACAATTTGTTGACATATTAAAGAATAATTATCGTGTATTTATCGCGTACATTTCGTTTTTATTTTCCCCTACGTTCCCATCGCGTTGCAGCGATCGTGGTCACGGGGCGACAAAACGTAGGCGAAAATAAAAACAAAAGGTACGCGATAAATACCCGATAATTATTCTTTAATATACTCGTACTTATTGTATAAAGTAGTCCTCTAGTATGTATAACACAAGCTCTGCTTAGCTTAGGGATAGATGATGCTGTGTGAATCGTTCAGCATTATTTATTTGCCAGCAGGTAACAGATGATGACATCATCATCTTCCTCATCAGCTCGCTTCGAAGCACTAGCCCGCGCTCGATAACGTTAATAACTCCATGATTGTAAGGTTGATGCCTCATATTGCGTCGCAACTTGATTCCGAACCCGCTGGAACGGGGCCGCGGCCCGAGAGACATCTTCCGGCAGCAGAATATGGATCCTACACCGCGGAGATAAGAGCGAGATAAGGTATTTACCTCAGATGGTGTATGACGTCAATCGGTAGCCTATTTGTGCGGGGTATCGCATCGCAGGTCGCGAGGTGAAGGCGGAGCGGTTCACGTGTTGTCGATCAGCGCGTTCTAGGAATCAGTTTTGATTGATCGCCCTTTGTTCTTCTCTAGAGATACCAGTGCGCCGGCTCTGACGCGGTGCTTGCAAGATCCGAAGAGAAATGACTTCATATTCTAATTACTATCTACATACACCTACACCAAAAAAATCCTGCAAATAAGATATCGACATCATCAAGATATACCCCCTTCTTGTATCTTGAGCGGTCACTATCTATACTAATATTAATCTATACTAATATTATAAAGAGGAAAGATTTGATTGTTTGTATGTTTGTTTGTTTGTTTGTTTGTTTGTTTGTTTGAATTGAATAGGCTCCGAAACTACTGGACCGAGTTAAAAAATTCTTTCACCATTAGAATCCTTAATTTTCCGTGATGAACATAGGCTATATAATATTTTCAAAAAAGTTAGGGATCCGCATGAAAAATTCAATAATTGAACCGTGGGCTGTATATTCAACCTCTTTTTCTATTATGGCGCGTCAGAATAGAAAAAGAGGTTGTATAGCGCACGAGTCGCCCCGTGACCACGATCGCTGCAACGCGATGGAAACGTAGGGGAAAATAAAACAAAAGGTACGCGATAAATACCCGATAAATATTCTTTAGTAGAAAAAGAGGTCGAATATACCTAATAGCCAGGGATCGGAATAGGTAGAGTTTTTAAGTACCTAATGAGGTAAAAAGCCAAGGATAATATAACATGGATATGCCTTTTTAATCCCTGAATCGGGAATTGTAAAATATTTTTGATATTTCAATTTCTCAAAAAAAGCTAATTAAAGCCACGCTTTGTAACTTGAATGGCGTGGATCCATAATTTAAGCACACTCAACGCACCGAAACAAACGGGTGAACAAAAATGTACCTAATATCCAATCTCTTTTCAAACTGGTCATCCCCAACGTCCACCCCGCACCCCGCCTGCTACAAGGCAGGAATATACACAATAGAAAGAGAAATAAAAAAGTCTACGCCTACACGCTTTGTTGAGAAACAAAAACCGCTATCCGACATATCGTGCAGGAATCAATAATTTTTTTTAGTATATTAATATAAATTATTATATTATTAGAATAAAAATAAATGTTTCGTAATCGAAATACCTACTTACGTAAACAAATTGAAGAATATCGGGATTAATTTAGTATATGAATTTCGAGATTATGAGACATATCCATACTAAGCTATCGTTCTAGCGTGTATGACGTCATTTGGTACTTAAAAACTCTACCTATTCCGATCCCTGCTAATAGCGCACGGTGCTTGCTTATTATCTACGGCCAGTGTCAGTTATGGAGTGTCAAGTCAATGTCAAAAATCCCAATGCTGTTAGAAAAATTAAGGGATCCGTATGAAATCGGTGAAGCCCATCGTGTTAGTGTGTATAATTTCTGAAATTTTTGTTTAATACCCGTGCGAAGCCGGGGCGGGCCGCTAGTATTTTATAAAATGATTTCCTTCAACAGAAAGATCTCTTTGTGTTGAACATGTAGGAAGATTTATAACGCGTGAGTTTTCCCGTATGCGTGTAGGTGTAGTTCTGTAGATAGGATGGCGCAAAGTCCAAGTGCGCAGAGCGGGTCGCAGGTGATCTGCGCAAGCGCAATTCAACGGATAAACATGTTGTTTAAACTGTTTCCTCATATCTCTGCCATTGGTGTGGTGTCATTGAATTATTACTCCCTTAGATAGTCCAAAACAAATTTATTTTTCTTATCAACATGTTTAAAGGAGGGATAAGGTTTTAGTGACAACAGAACCACCAAACAAAAAATAAAACAATTGATAAGGCCACCCATAATAGTAATTACCTAGTAATACACTCCCTCGCAAAGGGACCTTTGGTGTTTTGGTCAATAGTCCTAGAGTGTTCTATGGTTTAAGCACTTTGATTTTGATTGACTTTTGATTTTGAATACATACATATATGTACATTATGACGATTCAATTAATAAATACAGTAAATAACTTATTTACCACCGCAAGGGATTTCGCTCGATTCTGGCCATGGTCAAAATGGTGCCCTAATATATACATACATAAGCGTCCAATCTCTGTAGATATAGATAGAGATAGATAGAGAACGCGTCGGATGGGTCATATTTACCGCAGAAGGCACAGATAAAACACCTAGCTAAGTAGTTGAGGCACCAATAAATTTACTCTATATTTCGTGTATTTCAGGTCTCGCGCACGGAGCTTGTAATTTACCTCAGAACATGCGATTTGTAATCATAAGTTATCAAGTAACTCACTTCAGTGGGCTTGTAGGCGGTAGAGTTAGCTGTTCACCACGCGACTTTGCTGACGACTTAGCGCTGCAGTGAACCAAATTCAGCTGTTATTACTGTTATATTTTATTATTGTTATAAGATATGATTTTACAAATAAGGCGATAATAATTTATAAAATGAAAAGAAAAAAATATTACGTAATTTAAATGGTTTTTTTTTATCTAAGAATAAAACTTTTCGTTTCCTTCCTGGCACATAGCGCCTTGCGGCGATACTGAGAGGAAAAACTTATCATAGTAGAAAGTTTTTTATCGTAGTATAATAGCGCTCTAATATGTATTTATGTGACAGTACATTTTTCATATTGTTTCTGTACTACCAATCAGCGGATTCTGAACAGTATTTTTTATCTTGAAAACAGTTCATAGTCCGTTCGTATGTGGGCTAAGTCTCGCCAACTCAGCTTTTTCACACACAAAGTAGCTACAATCGGAGATAGCGGAGACCAACATGGTGGCAGACCATTAAAAAGTTACCACTGTTTCCGATATGACGTGAAAAACGCACATTGAGTGGAACTTTATTGAATATAATACGGCTGATTCGTATAATTCCGTGCATTCACTCGGTCACAACATTATGCAAGTGTTATTGACGAGCCCTGTCCTCCCACGAATATTTATCGTCGCTCTGACGAGTGCACAGCACTATTGTGAATTCAGAGAACTCCAGAATAAAGTCAAGTTATTAGGCAAGACATAGTTTTACTAAATTGTTGTACAATGTCCTCGAGGTCTGCAGACAATAAACAGTTTGGAGTGACAGCTTTAGCGGCGGAGGAAAAAGCCGCGGTATTTTTAGATGATTTTCTAGCGGCAGGTGGCACTGGCGCCGAGAGTTATCATCATTTGCACAATGACTGTCTGCTTACGGTAACTCTCGTTGATGATGATGACTATGAACATTGAATAATGTGTTTCTAAAATTTTGTCATTATGTAACTCTACGCATTGTACTTCCACAATAATGAATCATACCGCGTAGATATGAAGGACCATTTGTTTTTCCTGCCTTTGGTTTCGTTTTACAATAATTTTCCTCTATCTTTCTATAATTTAATATTCGGTTTATGTTACTTAATACATTTCCTAATACCATAAAACAAAATCTAATTCATAAATCGCCAAGTTTTTTATTTTGTTGAAATCTTTCAAAAATGATAAAAAATTATATGTACCTATATTATAATCAAATGTTCGTTACGGTTGTCCAATGAGCTTCTGCAAATATTACATTAACGACGAGGTCATTGGATGGGGGTAGACTGCAACTTCCAGACCTGCTGCAACTGAGCTCCCTATTCGTAAATTTAAACAGTACATAAAACAAAATTTTATCAAGAAAGCCTTTTACTCCATCAATGATTAGTTACATTAATGATGTTAATGCTTGGCCAGATGTCGCTCCATTCCACACCAACAATAGCATGTAAGAAATTGAATGTGATGCTTAGCTTTTGGTTTAGGTACCACCTATTCAAATAATTATTGAAACGTATCTAAATCACATTAAACTTAGATTTAGAAAGGAAAAAAACATATATTAGATAGTAGACACATAAGTTACGAGTATAATATGAATGTACTAGTGGTTTCCTTTTCACTTCTTCCACTAGTGGACCAAAAATGGAAGTGAAGAGAAATCAATAACTATTTATATCCTATTCTATGACAACGAACGGTTTGAAATTTGACTTGTTTAAGTGCTTATTTTGTAAGCCTAAAGTAATAAAGTTATCAAATCTGAAATATAAAGAAAACCTTCGCCCGCCGCGCTCGTCGAAAAAATAATTTCATGAATTTGGAAATTTGCGTACATTCGATCATGTTATGACTTACGTATCAACTAAAAATCAATTCACCTTACTTTAGCTACAAGTAAAGATGTTAATATTTTAATAAGTCGATAAGAGAATCATAGGTCGCTAACGTAAAAAAAATCCGTCTCTTAAAAATAATAATTCCTTTTTGAAAAGTCCTGTAATATTGTGTTACAAAACCGGGACAGTACCTAAGTAATCGAAGTTGTTTGTGCCTTTCGCGTAAGCCGGAAAGGTCGACTTTGCTTAAAGAAGCTTTTTAAAATAGTGAACTGATTACATACCTACCATATTTAAACAAATAGGAGTTATCTATGGCAACACAAGGTAAACCTGTGTGTAAGAACATAAGTGTGGGTGCTTGTGTGGGTTATCGTATCGCCCCATTCATACGTCGATGGCCGGTGCGACGCCATTCATGCTTCGAGTGGCCAGAGGCGCATTAAGTGTCAACAGCGCCCTGTGTACGAGCCGCGCAAAACTGAAAGTTGGTGGGGTTGCGAGTGTTTTTTTCTCCAGGTTGGTATAAAAATTATGAAGGCGTGACACAATAAATGCGAGCTACAAAATGAGTGTGGCACCCCTTACTTCCTGGTCACCTGACCTATAGCGACCGCACCAATCGGTCTACAGCCGTATCACAATAAACCAAAACTTAGTTCTTACCTAAAATAAACCAAATAATGAATAAAAAAAAATTTATACTATAAAAAATAGAATTATTCGTTGTATTAGTACACCACTTGGCCGATAAGAACACGAAATTTCGTGTTGGAGAATTATAATAGACCCGATTGGAATATTACGTAAACCTGGCAGGGTAATGAGTTGTGAAATCAAAGCTGAATTTATAAGTGTGAATTTTAATACTGACAAAAATGTTTGTAACGAAAACCAGATCGTCGTCGTAACGGGTGTTTACTTCGCACGCGTTTCAACCGCCCCTGATTCTATTCATTTCAGTAATACAGACAGTTGAGGCTTTTAAAACTAATAAAAAATATGCCTGGCCTACTCCGACTGCTGCGGCATCGGGCAGCATCGCAGGGAAGCATGGTCTTGATGGAAGCAGACTCTTTGTAAGAGTGCGTGCGCGCACAAACTGCTTACTCACTAAATCCGCTCCTGACGCTCAACAACCAATAGCAACATTATGGAAAGACGATGATGTGTCTGGGGTTAATCTTCAAAAAAATCTACAATCCGATCTATGTATGATGACAGCACGTAAATACCTAACTTATATAATTTCATGGTAATCATGTAGTTACCTACCTAACTAACAGCTTTTTTATGAGAGCTACCGATTATAAATTGTGTATATATAATATCAGAGTTATTCAAATAATATTGGATATTTAATAATGTTGGTCCAAAATTAAACATAATCTTTCGAAAAACTCCATTCAAAGTACGCACTATTTAAAATATTTCATTATAACGCACACAATAAGCCCTAATCGTGGAAGGAAACGGCCACGAGCACACACACAGCTGTGGCACAGGTAGGTACATAGCGTACGTACGTACATGTAGATAAGGAGGCAGCAGGTCGCGCTATCTGCGCCCGCGCAGCAGGCAGGGACGCGGGCGTACTGCTGTGTATTCTGTGGCGCTGATAGCGGACTCGCAGGCCACGGTGCAGTGCGTACGGACACTCTCGTGGTCGGCCATGGCACCATAGGTACATTGATGAAACAAAAAACTACCTGCTCCACAATAGACTCTTATCCACCTTAGATTTAACATAATTGATACAAATACCAATCGTTTATTTATAAAAAGGGGGCATAATCACGGAATATAAAGCTGAATATATCTAGCTAAATGTTTTGCATATGAAAGAGAACGTTGATAATATGATATATATATATATATATATAAATGGAGACTCTCATACCAATAGCACACCAACAAGAAATGTCGTTGCCATACCTACCCATAGACTCACAAAAGTAGTACCTAAAAGTTTTCTGTGTGTTAGTGTTAAACTTTATACTAAACTAGCACCTAAAAGTAGGAATATTTCTTTCTATCTTTTTCACTTCTTCCACTAGTGAACAAAAAAATTTAGTGAAGAGAAATCAATAACAACTTTTTTCTTTTTTTATAATAATTACCTAACTGTATGAAATTTCACTTGTCTAAGTGCTTATTTACAAAATAAGCACTTAGACAAGTGAAATTTCTTCAAGTCAAAGCTTAAAGAAATAAAGTTATTGAAACTTAATCTGAATACATATGATATAATAAACAGTAAGAAAAATTCAACTTTATTATGGATGAATTAATTTTGTGCATTTTCTAGTGTACTAAAATTTATAGATTTGGAATAAATAATTTAATACTAAAATATAAAAGATTATTTACTAATACATATATTGGTGTTAAAAGACGAAACACTTTAGATTGGTTAATTATAATAACATAACATTCTTAGACGAAAATATCCCTTAAACTTTGTTAGAGTGAAGCGTTTCATTAAATCAGTCGAACATATTTTGTATTCAAGTGCTTTGCCTCGTATACTGTCTGAAATATTATTTGGCGCCAAATGAGCTGGAAAAAATCAGCAGAGACTAAAGTAGTTATATAAATTAGTTGGTAATAGTCCATAACATTAACATGTGTATCTGTACCGTGGGGGAGGCAGTGAGACTCGTGTAGTCTGAGGGACTATCGTCTGTGAAGCGACTGATTGAACCAATGAGTGTAGCTCGTACATTACGCCAGAGAGTAGCTCGTACATTACGCCGGAGAGTACGCTCAGCACGCACGTTTGCCTGCAGAGGGCGCACTCGGGGGAACTATTCGAAAGCTATTGTTGAAATGCCAACTCCTTTCTTATAGCTTGTCTCATTCGTATTGCGCCGTGTTGGAAACCTTGACTTAACTTCTTCGATATGGCAATATGTGTCTGATTTGCCACTTTTCTGCCATGAGTGTCCAGTTCATGGAAATGTTTTAGTCATGGATTGGAGGCAATTTACAGTAATAATATGAGCGGTAATTTTTGAAAAACACCATACAGATATTTACCACGCACACAATAGCTATACAATTGAAAACGAAGAAAAAAGTAATTAAATTGCTACTAACTATATTAAGCAGATATTTACAATTTTATCTTATTTACTGAATATTTACTATCAGGTGTCAGTTTGTTTCTTTATCATTCCCGATTGCAACTAAATGGCACAAGTAGTTGTCTACAAAATGTACATCAATACAGTTGAGCTTGAGCCACATTTTTTATGATGTTCTTATTCATGTAAGTAGGTAAGTAAGTACTTTTCTTGTGGGAACACAAAACTTCTCAAGTTCTTTTTAACAGGCCTGGAAAATTCCTAGTAGACTTTGTTAGGTACTTAATTTTCTAATAAGCTGTTTAAAATTTTCGTTATATTTGTGTTAGCACAATATTTTTTTATTCGTACGAGTTAAAATCAAATTAAAAAAATCACACTGAATTAAAATCAAATATGATATAAATATCTCATTTGAATCAATCTTATCTCCGGACTATTATACAATTTCAATCGGTAAGTACGGTACAATAACCTAGACCGAACACAACAATGGACCTAACGTTATTCTAAGCTTACAATTGAATCTCGTAAAAGCTCGCCCCGTGCGCCGCGCGCCCCGTCAGCGAATTCTTCCAATCTGTAGAGCGTCTGGTGATTCGCGTTCCACTTATTATCGTACCGTGGGCATTTGCATAAGAATAACAAGGAGGATTATTGATGTCCCCCCGCGCACGCCCTCCCCCGCACGACAGGGCGCGGGCCATAGGAGAACGCGATCACTTCAAAACTTCTCTAGTTAGAAACTTCTTAGAACGAAGAGAGTAAAAACTACAATCTTAAATTATTCCTTTTGAAAAAATATTTCTATAGCCAATTACAAAGACTCTGCAAGTGTCTTGCAAGGACGTTACAGTCGTTGGTCCTGCACTTGACCTCACACCGATCGTGTCTGTCTTCCGTCCCGTCGGATTATGTTGAAAATGTGAGGGAATATAGAGTGCACCACTGTTTACGCACGCATTTGCGTTTAATAAGTATATTCTGTACATATTAAAGCAGCAGGATGGGAAATTTTGAATCGTAATATTTTCATCACACTCAAAATAGTCTTGTAAGAGACAGCAGACCCATTTGAAGCTAAACTTTACAGGCTGTTTCTCTTCAAAAGAATAAATAGATTTTTCGTTTCTCATGCGCTAACAAGATGCATCCAAGCAACTACTGCCTCACGAGAATAGTATAAAGTACGAAGGCTGTTCGTATTAGAATAAGAAGGCCTCTCCCGCTCCTGCCTCGCGCCCATTGTAATGCTTAATTTTGTTCTCTTTTCATGTTTGTTCTGTATACATTCCGTCTAAAATGGAATGGAATAATTTGATGTAACGTTGCCATTGACGTGCGCCGGATTGGGCGCCTCTTGCCGTCATTGTACCTTGTCGGTATGGTCGAGAGTTGCTTGTCATCACCTACGTTTACTGCTAATGATCTTCTCTATGTATTCTCATTTCTAGCCTTGTCATGTTGTATGAAAGGTTGCCATGGATTTGGTTTATGATTGCTATATGTGTAATGTAAAAGGAATGGTATGGAATTTTGTGAAAGTAAAAAAAAAGCATCTCAATTCGTTGTTAAATTGAGATGGAACCTGGTAATAATTAATGTCTATCCGACCTCGATACAGTTTGAAATGGTTTGTTTGGCGTATGTTTTTTTAAATTTTAAGGCTTTTTTTTACCCTCCGAATAATAAAAAAAAGTCAGATAATAAAAATGTAGGTTAGGAGTCGGTATCTGGCAATGGAGCATAAATCGTAGATTATTTATTTAGTTACTTAGCGGCTGCGGCCAATAAATAGCCTTGTTTGGAATAGTAATGTCGACAATGTGACATTATCTTTACAGCTCATGTTAAAAGAGCAATGGAAGGCTGGGGAACGTACGAAATATATTTTTTCGAGGCAAAATATAACCCAAATAGACTCAACGATAAACAACTGCCTTATTGAGTAAAGCTAGAATTATAGTACATATTGTTGTTCAGTATCCATTTGTTAACAAGCCCGTAAACGTTGCAAAATACCCTTATCTATTCATAGAGAACAACTTTATGGCCACGTTATTAAATAAGCGGCCTTCGTAGCACGTGACTGCAGGTGCTACGTCGCTACGCCGCTACGTCGCTACGGCGCTACGGGGGTCTACGTGGCTAAGGCGAGGTGCTACGTGACCGACTGACACTTTCATTCAAGTTCCTACTTGAATTGAATTGAGAAAAGGAAATTGAAATAGTTACACTTCCTCTATTTGAATTTATAGTTTGAAGTAGATAAAGTTTAGAATTTATAAACATAAACATGACCTTATTTTGTTATATTGGCACTTAATTTTACCGATGTAACGTCGTAGGTGCATTATTATGCCATAAAATAATTATATTCGATAGTTTACCTTTCTATAACGACAATAAAACTATAAAATGGAATACCCGTAAAGTTAAATGTTATCAGTAGAACAAATCAAATCAAACAGTTGTTTTCAATCGTGACCCCGATGCCTGAACTAGGACTGGCCGACAACTCCAAATTAACTCTAAATAAACTGAGAGCGGTCAGCCGCCTTTTCCCACGATTAAAATTCCGAATCCCCTTTTCGTCGGATGTTTTCGCGATCGTCTGAAAGGGCCGTGCATTGAATCTCAGCGATCACGTTCTTTATACCTGAGATGAAATAAGACATTTTTATACAATCTGAACAGGTCTAGTATAGTTATTTATAAACCACCTTGTTTTATTTTTCGTTGGAGTTTAGAAATGAAAATTATAATTTGAACCCAAAATTACCTCAGGAATATTAATTGAACGCAGATAGTATCGCGGGGTCCGGGTCGAAAGGTGTTCAACCCCAATAAAGTCCAACAATGGTCAAGACAGCCATTAAGTTAATTTAGTGATAAACAGTGGTGCGAGGTGGCCGGCGCTGGTGCCGGTACAATGGGCTCTAAATCACGGCCCGAGCGAACCTGCTTAATTCAATCATGATAACTGCGCCGCAAGAAACGAATCACCCATGACCGATGTACCAGAGCTACGGTAGGGTTAGATTGGATTCGAGAACACAAATGTAAATACAATATAGTTTTAGTATAGTTACACTGTTACTTTAGTTAACTTATGAAATGTTATGATCGTCAGACCTCTAGTTACATGTACTTGCTAATGCATAGTGAGTCTAGTTTACAGGTGTTCAAATCTGTAATTACAAAGACAGTTGGCCTCATGACTTTGCTTAATTGGGAAACTATAACTTAATAATACTGGACAAACCACGCAGCATCATCTAGCCCCACCCCAAGCAGTGCTTGTGTTATGGGTACTAGATGGCTGGTTTAATCTATATCTATACTAATATTATAAAGAGGTAAGATTCGATTGTTTGTTTGTATGTTTGAATTGAATAGGTTCCGAAACTACTGACCGATTTGAAAAATTATTTTACCATTAGAATCCTATATTTTCTGTGATGAACATAGACTATAGATTATTTTCAAAAAATTTAGGGTTCCGTATGAAAGATTAAATTTTTGTTAAATACCCGTGCAAATCCGGGGCGGACCGCTAGTACAATATACATAATTACATTAATAGGTATATATTTTTCTTCGATCCTTTGTAAAGTGTTTAATTGTAACATTCCTGCTTTTATCAAAAGTGTATGTCCAGGTTAAAGCCCATAGTTCGTTCCTCGTGCATATATTGGCAGCGTGTTTCAATTTCGCCTGTTATCGAGCTCGGCCAGCCGGCAGCCCTGTGCGAAAGAAAGGGCTGGCACCTGGGGGTAATTCAGGGGCGACCTTGCAGCGGGCGATAACAATTGGGAGACGCCGCCGCCGCAAATTCAATATCCAGAGGTGTTGGCGGCCCCTGCACTAGGCCTGCCCGCGCGGACACTCGATAACATTGAATTTATTGGGAAGGTGAAAATTCATCCGCTTTTGTACTTTGTTATTGCGATTAGTACTCGATGTCACGGATCAAGGTCTAGTTAGTCTATGGAATGGCCGTTTGTTATCTGACATAAAGTTTTGCTTGCAAGTCAATATCTAGGTTGTATTGTGTCTTTGTAAAGGCTAAAACGTGTTGTGGCACAAGACCGGGAATGAGTGAGAGCATCGAATGTTTTCGTTAGTTTTGCTTTTTTGCATGTACATTATGTATAATAATGTGTTATAATAATGTATGTAC
This sequence comes from Eupithecia pulchellata, assembly GCA_963931895.1. NCBI lineage: Eukaryota > Metazoa > Arthropoda > Insecta > Lepidoptera > Geometridae > Eupithecia > Eupithecia pulchellata. Next base: position 574,218 of record OZ007528.1, on the reverse strand, counting down.
ATGTATGTGCTGTAGACTACTACGGCACATGCACATACATTATTTCGCATTTACTTTTTTAAATATGTTAAATATCAATATTTTTTTCTATAACCACAATATTAACTAGATAACATAGTGCTGGACGATCCACACTGTATCATCTAATAACCAAATGTTAGTCAATTTAATGAATTTTTGCTTGCTTGTGTGCTTTATTTATCTATCTATCGTGGATAGTCGATAATAGAGAGCAGCCCTTTCACATCCCTAAAGCACCTTGTGTTTAGTGTCCACTAGCCGTCCTCTGTCCACTGTTGGGGATATAACCACTTAACGAGGACTGAAGTCTGGCTCCAATTGAATTTCCAAACTGTCGGCCCGCACTTAATATGGAGATACGAGGAGGTGCGCCAAATTATATTCTCCACGAGAATGCAGGCAACGGACCTGCTCAAATGAACTCGCTTTATGCGACTGGTAAACATTGATGTTCTCGCTTTGCACAGCGCTAAAACTTGCTATAAAATTATGATCACGTATGGCTATTATAAATAACCTTTGATGATCTGTATTGGTCTTATAACAGCAGGTAAATAATTCTATATAACTTCACCCCATGTTGGGCGCCAAGAACATTTGTTATCAAACTTATGCCATTTGCTAATCATACATCGTGCCCTATCGACCAATATCGCAGAATATATTTGTTGTAAGTCCGATAGGCCGGTCGGGCATATTAAACGGCGATTAACCCACCGGCCGGCCACTGATTTATGCGAACTATTAAAATCTCCGAAGGCACAGAATTAATTGCACTACTTCAGAGCTGGTTGCTTTATTAATTGGGTCCGAGTCGCCTGTTGTTTATAGTCCTCCCTTTACTTGGAGCAGCCCTTATCGTGACCCGGCCGCCGGCTCCAATTTGTCCACTCACGTTTCTGTTCAGTTTCAATGGCTATTAAGGGCCCTACCTCTGTGTCCGGATAACTTAAATACCTAAGTAAGTACCTAATACGGTCCACCGGCAGTGACGTGAATTCTTAACTGTCGCCGACCTTAGCGTCTTGCCTCCTTGCTCCTGTTTAATTTCCATCCATTTGAATATCAAACTGTTTCCAGAGTTCTCGTTCGTGACCCAAACACGAGTTTTGACATAGAACTTTTCAATTACAATTCTGTCTTCCCCTCGGAGCTAACATTTTAGATTTAATCATATTCAAATCACAACACGGGGGTCCACTCGGCCGGAGTAATTTATAACTTGGACAAACGAAAATTATGTGCGTAGGTAGCCGACGGAAGTTTTCACATTTCCATTTAAATGCGGGCGCCATATCACCTTAGCCACAGCGCAGCGACTTATCGACAGTGGGGCAACTTGCTCAGGTCTATAAAGCATTATATTCTAAACAAATCAGATTTATGTGAAAATATACACGTGCCAAAGATTTTTAATTTTTTTATTATTTTAAAATGTAATTTAGAATGTAGGTTAAGATAAACTTTCAACAGAAAAACCACATGTATTATTTTGTAGAAAGTCATAAGCAACTAGGTAACATACTAGCAAGATTTTAACGACATTTATTAACATAGCACGCCTTTTCCAAGCCTTTTTCCCCGTTTTGTTTAACTTCGATTTCATCGACTGTTAATTTCTCTGCTATGACCACAGTAGAGTGTCGGATGAGGTCGCGAACAAATTATGAACAACAATTAGCAGCGCGACACGTAAAGTTGTCGCGGTGTCGCGCGCCGTGTGTGCCCACCAGTACCTACACGTGTCCCGAATTTATTCCTTCTGAAATATATTTCAAATGTTATGAATTATAGCAAGAGATGTGGTTTCGCTCCTTTTTGAAACAAAGGTGATGGTAACAGCAGTTTTAAAATTTCGCAGCGAATGAAAACCTATTGATAAAGCATATGAGTAATTTTGGAAGTAAGTTTTGCTTGAGATTGCGACCTCCCGTACTTTTACCTTAATCATCAATACCTTATTCGACAACGCGAGTAAGCGTATAAACATAAACGTGTTGTGAATGAGATAAGGGGCGAGCGGTGCGGTGTTGCGGTGACCGCACCTGCGTCGCACGCGGTGCGTCGCGGTGCGGTGCCGCGGCGCGGTCCGACGCATTTATCTCCGGAGAAGTGCGAACCTGTTCAATTTGCTCGAGGCATAAATCTTCCTCGATGCTGCCTTATTGTTTTCTGTAGGTCAACTTATTGCTTCACAAGGCAAATGGAAAAGGAAGTAAATTTATTGGTATTTATTTTAAATATTCGGTCAGTTAAAAACAATTCCGAATAATTATTTGATATGATCGTGGTCGGCTGTAAAATACAAACCATCAGCAATATTTGATCGGAAATTAAATTACTTTTTATCAGATTAATAATAGCTGTTTGATCAGCAAATTAATGTTTTAGTTAGCATAATTAATTATTTTGATCAGCATGATTCAGATTTCAGATTCAATAACTTGATTTCTTTAGGCTTACAAAATAAGCACTAAGACATTTATACTTAATGAATAATTATACTTTTCGTGTAGCAGAATAATTGTTGTGCTAGTACTTTAGGCACATTTTGTGCGTGTGGGAAGAAACATAAAATAAATGTACACTGTCACAGTTTCAACTTGTCCAATTTAGAAACTTAAGTTTTTTGCATTTACGATTTTTAACAACTTTTAATGGACTTTAGATAAAGAGCACTAAGATCTAAAAATGTTCTAGATAATGTTGTCTGGCCTAGACCCTTAAGTTAATCGACCACGATAAATAATAATTATATTAGTAGATATGTGGCACCGAAATATTTATTCCCCCTAGTATCTCTTGTATCAGAATTGAAAAATGAGTGTCGGCCTAAGTAAGACATCCTAATAGCCAGGAGTAGCGCCACCTACCGGATACCGTTGTGAATGTAAAACACCTGGAAACCAACGCAAAACACACAGTAAAATCTATTTTTCGGCAAACCAAAACTCTTTAATTTACTGGCTGTTTAATAATACCCCATGGAAAATACCTCTTTGCGTATGTTAACGTTGCCGAAAACCCATAACGTCTTGAATATTTTATAAATTCATACACATTTTACAAACACTTCGAGGTAACCTTTCCAATCTTTAAATTAAACTCACCCCGGGGTTGATCCACCTATAATAATAAAGCCCAAGAAAATTTCAGCGGAAAATTTAAGCATACCCTCGAAAGTCCCAAAGGTAACGTGTGCGATATCTATCGACATCGCAAGATATTTGGCGCAATACCGACCGACATAAACCCGAATCTTGCTATTTAGATCATCTTCTGTGCGTGTGTCCTCGCCTTTTAAACCCTGCCAAGTTACTCCTGCGCCCCTGCACAGGACTTTCACCTTTATTGTGTAGGTGTATAGGGTCGAGATGGTCGCCGAGGTACGATGGTGAGGTAGGTAGAAACAAGAATACGATAAGTTTTATTTCCGGCCCGAGGTGAGGCTCGGACGTTAAGGGAATAGGAGGATGCGGAGCTCTTTATGGCGCTGATAGGAGGTGGTACCTTGGCGGGCTGCGCTTCTCTCCCAAACGCATAAAACTGTGACGATACGGGAAATGCTGACGGCCAATTTCGCTGTAAGTACTATTTTTTCCAGTCTTTATTGACGGATCCGTAAAACAGACGCAAAACCAGATGATCATTCTGAAAATAATATAAAAATGACAGACATGTCTCAAAACTCCAAGACAATTGATCTGCGCGTTATCATAAATGCATGACCATGATGATATGCGACAGTAAATGGCTGTATAGGTGAACAGTAATGACAGGCGCATGGCCGCGCCTATCGCTTCGTGGAACCGGCGGCAGGTCGGAGGTCGCGGTACATCCACACCACACCTATCTCACAACCACAGCTGACGTCAATTGATGCTATCTACCTACTGATATCTAGTGCCTACTCATCTATGTGTAACAAACTGATCTACTCTTAATTTTACGACGTCTTATGTCTTACCTTGACGTGATAAATAAACATGTGTAGTGTACAAAAATGTGACACATTGTAATGTAAGATTTCTAATAGATCAAGTAAATGACGTTATGACGTAAAATTATCGTTCCTATACAGAGACAACCTTTTTTTTTGTTTGAATTTGGTACTTATTAGAAACAACTTTTTAAAATTTTAATCGACACATATTTATTTATTTTAATAACGATCTAAGGCCTCCGACCGAAGTCTAAAGTAGATAAGTTAAAAAAAAATATATATCCACGGCTTATTGATTACGTAATTCTTCTTAATCAGCTAAGTACGTAATTAAGAAACAACGTAAAAGAAGCTCTCGGTAAACATATTTATTTACAGATCGGTACACGTACACCTATCTACGCGCTACGGGATTATCTGACGTCAATCAGAAATAACTTCACCGCATGTTCTATTTGTCAGTAAAATGTCATCAAATATAATTATTTAATATTAATAACTACACATACTCGTAAGCTGACCTTTTATGCGTAGTGAGACAAGTAATATTAATCCAAAAAAACATGTTTCTTTCTGTTACCAACGTAACGCCTCCATATCGTCTGCCAAAGGCTGCAGGCTGAACATTCTGGATGCTTCCCGCCCGCGGCAGTACTTTGCACATGGCATCAACTTGCCAGTTCCTTGGAACAGAAGTGTTCACAACGGTAGGTAAACTTTATATGATCCATGTGGAGCCCCGAAATAAATTTACATGGAAAGATAGAAAACACCTTTACCACACAAAGACCAGAAAGGGAAACAATTCATAGGAAAATATTTATTTATTTACATATAACAGAGAATGTATAAAAGTTTGCCTTATCGCTGAGAGCAGGCTATACAAAATACGATATACACAGTGATACCAATACAAAAAACGCGGATTCTATCAAAAATCTTCTGACAGGCAGAATCTTGTTAAACTTACCGCATACCTTTTTGTAAGTTTAATAAAAACAAAGTAGGCAGCTAAATATGATTGGAATCTCCAAGTGATCAAGATATCGGCTGCATCAGCGTGTGGGAGGCGCTGGCATCTCATACAGACGGTACGTGATGGAGTCGGCGACGCCGCGCGCCCGCGGCGACCATCACGAATCTCGCTGGCACCGGCGTTTCGCAGATTGCTCCCGAATAATCTTTGAATCTAACTGGCCGTAAAATAAAATAACTTTATAAAAAGCGTTTGCCATAAACGGAGCCGATAAAGTTTACGTCGTGGATGAATTGCTGATATTGCAGCTATTCTGCATCGACCAATTTCCATTTATGATTATACAGATAAGAAATATCTAGTCTATTTAACATTTTCAGTAAGAAAAAACTTTGTTTATCAGTCGTTCTAGGATTCCCTGAAGCGACACAATTATCTTACGCAGTATCTTGGCTGATATGTAGTAAAGGAGTCCCAATGCCTTATCTATTTACATAACAAAGTGTCAAAGTTGTCGGTCGGTCTGTACGCGTACAAGCACATCGTACCTACGTCACATTGTCTGCTGACCGCACTCATGCCTCTGCTTCAAGCCTTGAAGATAATCTTACAACTCACTGCGTCAAAAAATGTCGCTGGTTATTTTCTAAAGGATATCGCACGCATGTCTCTACTACCACTTGTATTACTGGTTGTTGCTGAGGCCTTAATAAAAAAATTACACCTTTATAATTATTCAATATACTAGCTTTTGCCCGCAACTTCGTCCACGGGTCCCTGTACTATCCCGCGATAATATGACACCGGGATAAAAAGTCCAATGTCCGTCTCTTGATTCTAAGCTAGCTCCCCATAAATTTTCAGATAAATCGTTTCAGTCGTTCTTGAGTTATAAATAGTGTAAATAACACGACTTTCTTTTATATATAATGATTATAACTGTCTACATTATGTAGGTTAAGGGTAAAACCCTTTGTTAACAAATGAAATAACAATTAAAAAAACAAATTACAACTAGTATTTAGAATTGAAACAATTGAGTTGACTGCAGACTGTTGGAAACAAAGTACGAGATGCATTAGATATTTATTTTAATAATGTACGAATTGACTCCGTGAACTTCTCATTCCCATCAATTTATTTTTCGTATTTTTTTTTATTTTAATATTTATGATTACCAAACAATATACCTACAAAAATATATATAAACCAGTCGAGCCATTTTTAAGTTTTAGCGAGAATAACGAACTACAATCGATTATAATGTATGTAGGTACAGATAAATAATAGTCATCTAGTAATATAGGTACCCACAAACAAGCTTTGCTTATCTTGGGACTAGATGCTGTGTGGATTGTCCAGTATTTATTATTATTTCTGTCAGAGCAACCACATGCTTACTGTACTATTTGCCTGCGTCATCGAAATGAAGAAAACGTAGCGTCGCAAGCCCCAGTGCGTGTGTAAGTGGCGTGGTCCCGCGCGCCGCCGCCGCGCTTGCAATAAATAAACAATCCGCTCCATTTGGCACGCACTGCGCCACTTACCGCCACTGATTTACGGCGCACAGATATTGGGAGCCAATTAAAGTACTCCTATTGTTAGTCTGTCTTACATGTCTCGAGGCGGCGGGAGCACTTGCGGTGGTCATGCTACGGGACTGGGAATAAGCGAGACACTTGATTTATTAATTCATTCAAATCATAATACGTATAGCACTAGCAGTCCAATCCGGCTTCGCACGGGTATTTAACAGAATTTCAATGTTGCACATAAAATAATTTTCCAAAAAGGTCCAGTAGTTTCGGAACCTATTCAATTGAACCCCAACCAAATAATCAAATCTTACCTTTTTATAATACTAGTATAGATAAAGGTGAATTTTAACGCCATTACCATGGATGGTGCCTTAAAATCATCTTTTCAATACAAGTAGCCTCTCGGCTCGGATCTACTGAGTGTAATGACAACAGAGCTGTACCGAATAAAAGCTCTTTGGGCTCGGCAGCAGAACTAGCTTACAAACAAGCGAACTAATTTAAAACTTTACTGGAAAGAGAAGTACAAAAGATTACGGCAGTTCGATAAGGGAGCCGATATCGCCGGCTCCGGCTCGCTAATCTCATTACGGCACGGCTTTGAGCTTGTTTGTTTATTTCAGAGGAGCTATATTTTTCATATTTTTAAAGTTCTGCGCTCAAAGGCGGACTCGAGTTATGAAATTGTTGAAGCGTTAATTGTAGACGTCCAGTGGCGAATATTAAAGTGGCTCGTGTGCGGCGACCCTTGTATAACTAGTTAACCTCGCGCGCGGCTCACGGCTAACTTGCCGACTTTGCAACTTCACGGAAAATATTTAATATCAGAGTTTGTCCCGCGCCGCGCCGAGGGATCCGTCGCGAGCCGCAATTATCTGTTTGTTTGACGTCTTTTTGTAGCGAAAATAAAAACACGATGGCTTTACCTTTGAAACGAGAACGAAAAGAATGTCTGGATATCCTTTTGAAAGGTAATGAGTACTTGATGAGAGTGCTTAAGCTCTTGGCGTGAGTTGGGCGGGCAGCGGCGGCGGCGGGCGGGCGGATCGAATGGTCGCGGTTTTTTCCGTGATTGGTAATCGTCGAAGTCATTAGGGGCTTTGTTTTTTTATCGGCGGGTAATGGCGCGAAAAATGTCGTTAGCGCGAGAATCAAAGTCAGGTGGAAAGGTTACTGTCGTTAGCTCATTTGAACTAGCTTTTACGGCTTTCTGATATGACTTTGGTTCTCGTGGTTTTTTATAAGAAATATATCGAACAGTAAAATAGAGCCTGAAAAATTTATGAATGAAAACAACTGCCTTGTGTCTCAAGAAATTATTGTGATAGAAATTATTACAATTATTTTTAACAATTAGTATTTTAATTAAAAGGGCTGAAATGTGTCCCGAACTGCAATAAAACTCAACTGCGTAGGTGCGTGGCGAGTTTGCAAGAGCCGTTATAGCGGCGTTATTCGCCGTTACTCACCGTCAGTCGCCAATAAAACGAATTAAAACCTAATTAGGCCCGCGATTTTTGAACATTAAGGAGGGGGATTAATTAGAGAGCGATGATTCCAGCAATGGAGCCGCAGCTTGAGGTGCGGGTCTCGGGCGGGACGAGGCGAGGGCGGGGGCGGGGCGAGACAGCAGCGGAAGCGATTTACATGAAATCATCCTCAGAAACTATACTTATATTATACCCCCCTTTCTTGGGGGTGTCATGTTCAGTAGCGGTTTAATGTGTACTGGTCAGGAACGAATGAAAGATAATCGGAATAAATATCCTTCTTTCCACACACATTCAATTGAATTGTCTCAAAAGTATTGGTTTTCTTTTGATAAACTAGTGTAGTAATCTCAAATAAGAAAAATAACTAAAATTTAAGTAAACTAAATATTATTTATCTCTGCTGGTAGTACAACTCTAATGAACAGTTAGAATGTAATCAAATCAACAAATAAATCAACATTTTAACCTATTGGCCACGGCTCTAGAATAACAAAACAGGTGTTGTAATGACTGTTGCAGTAGCTACATAAATTTTACATCTAACAGTCTTCTTATGCTCTTAAAATTTCCTTGAAATTTTCTAAGGTTCTACAAAAATCGTCCGCGGGAGCCTCAAAGAGCGCGGCGTCCAATTATTCTGTTTGTCCGAGTGTTACCGCTCGTTTCCGCTTCCGGCCCGCTCATTGTTTGCAGTAATGATACCGGAATTAACTTGTTTTCTTTAATTATTAATAAGACAGGTAGATGGGGGATCACCAAAGGGAATTCCTGAATAAAAGACGGTTTTGTTTGACTGAGCAATGGAGCGGCTGTTTTGTAATAGAAAAGAGTAGGTACCTATGTAAGTATTGGTATAAAATCTTTCTAAATTAATTAAAGCTTTCAAATCCGGCAAACAAGTGAAAGCTTTAACTTACAAAGTTCAAACAATTTAGAGAAACAGAAAGTCCCCAGCACTAGGCTTCCAGCCGGCCCGCTTCCCGCCATAAATCGAACAATTACCCGTCCGCGGCTCATTCATTTGTTTTCATTAAATTAAATTTACTTTCCGCTATCGGCTCACTTTCATAAACACCTTAATTTCCAAACGGTCATTTGTGCGAAAACAAATTTACTGTAAATGGAACTTCCGGCGGGCATTTCGTTAATGACGTCATCCCCGGAAGTTTGACAGGGCGGATGAAATGTCGCGCGATTTTTAGCATGAAAGGGAAGGGTTGGTGGGCTGCCATCGAGCGAGGTGCTTCAAGGTGGCTCTAATTGTTATTATGATGAATGCTGCCGGAATTCGGAGATATTTTTTAATTAAACAATTTTCTTTTCCGCAAATCTTTGAATTGGTTAATTGTGTGGGCCATTGCGCTTCTAATCGACATTTAAGGAAAGTGATACTGGGATTTCATTATTCATTATTATAATAGAGTATTAACGACGACATGTTTTTAAAAGTCAAAGGTACTCTGAATTTCAATTTGAAATAGGTACAGGCATAAGTAATCATTATCTACAATTGAATTTTTAGAAGAACAGTTCACAGTTAACTGGTGTTGCTCAATAAACACGTTACAACCAAACTACATCTTAGCACCAACCTAGCTGTATGTAAACATACAAGTCTATCTTTACACTCGCATGGCAAACTGGCTTTTGTTTTCTTCCAAACCAGATATCTTTTAAATTTCCTTGTCTTAGGTTATTCTTCCTATATCCGTAGGCATCTGATAATTCAAACAGGCCAGTACAAACCGCAGCTCACCTCGATCCATCATCAAGCTCTCCCCTAGCGGCGCGGCGGCGTCGGGGCGGCAGCGGGACGGCAGCGGGCCGGCGCGCGGCGGATGGGGCGCACCTAATTCGGGCCACAATCAAACTCCGCACTCTGCAAATTAGTTTTCATATTTAAATTAGTCCTGCTGTCGGCGATCGAGAGAGTTTTACATTATTCCATTTTATTATTTTTTATAAAGGTTTTGCTCTGCTTTGTGTCATAAAATATGTACTTATGTATCGATATCAGACATAAAGGATTTAGCATCGGAATGATTCAACGAAAAAAGTTAAAAGAAAAATCATCTCTCACTTATATTTTTTTTATTATATTTATTTGTATAACAAGATCCAACCCTTTATATGTACCTATACCTATTGCTTATTATAATATTGGAAACAAAACTTACGGCATATTGATTTCATCGTTTATTCTTCTCTTCTATAATTTTTCTTAGCTGCCAATCCTCAAACAGATATAAAATATTAGGATTTTTTCAATATCGATAATTATAGTCAGTGTGACAATTGACTGTGGAAAATGAAATAACCATATCGTATCGCTATCGTATCGTTATCGTATCGCCTCACCTGAAGGAGCTCCGTCCGGCAGGTTCAGCCAAAGATTGATTCCTCTTTCTCAGCAGAGTTTTGCTTCATCCCCCTCCCCCCGCCTCGCCCCCCCCCGCCGCCGCCCCCGCCGCCGCCCCCGGGGACGTTTGATCGCGTTATCTCGCTAGATAAGTCCGCTAATTGCTAGTACCATCATACAAACTATACAATAATCTGCAACAGAGTGCTACTAACTATATCAGTATTCTATGTCTCAGCTATAGTAACTGTGAGGGACACTGTGGCACAGGTTGCTCGTCTATTTTAATATTGATCTTACAAAGGAGTTCTTGTGTGTCTTCTCGATTGTTTAATGCTTTTTGTTTTTGATTGAATCTATTGAACGTACTTTGTATTGTTTTAATTAAAGGTTATCGATTTTCTTTGTAATATTAAGTTGATTATTTTGAGAAAATATTTAAGTGGACTGAGTTGGGCTGAAGATGAAATGCAATGGGAAAATGGGCTTTTATCAAGTTGATAACTTAATTGCTCTGATAATTAACCTAAGGTATGTTAAATCACCCAAGTATTATAAGGCGAAAGTTTGCATGTATGTGTATATTTCATTTAATATCCCACACTCAAATTGCTCAACAGATTTGGATCAAATTTAATACCTAGATCTATACTAATATTATAAAGAGGAAAGATTTGATTGTTTGTATGTTTGTTTGTTTGTTTGTTTGTTTGTTTGAATTGAATAGGCTCCGAAACTACTGGACCGAGTTAAAAAATTCTTTCACCATTAGAATCCTTAATTTTCCGTGATGAACATAGGCTATATAATATTTTCAAAAAAGTTAGGGATCCGCATGAAAAATTCAATAATTGAACCGTGGGCTGTATATTCAACCTCTTTTTCTATTATGGCGCGTTAGAATATAAAAAGAGGTTGTATAGCGCACGGTGCTTGCTTTCTACGGCCAGTGTCAGTTTGGAATGTCGAGTCAATGTCAAAAACCCCAATGCTGTTAAAAAAAGTAAAGATCCGTATGAAAACTGTGAAACCCATCGTTTTAGTGTGTATAATTTCTGAAATTTTTGTTTAATACCCGTGCGAAGCCGGGGCGGACCGCTAGTAGCTTATAAATCTAGAATCCTCAAGTTCAATCTATGATCCCTGAAAAGGGCAGAGGTCCGTATAACCAATCTTATTGGGCGCGGGTCACTCCGCGGGATGCAGTAAGTCTAAAATAGAAATCTACAAAACAATTAAGAGAAGAAAACTGCAGCGTTCGGTGAAAAGATACCCCTGAAAAATGTAAAGAGAAAAGCACGAAATAAGACAAGACGTTACAAAGGAACTAACTGCAGACAAAGGGAACGACTACCGACGGGCACCTACATCTGCAGCGTTATTCAAAAGTACAGAATTAAATGAATATTTCATCTGTTTTTTGCGAACTCGATTCAGTTTCACCTCCGCGGCCCGACGGAGCGGTCACTTATTGTGTTCTACCACTAATTTTTACTTTATCTCCTACAAAAGGAATCTTTAAGTAATCTATATCTATATCTTCTATATCTATATCTATACTAATATTATAAAGAGGAAAGATTTGATTGTTTGTTTGTTTGTATGTTTGTTTGTTTGTTTGTTTGTTTGTTTGTTTGTTTGAATTGAATAGGCTCCGAAACTACTGGACCGAGTAAAAAAATTCTTTCACCATTAGAATCCTTAATTTTCCGTGATGAACATAGGCTATATAATATTTTCAAAAAAGTTAAGGATCCGCATGAAAAATTCAATAATTGAACCGTGGGCTGTATATTCAACCTCTTTTTAGGGTTTTGCCATCGGTTGCAAAACCCTTATGAAATCGCTTTGGGTCTGTTTTGTGTTTTGAATCCTTAATATCTCAGAAACTACTGCAGCTATTGACTTGAAATTTGAAATAATAATACATTTTGTGCGCCCGCACATATTTATAGAAAAATAAATAAAAATAAATGAAAAATCAAAATGAAGATTTTCCATACAAATTTTGAAATCGAAATTTTAAATGGAACGTACAAAGTCGAAAGTGGTATCAAATGAAAGGTACTCGTTTGTAGATTTCAAAATAGTTTTTGAAATTTCGGTAGATTTCATACTTTTTAAAATATTTTGAAAATGGTCAAAAAAATGACCGTTCCCCCCCCCCTATCTCCGAAGATTGCAGAGCGATCGACGTGATACGTACCAAGTGTTTGTAGGTATTGATCTATATTTTATAGGAAAAATATAGAGAAGTCTGTAAAAATAATACTTTTTGAAATATGGTCAAAAAAGGGCGGGAAAAATTTCTAAAGGGGTGACTACCCCCCCGAGTTGGATATCAAATAAAAGGTATTGGTTTGTACATTCCAATGCAGTTTTTGAAATTTCGATGGATTTTATACTTTTTGATATATTTTGAAAAAGGTCGAAAAATTGACCGGTACCCCCCCTCTATCTCCGAAGATTGCAGAACGATCGACGTGATACGTACCAAGTGTTTGTAGGTATTGATCTATATTTTACAGGAAAAATATAGAGAAATCTGTAAAAATAATACTTTTTGAAATATGGTCAAAAAAGGGCGGGAAAAATTTCTAAAGGGGTGACTACCCCACCGAGTTGGGTATCAAATGAAAGGTATCAGTTTGTACATTTTAATGCAGTTTTTGAAATTTCGATAGGTTTTATACTTTTCGAAATATTTTGAAAAAGGTCGAAAATTTGACCGTTCCCCCCCCTCTATCTCCGAAGCTAGCAGAGTGATCTATATAAAATGTACTAAGCGTTTGTAGATATAGGTCTATATTTTACAGGAAAAATATAGAGAAGTCTGTAAAAACAATACTTTTCGAAATATGGTCAAAAAACAAATTTTCATCCAATGGGGGCTATTTCATTGAGAGCAATATCAAATCAAAGGTATGGATTTCGACAATTCAAAACAGGTTTTAAAAATCGTCTAAGTTTCATACTTAGTGAAATACGTAGAAAAAAGTCGAAAAAATAATTGTAGGTACCAACCCACTTACCTACCCACTAATCTCTGTAGTAACTGTAATAGTAGGTAGTTCCACAGCGCCATAAAACCGTTGTTCTCAAAATTTTAAAGTCCATACTCAATGTACTTATTCCACTGCGCTCGAAGAATATTTACGATTATTGAATTCATGAATTCCACCGTGCTCCAAAAAAATATGAGAAGAGTAATGTATCCTGGATAATCCACACAACATCATTTAGCGACAAGCTAAGCAAGCTTGTGTAATTCGTACTACTACGATATCTGTTATACTTAATAAAGTATATATAAGTATCACATTATATGATTTATTCTTGTGTAGGTACGTAGAAAAGGACTAGAACACTCGAACAAATAATCTGCAGATCTTACAAATATTAGTCCCGAGGCGGGAATCAAACCGCAACCTCCTGCGTTGTAAGCCCACCGCGCTAACAGGTCGTCAATATACGTACCTACCTAAACGACAAAAGTTCAAAACCCTCGGCGCGCGAGTTACACTCGCACTTGTCGTACTTGTTTTATTATGGCGCGTCAGAATAGAAAAAGAGGTTGTATAGCGCACGGTGCTTGCTATTTCTCTACGGCCAGTGTCAGTTTTGGAATGTCGAGTCAATGTCAAAAACCCCAATGCTGTTAAAAAAAAGTAAAGATCCGTATGAAAACTGTGAAACCCATCGTTTTAGTGTGTATAATTTCTGAAATTTTTGTTTAATACCCGTGCGGAGCCGGGGCGGGCCGCTAGTCAGATATAAAACTCAATAGTACAGTTAGACTTTCAGACAGTAGTTCAGTTAGACTATCAGATGATCATTCTTGGCCTTCCAATACAAGACTACTCGGGGTATATGGGGCTGAGCTGTCTTTAGTCAGCTAAAAGAGTTTGTGGAACTTTCTAAACCATTCTAAGCAGTTTCAAAAAGTATACCTATTTAACGTTTCTTTAAGAATTAATTACTATTGGTAAGGCCATTGATAAAACCCTTCTTAAAAATTATAGACCCATCTCGCTCCTAAGTCACGTCTATAAGCTTTTCTCACGAGTTATATCGAACCGTCTCGCCAGGAGACTCGACGAGTTTCAGCCACCGGAGCAGGCTGGGTTTCGCGGAGGATATGGTACCATAGACCACATTCACACAGTGAGGCAGATTATACAGAAGTCCGAAGAGTATAATCAGCCCCTGTGTCTGGCTTTTGTGGACTATGAGAAGGCCTTTGACTCCGTTGAAACCTGGGCTGTTCTACAATCCTTACAGCGATGCCAAGTAGACTATCGTTATATCGAGGTGCTGAGATGTCTCTACGAAGCCGCTACGATGAGTGTCCGAGTACAGGACCAGCAGACTAAACCGATCCAACTGCGCAGAGGAGTGAGGCAGGGGGATGTCATATCCCCGAAACTGTTCACGAGCGCGTTGGAAGATATGTTTAAGACGCTGGACTGGAAAGACAAGGGCATCAACATAAACGGCGACTACATCTCACACCTGCGATTCGCTGATGACATAGTCTTAATGGCGGAGTCGCTAGAGGAGCTGAACCGGATGCTGGACAGTCTAGCTTCAGCCTCCCGATGTATCGGTCTTGGCATGAATTTGGATAAAACCAAAGTCATGATCAATGCCCACATTGATCCAAGACCGGTGATCGTACATGGCCACCTTCTCGAAATTGTTTCTGAGTACACTTACCTCGGGCAGATTTTGCAGTTGGGTAAAAACAATTTCGAGAAGGAAGCCAAGAGGAGGATCCAGCTAGGCTGGGCAGCGTTCGGAAAACTACATCGAGTCTTCTCGTCATCCATACCGCAATGTTTGAAAACGAAAGTTTTTAATCAGTGCGTCCTACCAGTTATGACCTACGGAGCTGAGACGTGGACACTCACGATAGGGTTGGTCCACCAGTTCAAAGTCGCTCAGCGCGCTATGGAAAGAGCTATGCTCGGAGTTTCTCTGAAGGATAGGATTCGTAACGAATTCATCCGACAGAGAACTAAAGTCATCGACATAGCTCAGAGAATTAGCCAGCTGAAGTGGCAGTGGGCCGGCCATATTTCGCGAAGAACCGATAACCGCTGGGGTAAACGTGTTCTTGAGTGGAGACCGCGACTCGGTAAACGTAGTGTAGGACGCCCTTCGGCCAGGTGGGATGACGATCTGCGAAAGACTGCTGGCAGATGCTGGATGCGTCAAGCCGAAGATAGGGCGCTATGGCGCTCATTAGGGGAGGCCTATGTCCAACAGTGGACTAACATAGGCTGATGATGATGATGATGGTAAGGCCAAACGGCATCGTCTTGCCTCAAAGTAAGCAGAGCTTGTATTATAGGTACCTACTATATAAACTATACGCTAGTACATAACTTCCTAAAATTACACGGATAGGTAACTATAATTTACTAGCGGAAAAATTTCATGTTTATTGGTTAATTAATAGTGTCTTAAATTTAAATTAATTAAGTATTTTTGATTAGGTTCAATGGTAAACCATTAACCATACTCTGAGAGCTCTACAGTCTACGTAAGGCCAGACTCTAGAATAGCATAAATTATAAACCTCATCTGTAAGCCCTGTAGGCAGGTAGGCACATAAACACAGCTGTCTCACCCTGTTTTCATATAGCTGTATGACATATATATCTCCTAATTAAACCTATAAAACACCCAGAATTTTCTTCTTCTTCCGGTCCTTATCCCACGCTAGGGGTCGGCACAACACGTATTTTTCTTCCACACTCTTCAGCAGACATCTCCGTACTAACACCATTCTTACACAATTCTCTTTCAGTCACTCTATCCATTTTCCAAACATCCAAAATACTCGGAACATATATAATATAGGTATACAGATCGTGCAAGCACATATCCCCATATCCCGGCTACGCCGCAGTCATTGTGATCTTGTATTTCAATAACTGCTAGCATATGTCTCTTGTACGTAATCAGATAGATAATTGTTAAGATTCCACTACACTCAAAAGAGCTCCCCCCTCCCCAGTCCGCGGGCCACCGCGACTCGGAACTGATTTCTTCTGCTTTCGATAAATTCTTAATCAAATCTCAACCCTTTTATTTTCTTTGAGGTGTTTTTAAACAACTTTCTCAAACAAAAGAAACGGTAGATTATGCGAAATATTATTAAAATACTTGATAACTTGAATAATCGGGGCTTAGAAGGGGGTTTCGAATTAAATTTGGTTTTCTTTGAGTTTTAAGGTTTTGTTGCTTTAAATTAAATTGAAAATTTAAAGTCTTTATCAGTCGTTCCACACTTCGAATGAAATCTTTGACTGCCTCCGAATGTCTAGCACCACTCAATGTAGATAATCCGTCCAGCGATTGTGTTGTGTTCAAATTGAAAAACTTCTCTCCTTTTCAAATTTGTATAATTGAAGGAAGTGTGATATACATATATTTGGACATGTGTGAGTATCAACTTGGACCAGGAAACGTTGCTGTTGTTGCAAGATTTTGAAAATATTTTAATTTATTTGCTGCATTTTTACCTCAAGTCAGAAAAGCGTCCCGCTCTCTTATTTTTAATTAATTAATTTTATTATTCGCCGCCGCCGTCTTGCCGTTATTGGCGGAATTTCTCGGGCAATTAGTCGTTTTATTGTTTTATAATTTTTGGCGGGAAGGGTTGAGGTGCCCGCGCCGCGCCGCCAGATGGCCGCACTTCCGCTTCCGATATTAAACGCTTATTAGCCGGAAGGTGAACGAGATGCTCCATTATTTATTTTATCGCGCTCCAAGAAATACAGGAGGGAAAATTATACCTTTTTATAAGAGTAGAATAAAATAGAAAATTTCTTTATTGCTTTATGTCTATGTGTATATCTAAAAGTTTTATTTAAACAAGATCGCAATACTAACTATATCGAGAATGGCACAATCGGGGGCTTACTTTTAGGCAACCTTTGGATGGATAGGGTATTTATCAACAGAAAGAAAATTAAAGTACTTAACAGAAAGTATATTATACCATCAATGAATTTCTAAATGACAAATTTTAATTACATTATTTATTTACTTTTGACATCAATTTTTTTGTATTTTATTTTTACTATTTAAATGTTAGATTACTTTTTAATTGTACTTAAAAATTTGTATATCATGCTAAGTAGGTACCTAATGCTGTAAGCCAGACCATGGCAGACTAGATATAAGACCGATGTAGGTACACATTACCACCTAGTTAACAGTAATAAAATTCATTTCATTTCATTCAAAGGAACAAAACAACTACCACTAGTATTTTATTTTCTGTAGGTTTCATAGTTGGCTCGTCGACGATTATGCTGCGATGGCGATTAGATTAAAATAAGTGGATTATCATTTCTAAATCAGTTAATGGAAGACGTTAATGCTAATCGAAGCTAAGGCTTAAGACGGTACGTACAATCGGTAATAGCCTGGGTTCCACACATGAGCTGTACATAGCGGCAGGTAAAGGTAACCGCCTACCTGAGTGGGCGTGGCCAGGTGCGCGGACAGGTGCGCGGTGGGCGTGGCCAGGTGAGGCAGGTACGACTGCGCAGGCCACGCCTCACCTGTCCTAGACTCCGTCTTATCACGAAGTGATAAAGTTCTTTTTGTATCTGATCGTTTAGTGTGGCTCGCAATTTGACACCTGTGTGACTTAACGGCTCGATAAGCGTGACGACTTATCAAAATGTAATCTGTTGGGGCCCTATTCTGAAGACAAAGAGCTAAAATATTTTCCAATTATCAAAAAAATTTAGCGTATTAAACTCAGCTTAGTCTTTGAGACACAAAATGTAACAATTTTGTGTCAATAACATTTCTTTATAAAGTATGGTAAAATCAAAGGGTCTCCCTAAGAGCCTCTCACAGAAAGTTGGAAAACAAACCTTACCTCAACCTCCATAAATCGTGGCGCACACCACCTTGGAGCGCGTAATATATTTTTTGCGCTCTTAACCCTACGCGCGCCGCCTACGCGCGCTACACGGAAGGGGCCGGCCCGTCTCGGGCACGCGCGCTCAAGGGTTGACCTCGCGGCGATGACCCACCGCGGGACTCTTCCCTTCTAGACTTTTATCACTACATACTATTAAATAGAGTCGCTTACCGTTGTCTCTCCGTCCCGAGCTTAGACCTTTAAAGCTATGCAACGGGTTCTTCTGATGCGTTTTTTTTAATAGGTTCATTATGTATAACGTGCAGCTATCGAAGTCGAGGCGGGTCGCTAGTTATTAGAAAAATATTGTTCGTTTGTTTGATATTTTTGCAGTTTCTTTTACCGAGAAACGATGATTAATATTATTGCTGCTGAAAGGAACACTGAAATTACTACTTCTATTTTTTCTCATAAAAGACTAATTTTAATCAAAAGACTGCCTTTTTATTGTGATGTTTCTAAAAATTTTATTTCTCCTTTATAGAACTCGACCTACCAATCGAAGACAAAGGGCTCCAGAGTCTATTATAGTATTTAATTTATTTCTAAGTTTAAAAAATAATATGAGATTTTCAGCATAACCGTGTATTTGTGTGAGGTCTCGGTGCGGAAGGGATGCGCCCCGCGGCCGAATGTCGTCGCAGTCAAAGTGCGGTGTGCGCGCGTTGCCGTATTTACCATAATACTATAAGCGCTGCGACCTTTTTGTTTCGCTTTCGATTCGAATTTGGAACGAAAGCACCTACTTACGAGCGGAGCTCTTTCAAATCTGCAGAGCTGGATAAACGCGCTAAATGGATAGAAAAATAAAAAGAGATTGGCATCCAGACCTTATGCGAAACGTATCCAGTTTGTTCGAAGGTTAAACTTTACGCCAATGCTTTAGTAGAAACACAGAATAACTTTACGTGTACTTATACTTGACTCAACTGGGTTTTTTCTCCTAATCTTGTTTTACTGAAATTATTCCACCATGAAACTTATTTTAATATTGTATTTTTATATTAAGGAGTAGTGAAACTAATTCAAAGAGTAATCAAATTATTTATCTGCAAATGGTTCACAGAGATAGAAGACTGGTAAAAGGTAAGCATCATACATGTTTTGCCTTAAACTAGGGCATGCCTATACCCAGATCACCCACCTGTATGTGAGAGACTGGTCCCAGCATATTATATAGGTTTTAACTTTACGGGATAGTATGTATATAGATAAGGAATGGATGAGAGGAGGCCTCTGTACAAAACAATCAGATGTTGCGGCTAATTGTAGTAGTTATTACAGCACCTACACAAAAAGCTTCCTTGAGAGAGCAACCCGGTTCAGTAGCACTGCAGATCTATTTACATGTGATAGTATTCATACTATTACTACTCATACTTTTTAGGCCGGTAACTGACTTCATGCTGTCGCACTGATACTTACTGTCATTGCGAATGTTTAATAAACATTCTTCTACTACCTATGTACTGGTACTAGATAACTGATACACGCAATACAATACATGATATATATTTAAAATCGAAACAAATATTTGCAGATCCTACAAGCATTTTGTTCCAAGGCGGGAAACGAATCTGCAACCTCCTGCATAGCAGGCGGACCTTTCCCCGTCGTCGTTGCGCTACACTGGTCGTCCATATAAAACGAAATAATTTCCAAAGTTGGTCCTTATTTTACAAAACATCATACCTACAATAGAGTCGAACATAGAAACTCGTACTTTTTTCGTATTTAGTTACAAATTAAAGAACGAGTGGCGAACGTATCTTTGTTCTAAGGTAAAATGTTACTAAAATAGACTTGCTGTCGATTAGTTTACTAAAGTTTCAAAGAATGCTGATAAAAATTACAGTAAATCATTTTTTATTTTATATCTCTTACCTCTATAGTTTAGAAAAAAAAAACTTTAGTTTGCAGGCCGGTGTAGAATGAGTGATACACGCACTATTACACACATATAGCGTGGCAGGTTAAGTGGCGCCGCGCGGTGATTACGGACGTGCTCGTAAACACGGTACGTACGTAGTACACGTAGTGCAAACAGTAACCTGAGACGTGTTTGATCGCACATTACTGTCGGAAACGACGCACGTGTGCCCGCTCTGTTGTGAACTTGTGATACCGAGCTGGACTATCCACAGATTGGGAATGAACCGAGGAAATGCAAGCAAACTAGACAAATACACCGCAGACCAAGCCTGCCTTTGGTAGTAGGGTAGGATGAAACTCTACCTATTACTATTATCCAGCACAAGTTTCACTTGTCTAACTAATAGGGCAACATGAACATGACGGATAGATAGAAAGATAATTCTTTATTTCATAACATAACCTTACAAATAGAATACAATGGGTACTAAAGTAAACTTAATATATGGCCATAGAATTGGCCGCCTTATCCCTTATAGAGATTTCTTCCAGGCGAAAACCTAAAAGAAGTACTAATATTATGTTCCATTTATCCAGTCAACTTCTGCTGTCCTAGTACTTTGGGCATTAATAAATAAAAACTACACTAGAGAAGAACTTTAAAACACAATAGAAATTCATTAATTGAAAAATACAATAAAAGTAAATATTATATATAGAAAACGACGAAGACACCCTGGTTAAATAATATATGCAGATCGTGCAAACATTTGTCCCGATACAATAACGCTATATTGAACCGCTAAAAAATATACGATACAGATATAAATGCTCAGTCAGTATCGAGGAATTATTCCGGAAACATCCCCACTATTGTAACAAAACCAAAGAAACACACCTGTTGGACGGCTGCAAGAAGATGACAGGTAATGAAAGTGCAGCTCTCTCGCAATACCAGCGCAGTTCCTGAAACATCGCGGATTCGGTTTCGGCTTTTAAACGCGAATTCTATACTTACCTTGGATACCATTTCCCGGGAGAGCAGGGTTACTCTGACAATGTGAAATAAAATAAATTTACTTAATTATAAAAAATAGCAAGATTGTCATATATATATGAAAAAAGCTTGTATTTTTTAAGTCGTAAGAAAATTACCTATTTCAGCATTGCCAATTTGCCATGAAGCGGTCCAGTACAGCCACCATCCTAGGTACAGACAGAAGCATTAATTGGTAACCCCCTCACAGAATATGTCATAGTTATCATTCAGTAGCATGTAGGTTCAAACCCGTGAAGATTTATATATTCATTTTAATTTACATTATTTTTTATTTTTGTTTTTTTATAAAGTTTGTTTAATTGTTTAAATAAAAAACAAATGTTTTTTTCAACACCTACATTTCTTTTATCAGGAGTAACGATACTGAAATTTCGAGCCTGTATCACATGTAACTATGGTGTAGTGGTTAGTGTAACCGAGATTCTGTCACCGCACATCGTAATAATCGTCATCGAACCCTTGCAGTGGATGTTTTTGTTTTTTAACTACTACTTAATTTTAGTAATGTAATGACATTTATTCATGTTTAATAGTGAAGTTTTTGTCTATTAGTATGAATTTAAAGTAATTGATAAAATAAAACAATAATAATAATTACAGGTAACCTACGTTTATTTTTTTCAAAAATTTGCCTACACAAACAACAACACAAAAAATGTAATTAATTCTGACATGTTTTATTTTATTATTTAGCCTACTTACAAATAGCTTCCTATCCTGAAAAATAATATTCCATTTTCGATTTAGTGCTCGAGAATACACATGTTTTCATTAGATTTTCGTTTACTTTGCTAATCTAATGAATTAAACAATTTGGATCTCGTGTAAATCATGGAATACTAAATAATCAGGTAGTTTTGAAAATAAATGAGGTCAAATGGAGTTTTTCTGACAATGTTAAAATGTAAAATTACATTAGGGTTTAGATATTTTGATTTAGATATTGATATTTATCGTCCTTTATATTTAGTGATACTTATCGCTTAATAGCTTGGCTAACGGATCGAATCTCAATTTAAAACCATTTGACCCTCATATTTTCTATCGGATTTAGGTCCGAACTTTTAGATGTCTTAGAAATAACAGTAATGCCTTCTAGAGATGAACAACCCTTGAGAAACCATCCGCGTACGATGCACTGCACAATTATCATGGACAAAATAAATTTGGGCTTCTGGATACGCGATCCGCGTAGTAACCTTCAACACTTTCAAGCTCGTCATTCATGCGCCCAGTTATTTTTACTATTTCTCCAGGACCCATAGAGGATATCCATCTCCAAAACCTAAAAAGAAAAAAAAAGTCAACTGTTATAATGTTAATTTAGTTCGTGTAAATACTAACTTGTTAAAAATATTATTATGATGAAATAATCATAGATAAAGGTGTTAGAATTGTTTGAGAATTATCACTATCAGTATTATCACTTACCTAAAGTTATTCATGCCCTACGGTGGAGTTCAGCAGACAGGCTTATTTTTGCTGCTCGATAATTGTGTAAGTATATCAGCTGCATGCAAATGCCTTCTCGTTGATGTTGATATCAAATATTGTTGAGCAGTAGAACGAGTGGATGCAAAAGGCGAACTAGTCTGAATGTCAACAATATTATTGTGGCGACTTCACTGATTTGTATACACTCCTGCTGTTTATCTGCCATTGCTTCTTACATTCACATCCCCACATTACACTTAAGCGCACGGTTTTTATCTGTAAGACAACAAATCAATACTTAAATGAAATTAAAGATAACAAGGTTTTACTAAAAAAATATGTATTTGTTTCGTAACGATTATGACACAAGAATAATAAGTTGATAACTTACCGTAATTCAAAGCTAACGAGCAATCTCCTGATTACTCATTTGCTGTTCAAATAGCACCGCGATCTTAGTTCTCACAAAATTCTTAATTTGCATAATTTCCTTCAATATTCTTCAATTCATTTATGATTCAAACCAGTAAGTCAAGACTAGAATTGAGAATGGCTAGTGACCTTTTCATTGTTCACCAAGATTATATTTAAATCTACCCTCAAACACTTCTTTTTTTTTCTTATCCAGTGTAAAGAGATCTCATAAATAAAAATCCGCTGTCGAACACTAATAACATAAAATTTCGACGCTCTGATAACTGGTTCGTTGGTTTAGTTGGTTGGTGCGTGCATTACTTGTCATGTGAGCGATTGGATGTCTGGTTCGATTCCCACTGGGTGTTACGTTTTTGTTTCATAATATTTGAGTAAAAGATTTGTAAATCGTACAGTGATTTGCAATGTAAACTTTAGCTATAGGGGGGTTACCAATTAATGCTTCTGTCTGTACCTACGCTTCCGATTGGTATTGATTGATATGGTTCAGTTGAACTACCTTAGGTTGTTTCCTACGTCTACAGTTAGCTCAACTGTTTCAATTGAAAATTACTAGGTCTTATTTGTTTCCATTATTTTAATGCTTATTTATTTTGAATAACGATGGTATTTTATAAAAAAAATTATATAATTTCGCAAAAAGCGAAATCAGCATGAAACAAATCAATTGACAAATTCAATTGAATTAGAATTGAATTGAATCTGTTTCAAGCACCTCAATCTAAATCGTTTGAAACAAATATTGTCTTCCCCTGAAACGTAATCGCATCTGTATCTACACCAGTACCCCCCTCCCCCTACACACATGCACACCGCACGTTTACGAACTCGACACGTCCGCACCTGCCCTCCATTAAAATTTCAATTACGGATGACGTTACTGAGATGACTCTGCAAACATTACCTACTGGTGTTTGTTTACTGCGGCACGCCGTGTGTTGCTTGTCTGCTTGGTGTGGACCGGGCTATTGTTGCTCTTAATTACACGTCTATTGAAATCAGAAAATCAGAAGTGTTAAATGACTTTGTCTAATTCAATGATTTTTGCCACACAAAAAAGGAAATTAGTAAATTTCTATGTATAAATAAGATACTAAAAGTCACAGAAAAAATCAACAACATAAACTACCACAATAATAAGCTATCTATCACATCATCAACAATAAATGATATCAACCTGCAAGACTATGATTTCCTTGAAATTTTTTCTATCACTTTCTGTCTCGTCTTCGCACAGCTATAATACGAGTACATATATCCGCGTTCTTCATCGAATAACAGATATCTCAATATATTCAATAGATCGAACACTTCGCAGCCAGGAAGCCGGTGCCGAGGTAAAGCGGGTATTAGAATTTAATTACGCACAAGAGTATTGTATTGATGTTTGTTAAAATTTGAATCAAGCTCCCTCGCACATCCCTCGCTCAATGGTTGGCGGGAAAAATGGCCGCGGGAGCTGAATTCAAGTGTAAATTGAGTAAATCTACCGGCGCGCACCTCGCGCAGTGCAAACACTGCAGTAGCCTACGTCTCGACATTGATCATAATCATTTATTTATTTGCCAGACTGTATGTACATTAGTTATACATAGTTCTAAGTTTGTCCAAATTACAATCCACCTAATAAGGTGTGCAAAATTTTATAGTTTACACGATTTTAACAATTACAATTACTCAATGTCAATAAAATTCACTAAATAATAACAAAAAAATATTTTGTCTTAAGTCCTTCAGTTTGAATAAGTAATTTTACAGAAAGTTAAAATCGTTTGGTTGCACAAAAATTATAAATTCTTCTATTCACTAGTATCCAGGTTACACTACATCCTATCAATCAATCTCTTCTAAAATAAGAATCCAACTGGATCCCATTGTTAAACAAACCGAGACCAAGGCTTCCCTTTCCTTCCTCCGTTTTCCGCGGAATATTAAACTATTAGCCACTGTATCATTTACACTGTGACACAACAAAGTCGTTGAAGTCTTGTTCAAGACGAACAAACATAAATTTGATTAGGGCAGGTTCCGACGCAATCAGGCGCGGTGTTTGCACGTGTCGGCCGTGGGCGCCAAATTACAACATACCTAAGTATAAAATCATAAATACAAACTAACGAGGTACCGGGAGTCCCGATTGAAGCCCGTCAATAAATTGTCATTTTGATTGTGCCTATCATCCTTATCATGATCCTTATCATGAGTGACAAATGAAACGAAAACCCGTTTGGTACGTACACGAAGAGCCCTATCGTATTAAGCCATGATTGGAAATATTATCATAATATGTTTTTGAAATGACTTTTGCTATCCTTTTGACTGCTGTTATTTGAATATGGGTTTCCTGTTCTGATAATAAAGTTTACTGTGATTTTATAATTTTTGTGAGCCTCTTTCAATCGCTACACTTTTGCGGTTTTTGTAATAGCAGATTATAAAAAAATTAAGTCTCAATAGTTTTTAGAGACCGTGAAAATTACAAGTACCTAAGAAATCTAATGTGAACAAAAAGTATGTAAAACAGGTCAACACACATTCTGAATTCTAAAATCAGCCTTATTGAGAATGTCTCCTTTGAGAAACTGCATTTATAAGAAGTAACCGAACCGCTAACATGTACCACCACCGTCGCACCGCCTAGTGTATCGGCATCCTTAGCTAAACAAGCGTGTTGTATATCAAATTGAGTCGGTACAAGCGTACCTGCGTCTTGAACGAGTCTGTTTGTTCGATTTAAACAGTTATTGCTTTTGCAGCAACGACATCTATTTGTTGAGTGTAGTAAGATGGAATATATTACACTACATTTATGTCTTTACGCAAGTATTTATGAAAACAATCTTTATAAACCTAGCAACTTAAAATTATCCAAAGTAGACAATTAACTGATCTAAACTTGTTAACTTAAAAGTTAAACTTGGTGTCCATAAACTATGTAATTCTGAAGTGAATTTTTATTAGAAGATAATTATTTTTAAACAAAACTTTTTACATGAATAACAAAATATTTGATTATAAAACGTATGCGACTCGGAACCTACTCATATCAGGGCGGTTAACTATGCGCAATCGCCAGCCGCCACTGCACCTACATATTTCTGACTCCATATTTTAAGCTTATTTGAATTTTTCTCATAGAAACCTGCCCAATCTGCTTTCGATACCTTATTAGGTACTCGATAGCATCCCTCCACCCCTCCCCTCGCCCCTTCCGGCGGCAGGTATCCCTGATTTGATTACCTTCATGAAATGTTTGCGCCACCTTCTGTCGGATCCATCCGCCTTTATGCCTTCATTACCTATATCAAAATGAAAATCATATTTTTATGTTGGAAGGTGTTTACTTTAGGGGAATCTTATGAAATGAGAAGGGTTCGTAGCAATTTATTCTTACTTCACTTAAAAAATCGTTTGTTGTGTGACTGGCTTCTGCAGCAGCGAGTAGAGGAAAAAGGATGAGCACACTCTAATGTCGCAATGCTTTGAAACTATTATTACGCGATATACGATTGGTATTTTAACTTCTATCCGCTGCTGTCCAAGCCTTGCCAGACACCGCCATCACTCCCGATAGTTGTAGTAGGTATTCACAATATTTGCGTATATACGTTGTATACTTGTTGAACATAAGCCTCATCCGATGAGCGCCCTGACATCAGCTAGTCGCATTTACTATTTAACAACAGTCTTTCGCAGGTCCTCATCCAACCTGGCCACAGTGGCCACAGCGATTCCTTCAGTTTGTTTGCCGAGCTGTTTATACGTCGGTCGCCAACCCATATCGTAGATTCATCCCGTTTGTAGAATGGCTAGGCCGATCGCAAATCGCAATAGCATCGGCGCAATTCAGTCGTTTGTTGAACATCTTTTAACGATATTTATTTAGTTCATTGTCAATATGGCTAAAGGTCACTAAGCCATATCGTTAGTAAAATGTTAGTTTTTCCAAACGAATAACCGTTCGTTTTGCAATCAGCCAAGACATTCTACAAACAAAACAGGCGGCGACTTACACACAAGTAGTAGCCAATCCACATATCACTCGTATCGTACACAAACAGAGTTTCACAGCCTCTAGTTAATGGTCTCAGAGACTGGCAGGCAGGTATACTGTCTGTAGACAGTTCAGTGCATCGTCAGTGGCTCGCACACAATCCGATCTCCCGGGATTACAGCCGCGCCGTGAATCCAATTTGCAGACGCCAGGTTAATCGAGACGGGCCGTTTGATTCCTCGCTAGCTATGGACTCCGCTGTTTACCTACCTACTATTTAGGGTTTGTGAGTACACACATGGTACACACACTGATGAATCCCAAATAGTCACTATACAGTTTGCATTACCTAACACTGGAGTAAAATTAATAGAAGTAAGTTGATCGACAATAAGATTAACACATTTCTTTAAGTATCGATAAAAAGTCCTTTATATTTCCGAGAAGCTTTTTCCCTTGTCTATTTCTTTTTTTGACCTTCTATAGATTATTATCAAGTATCGGAGTATTCCCCGTTAAAACAAAGGAGATCGTCTCAGAAAATCAACAAGCATAAAACAAATTAATTTGATACCGTGAGGTATACAGTGGATCTCCACAGCAGCCACCCCCATGTGTCGTGAAGTCTTGAGGCAAACAAACAACATTTTAATTCGAGCCCTACCAGTATTTGCCGTTGGATTCTGTGTCGTAAAAGTAGTAGGGGTATTGCTAGAAATAATCTGCCTAATAAAATTGTTTCATGCGCTTACATTAAATTTATGTCATTTAATGTGTTTAGGACCTACTACAACTACACACAAGCTCACATGAAACTTCTGCTACTCTAACGTATACAAAGTTAGCTTTTTGTGTAAAGTCTTAATTCTACGAAAGCATTACCTATACTACAGATCTATTTGCATTTTTCTTCAGGGTTCCCTACAAAATAAATCTGCCGTAGCATCCCAAATTAAAAATTTTGCTTTGTCCTCTCCTAAGCCTGTCTCCAAGCACCCAACGTGTGGTACCCTCGCAATCCAATGTTCGCAGAATGAAAATAAAGTGAAACAGATTAAAAAGGAATCAGCGTTGCCGTGCGAACCGGAAGTTAGACGGTAATGCGTCGGTGGGACGTCCTGGGACCGGCGGTCGCCGCTGTCCGCTGTAGTGTGGGAGACAGAGGTACCTTTTATTTTACTGAAAATCGGGTTGACTCATGAAGCTTATAGTGTCTGCCGACTGCTTCGCGTGTGCTGCTCTTGATGAATAATTGCGGTCTATATTATACTTTGTGCTGAAACACGATTTTCATGGCTGTTCCCCAGTTTCGTTTTAACTCGATCGTAATGTCACATGATTTACTTATCAACTTTGATAATACCTAATTCACGTATTAAAACAAGACCGATCTTTTTATCATTAATTGAACTAATTATTGTTAATGATAAAAGTATGAAAAATTTCAGGCTAATCCTTTCAGCTATTTCAGCTTTTGGAAATAGACTTCTACAGGTCTTTGTGTGACTTGCTGTCGATTTGGACACCATACATAATGGGTGCAATGTACAGTTTCATATTTTTTATTGCTTTGAAAAGTTGCAGTTGCTTTGACAAAGTGGCGATTTTTTATAACTTTTGTATAACTACTAATACTAAAATAGTTATAATAAGGTAAACATGTCTGTTTTATGATCACTCTGAATAATGATGGTGTTGTGAGATACAACTTCCAGGTATTGACAACATCCAACGATGACTTTCCAATTGAGTGCAACTCGGTTCAATTGAAGTGAATCATCCATTACGGCCCACGTCGAGTGTTCTAAAGAGGTCTATTAATGATCATAAATCAGTTAGGTAGGTACCTCATTTCACAACAGAGACAACAACTCAATTTAATAACCATTAAAACTCTTAACCAGTTGTTAAGCAGCTAGAGAGTAAAGAACTACTAGAGACTAGTACTAACAGAGATGTGTTTTGACGCTTCTCACATCTGTGTATCTGAATATAGAATATAACCCTTATTTGAGTCTTTACTTTAATTAACTCTGATAGAGCATCCACGTGCTGGTTGAGATATGGCGGATTCTTGGCTTGTTAAGCACAGCTTTGTACAAGCTTCACAGCGCATAATGTGGCCGAAGTTTGTGATGAGTCATCAAGATGATAAGTTTTCAGTGGTGCTGGATCGAGTGAGGTAGAGTGTGCAGTGGCGAGCTCCTCGCGTGACGCGGTCCTACACGAGTCAAATTAAAAAGTTTCTTGCGAAGGCGAGAGCAGGATTAAACCGCGGCGAGTGTCCCGCCTGATTGTACCTATGTGGTAGGTACAGAGTGCCCCGTGTCCCAAGTGGGAATTTGTGTAGCTTTATTCGAAAAGAGTTGGTCTGTGTATTTTATTTTTAACTATCGAAAGTTAAAGAAATAGCTTTTTTTTGCCGAGGTCTTCACGATTCCGTACACGAATATTTCGAATATAATTGGACTGCGTAAAGATTCCAACGGTACATGTAGTTTTGACGTGAACAATTCACAAACATTCACAGATGAATTGCATGGGCATCCATTAATCCAAACTTTACCATTTTATTCCAAGTATGATATTATCATCACGTCAGTTATTATTTATCAATCATTAGCAAGTAGGTGTGACTTAAACTCTTATGCAAAGGCGAATAGAGATGAAGGATGTGGTTGTTGTGTTGTCGCTGAGGTTATTGTGTGATTGATGTGTTGTGTTGCGGCCGCGATGTGTTGTGTTGCGGCGCTAATGATCGCGCGCATTGAATACTGATCACACGGAGGCTAGATGAGGCGTGTTCAAATCACGAGAAATACTCACCTACTGCCTCATTGTTGTGCACATCATTGTGTGATCTTATATTAGGAGCTTAATGAACGAGCAAACTATGTCTATTAAGCGTTGCCAGTCAAAAAGAAATGTGAAAGTTAGACTTTCAAAAGCAAAAGACAAGTATCATTACGGTAGAAATACTTTAAGAGATTAGAATTAGAGATTCTAAGAGCTCAACGGAACATTATGTCTACTTACAAACGTAATAATAACCTAAATACGCCACAGCGTAACCTCTACAGCTAACTGACTACTAATTGAATACTCATGGAGCATTATTTTTATGTAGGCACTTAGTTATATCAATAATTCAGTCTGCAAACAAACATCGACTCGTTCGGACATTTCAACTACCATCACGTATTTATCAGTTTAACAGATCGACCCAACAACAATTAGGGTAACCATAGGCCGTACAGACTAATACCTGGATGTAATTTTGTACTGTCAGCAGTTTCTGAGATTTGGGCTATGATTATTAAATGACTAGCGTCTTTAATTTCAATAAGTTCGCTTACTAGATCCATTTCAGATATTCACAGAGAATCCACTTCCCGCAGTGAAGTTGTTAAGACAGTTTCTAAAGCATGAACAATCTTGCAAGTTTGTAAGTCCTCAATCAAATGAATAGGCATCTTTTGTCCATACGTCGTCGGCGGGCCGCGGCTGTAGGTGAAGTCCATGAATGTTGAGCAAGTCGCCCATCCATACATTATGAATGAGGAAACTTTGATTGCTTACGGATTAGCAGGGATGAGGTGGACTCGGAACAGATACGTGGATTGATGAGCTAGCGCTCCATATTTATGTGCTTGTCTATGATTTGTAGACCAGCCGGATATGACGTGAGTAGGCCATCTTTGTTTGCACAATTTTAGGTAGCTAAATTGGAGTGCGTGTGTGTGTTTATTTGATTACACTCATACGATTCGGCTTTTGTGGCTTACTTCAGATGTAAAGGTCGCAGGTGGCTGACCCCTTGACCAATTAGAATGGACTTGCGTAATTGTAAAGGAGTAAATGAAGCAAGTTCCGAGTCCAAGACGTCCGATCCTGTTCAAATATAACAAGTCGGAGGGCATCGCTGCAATTTGACTAATTGCGATCTCTCGAGAAACTTAGTTAGATGGAGACACAACGAGTGACTGGAAAATTGTGGATTTATTAAAATAACAACTCATAAGTCATAATGAAAAAGATACCAAGTAAACATTTTTGACATTAAAAGTGGGTAACCAAATTTCAGATTTCAATAACTTTATTCCTTTAGGCTTAAATTACAAAATAAAATAACAAAATTAAAATTACAAAATAAGCACTTAAACAAGTCAAAAACCCATAGAGATACTACCAAGTTCAACCATTTGAATAATTTGTGTTGCCAAAAACCCATTAATTTGGCTTATGACAGCACATAAATTCAAATCGTTCACTGTGTGTAAGCATTGTATTAACGTGCTTCGGCTTATGAGTGAATGACTTTTTCCCTAAAAAATTGGGTAACTGAAGCTAAGTCTTCATTTAGCAAACATGACTTTAAACCGTTGAAACGGAACTTTCGCAATCAGAACACAAGCATTATTATAAATATTCACAGGACATATGAATGTGAAAAGGAAGCCAGCGCTCTTGCCTTATGTGAAAGTGACAAAATTACATCCTCAGTAAATTTTCAATCATGCGAATCTATGCTCCACTCACCAAGATGTCGAAATGTCTACAAAGAAAGACGTACAAGTGCTTGGCCACGTGCAGTGTCCCTTAGACACTGGCTTCGTGATTCATCGATTACAAACTTATATAACAGTTTTTGACATTGAACAAACTTATCTAAGTTATTTACAATAGATTTTTTTCCAAATCTATCTTCTTACCTACCGAAACACATTTTGAGATGATCGACAAGCGACAAAACAACTAGTGAAGTATACTTCACTAGTTCGCTTCACTTAGCTGTCATAGTTTTCCTTTTGAATTCGCAGTACTACCTTAAAGATTTCATAAACAATTATCACTTTAAAGTTTAATATTTTCAAACGGAACAGAGCTTTTTCAACTGTGCATAGCAATATTTTCACAATGATGGCGTATGTAAATTTCAGATTTATTTATGAGATATTATACTAGTACTACTTACCAGTGAAATAAGGTGTTGGTGAAATTATTTTTTTTATGAGTGTCGTCGGGATACCCTATGTATTTACTTTTCTGAGCTTAATAATTCTATGACTTTTAGAATGGCAAAAAGTTTAGAAAGCTGAATAATCATCATGAATGTTTATCTACATAATTCGGTATTATATTATTGTTTGTGCTTGAATTCAGTAAAAAAGGGTTGTCTTTTTATAGCTTTTTCACTTTTTACTTTTGCAGATTGTTTAGTGTGTCAATTTAGCTCGGTATGCCTCGAGGCTGAAATTCGCGACAGTCGCTGACACAATTAGTGGGCAGAGTCCGGTAAGTCAAGAGAAGCCATTGACAACTCCACTCCTTGGGTCCTTTAACGGATCCTTTAGATTCTTGATTCAATAAGTTTATTTCTTTAGGCTTACAAAATAAGCACTTAGACAAGTCTTTAACTGATAACTACATATCTTCTTGTACCGTCCACTTTCCAACCTGCTTCTTTCAATAAATCTAAATTAAACCTCCTTGGAACGATTTTTACAAAATATTTTGTAAGTGGATTTGGTACGTATAATTCGAAATCTCGAACTTTCTAGCAAAATATTTATTTTCTGTAAAAGCCAGTAAAACAAGGACGTCCAACAAGGTCCACTGCACCGCCCGAACACGGCAGCTACGCAAACAATAAATAGTATAGTAAATAGAAGTAAATATACTGTTTGCTATGCAGTAAATAGAGAACAGCAACAATGGCAAGGCAGTCGTGCAGTTTTAATTTTCGCATCGGGTTAGTGCGGCTCGGGTGGACCGCTTGCTTACCGCGCGACCACTCGAACTGGGAACTTGTTCCTTTTACATACTAAAAACATTCTAAACACTGTTTTCAATTATCTATTTTTTTTTACCTTTAGTAATGTATTTGGGTTAGGTATTATTTTATTTGTTTTTGCGCAGGCCGGTAAAAGCGTTTGTACGGCCGACCTAATACTGGCTGAACTATAAACAACCTATGTATGTCCGCGCAAGCTAAGATTCATCAAACCCAGGTCAAACGTGGATGAGCTATCTGATAAAGCAAGAGAACGTGGTTTTGAACTAAGAACACTACAGAAACAAAATATAGAGGAAGCACTTTAATTTCTCTCATGAGGTCAGTCGTGTCCCAAGTCCGTTGCTAGGAGTAGTGTAACAGCATCCTGCTCGTAATTTATTTGGTGCACGCAAACGCGCGGTTCCCGCAGCTGAAACGCAGCGGGCCCGTCGCCGCCGCTGCTCTGCCCTCACCCGCAAGCGGAGGTTTATTATAAAACTATCCTTTTCACCGAAGTCTGCTTGTATACGACTAGCTTGGTTTATTCATTTAAAAGCTTGAAATAACGCGAAAATACAAATGAAAATGAACTGCATTTTAATTCCGCATGGAAACAAAGCGGAAAAGAAAATCAAACATCGAAGAGAATTAAACCTCGGTAACACAAAATAAATTAGACACCCACTTCTGTTATTGAAAACATTACAAATAAATCTCCGAAGCCCTCGCCAATTGTTGGCAAATGAACGTTGAAAGAAATGCGGGTAGAATGCGGGTGTCCGCCGCCGCCGGCCGGACAATCGACGACGGTGACGGGCCATTTGTTTACTGCGCGGTGGTTCTTGGCGAACGGCACCAAGTCATATTATAATTAAAACCAATTTCGATTTACAGGAATTATTAAGTATTGTCAATATTAAAAAGCTTTGAAATAATATAATGCTAGAGACTGAAAGTTACCTTCCTGGATCAAATAAATAATAATCCGTAATAACTGCTACGTAAGGAAATTCGACAGACACGAGGTCAATTATCAGTTAGGTATTTAGAAAACCTCGTAACATTAATCCAACCCTAATCGCAACTGTAACCATGAAAACTTCAGTTAGGTATGTAATGGCAATGTGAGATAAACCTAATCTCCATGTATGTTGTGCCCCGGTGTATATACACCACGATGGAAACTACTCCAAAACGGAACTCCAAAACTACAAAACTAGGAGGCGTTCAGACGGTTGGACGATCAGATGCAGGGTTTGTCAGTGCGATGCGATACGATGCTATGGGCATTGGGCGTCGTCGGCCACTGCCGCTGAAGCGCCGATTTATAGCCCGCACTAATTTATGGCGCCACCGCTCCGAGCGATCTGAGGAAACACTTAGTTGTTTCACTGATATTCATTTGCACCGCCTATTGCTTTTAAGTTGCAGGTTTTCCCTCGCAAGTAAAAGTAACGGAGGCAGCCGAGCGCTTCGCGCCAGCATTTAGGCAAAGTGCAGTTAAATTGAGCTTGCTTTCGCTAATATTAAAACACATAATGTTACCGACATCAACCTACCGAGCTGTGTTGGCGGCTTTGGCGATTTTGGTGTGAGTATTGGTAAACTCCTATGGAGCTTGGCTATGCCAATATCTCCAAAATCATGAAATCGCATTAGGTACCTTTTATTAAATAGGTAACACGAACTCATTCTGTGTGATAATCATAAATCAAACACTCAACACTCCGTAATTTCAAGTCCGAGAAAAACACTCCTCGTCGAACGAACTTCTGAGATTTTTTTAGTAAAAGTTGAACCTGTATCTGACAAGGATTATGCAAATTAATTGGGGAAATATAAAATAAACGGGACTCGGTCGATTGGCGCGAGCTCTGGGGTCTTTGTTTTTAAGAGCTGGCTCTAGCAACCTCCGCCCGCGCTGGTTCATACTGATGTTTTTCCTTATTTCTTACTGTACGAGGACTAGGAACTAAATCGATCTATCTCTCCTATTTTCAAAGCTTCAACATTTTTCTTATACCGTTTAAAAGGACTATTTTTTAAGTTATGAACCATACCCAACAAACAATTTGGCGTCAATTAAAGCTTATTTTAGACCTTAACGTGATATAAAGGTGCTATAGCAGCAGCAATAACAACTTTTGGCAACATAAGAGTGTAGTCTAACAAAATATTCCACTGTGAGCTATACAGCATAGTTTTAAGGGTAATAACAAGATGAGTTTAAAGGTTAAAGACATACAGCAGCAATTTGTAACGCTATAATACAGGCTAAGCATCTTGTTTTATAGCTGTAAGTGAATCTTACAACCATAGAATCTAAATAAGAAGTAAGCACTGACTACAACCCCCCAAAGTGCTATGCAAGCGCTAACGAACTCTTGCCAAGAACTAAAAGTTGTACAAAAGCAATAATTACTTATACAATGGTTATTATAGCACCAAATACCTAAAGAGGTACAATACTCTCTTATATTACTTAAAGTTGTAACAGTGGGAACATTTTTCGCTATCATAGAACTTCTAGTGCCTAATGTCACTTCTGTATAGGTTTAGGTAGAGTAATAGATCTCAATACCTCTTCTGTAACCCTTATTTGTTCACTTGTTGATATCAGAGCAATGGCGAAGTGATAGTAGGTACTAGAAGTAGTCAAGCGGGAGTTTTCTGCGAAAATGACAATCTGGGTCCCGTACATAATTTTCTAAATAATAAATCAAATTAAACACAATATTTCAATCACATTTCTTTTATTCTTTTATACAAAGTAAATTAACTTAGTTTTTCTTTAAATGAATCATATTCAAATATATTTATTTATCACACTGAATCCTTATATTTGTCATTTAAAAACTATAAAGCAAAAAAATTATCTGATAAAGATTCATGAAATTCAGCTTATCATCAAGATTTATAGTAATAAATCAATAAAAATATAGTCAAGATCAAGAGGTTATTAATTTGTATCATATCATTCACAATCAGACCTACAGCTTGTACTAGTAGGTCTCTTTTGCAGAGGCCGCCTTCCGACTTATCAAGTCCTTTATCAACATCATCTTTCTCTTTGATTTTTTTTTTTGTCAAGTTTTACTCGTTTTCATATCGTTATAACAAAAAATCTAATTCGCGTTCAGCTTCTGCATAAGTTGAAATATTTCTTATTTTTACTTGACACTTTATTCGTCGCCCATCAAGTTGTAGTAAGGTGTTTGTAGATTTTACAAGTTTTAACGCATTGCATTTAGGCCATTTTAGTACTATTATTATGTTTCCATGGATCCGATGGAGCATGCAGTACACAGCACATATTTTCCTTTTTCTATAGTTTGTACAATTGTTGTGTACGGCATTCTGAAATTAAAATACAAGTTATTTCATGACGTCACTGAAAAGAGGAGATGAAGGAGGATGAAGGAGATGAATGAGAGGAGAGAGAAAAGATACAGTGAATAAAATATATACATAAAATTGAATCTCCTATGCCGGCATCCTATCATAAGTACTTATAAGCCTAACACAGAAATCTATATCTGATTTCTAAATAATTGATAAATTTTAAACATAAACATGATATAAAGGACCTTTTTCTTATTTTTGAGTGGTTTTAAAGTAGCAGTATGCGTTACTTTCGCGTTACTGTAAAATAGAAGTGTAATGAATGTCACTCAAAAAGCTACGGACAGACAGTACTACGGATCCCTAAATTTGTTTGCCCACCATTTAAAGGTTGCGAATTGATCTGACTAAGGTTATAAAAACAGAAGCAACTATGATTTATATAAAGTATTTTACTTATGCTTCATTATGTGTATTAATTACGACTAGCACGATACTTTAAACTGGAATAAACAATGTTTTATTCGATTCTTCGAAAACTTTTATGTTACTCCATATCTAATACATTGTTTATTTTCAGTAAAGAGACATTAGTCATCGGGCGCTTGAATAATTTGTTAATAATACATATACTTAATCACAATGTACTTACGTTCGCAGTGAAAAATCAACCTCTCCTGTAGTCAATAAGTTGGAACTAAACGATTTCATTTCAGTTTCACAAACGAGGCGCCCTTTTGGATTAATAAATATCTAAACATTTTACGCACACAAAACTAGAAGTAATTATTCTGTTGATAAAAAAAAGAATATCGTGATGTTAAAATTTAAGAACCTTATAGCTCTTATAGATACCTTTTGGAGCTCAGAGCGTTAATAATCACCCATTTGCCACCCTCATTCCACCTAAAGACATAGTGAGTGACGTTGTAGTTCTGTTGTTCCCCTTAAAGAGTTAGTAGTCACCTATTTGCAGCCCTCAAAGCACCCAAAGAGTTAATAAACGCTATATTAATCTATTGTACCACTAAAGGACTTAACTTCCGCTTATTTATCGCGTTTTTATCTCTTGTAGTTTCAGTTTTCGCTATTATAGCTCTCTAATAGCTCTATTATACCTCTAAACCAAATCTGTAACTCTGTTGTACAGCCATTAAATAACCCAAGGCGATATAAAAGTGTGCCCAATTCGGGGGTATAGAGGAGTTATAGTGCGCTCTAACTCCAAATAGTAACACTTATTAATAACTGTAAGATCTGGTTAGCGCTCTTATACATCTAATATAGCTCTTGTCTTAGCGCCTAAGTGTTAGTTGGGTATGTACGTGCTTGTCTAGCCATAACCAAGCTCATCACATTAATGCACAACAGAAGTTACCCGATTTGTTGGCGCTGCCTTCCATCACAACCTATCCCGTTATTTAAGGGTATTCATGAGCCCCTGACCCTGACAGCCGTTTCTCATGGCACAGACTCCATGCCAGGGCTCTGCTGTTAGTTTTTATTGGCCATACCTATAACCATGTTGTTGGTTTGCTTATTACTGTCTCCGGGTTGTAATAACTAAAAAAATATACTAAGATTTCAGGGATTAGATACCGTCAGCAAAAAAGTGAAGGAAAATTAAATGTTGAGTGAAATTTTGCTTTTGTAAGTATTCATTTCATTTGTTTTATCATCGCAGTCAAAGTAAAAGAAAAGATTGAATTATTAAGTTTTTAGAATTATTAAGTTTCTAACATAAAAAGTGTAGAATAAAACATGGTGTTATAATGTTGAGCGAATGTTAGCCTAGGAGTCATCTGCGAGTAGTACCTGCCAGCAAAGCTGTTTGTATCTGTTGGTACTTGGTACCTCGCGTAGATAAGGCCTATAATATTTGCATAGAGAGCTGGATTGCGGTCATATTTACTGCTTTATCGTCCACGACTACTTAATTTTATTGCCTTTCAACAATTTCGGACTGCTCTTAGATGGCTCTACCATTGCCCTGCTCCAGCGTTGTTTGTACATTACGTAGGTAGGTATTTTGTCCATTTATTATTTAATGCCAAAATTATTTGAGCGAAGGCTGTAATATTCTGTTTCAAGGAAAGTATTCATAACGTCAGTTATTGCCATTATTGGTAAGAAGTATAGTTCAATGCCATAAATCTATCATAGAATAAATAATTTAGTATCGTGTTTGAGGCCTGTAGCCCGCGCCCCCGCCTGACATTACTTCACCCATTACTCCTCAGCGCCGATAAATCGCCATAAATTCCTTATTTATGATAAAATAAAATTTACAACTCCCATAATCCGCGGGAAAGTATGCGAAAGACAATCCCTTATTAACAATTCCCTAACATCACGTCTTATGTCGATATTTTTTGTTGTAAGCGACGGAAAACTTTGCACATCTTTCACCCTTGCGTCTTCTAACATAAAGTAGCTTTTAGCATGAGTGGCGCTGATGGTGAAAGTAAATAGTAATGCTCAATAACCATCGGCATAAATAGTATTAACAACAATTGATTTACATACAAATTGCTTTAGACAATATTGCTGACGGAATGGCGCGCTTGACGCGTACCACACATTTGTGAGGCTACGCTAGCGGCGGGGAGCGTTACCATTTGGTGATATTTCAACCAAGAAAGGTTTTCTCTTAGTATTTCTTGAGTCCCGAGTATTTTGAGGCATTTTGAGGCCTTCTAGTGTAAGGGTGTGCATATATACAAACATTTCCAACTGTGTCATTGTCCCCTAAAGTTTATAAGTAATTGTGGGAAGTAACATGTCAACGAATAGTAAACAATCCAGCCTCATAAACCCTTCTGTCCAACTCTCATTAAACCCCTTAAAAAAGCAGCTAATTTACATTTAAATAACAATCTCGACGCGACGGTACCAGTATTATGTTATCTGTGACGGTACTTAAACTCAGGTAACCTCTCAGTACGGAACGTGCTACCAGGTAAATGGTACATATATAACAATTTCAGTAAAGTTACCCTTATTCGACCTGTAGTAATTTGCAGATTCCGCTGCTGTAGTGGGCTGATCACAAAGAGCGCAGTTGATCTCGTCGCGCGAGAGGGGCTGGGCATGCATGTACTCGTGTCCCGTACGCTCGCGTACATCGCTTCTTAGAGAAAGGTACCTACACTCACCTTGAACATAGGGCGAAAAATCATTCTATTAGATAATCGGCAGGGAGTCACAGAGGATCGTTGGTTCACGAAAAAATTTACTAAATCTCACCTTTTGTTTCAGAGAAGTGACTGTTCGGAAAATTTCATTGAAGTTTTCGTTAAATAAATACATACGTTGATAGTTAAAGAATATAATATAAGAATCTCAGACACTTTCAAATTCTACAACTTTTTTGCGTTTGAACTATTTCGACGCGTTTATTTTTACCTATGAGAAAAAGCTTTTTATTTTACATTCATGGTTTTGTTATTCTTCCGGTAAGCTGGAACTCACGAATTTCTGAAACCTCTAAGCGGCCATTTAATTTATAGTCTTTATGAGGTTCTTGCCTTTACTTTTTAAAATTGTATTGACTTTTGATCTCACCAGTACCTACACGAAGTCTTTGAGAATAAGAGCACCTGATTGCGCGCCTGATTGAGACTCTGTTTATTTTTATTGCAAACAGTGTATACAGTGTAGTGTAGTGTAGTGTAGTGTAGTGTAGTGTAGTGCTACCTCCCCAATGTTGTTGCTCCAACCAGCGCTGTTGCTTCTTATTGGATGGTTATTTCTGAAGGTCAATCTACACGACACACATGTAATTTTAGCAAGCAAATGGAGAAAATCAAGTAAACAACAATTGAGCAATGTAAGCATTTCGTGCTTTAAGCTTTAATTCAAGTGCTGGTTGTGCTGATTCGATTTTGATTAATCTTTGAGACATAGCTAGACTAAGAATTATAACTACTGTTAGGTATCCACAGACCTTTTGCGTCGGACTCTTTATTTAGGGTTTCGAGATTGGTTTTGAAAATTAGGGGGAAAAAGTGAAAATTTAATTTTCAGTACAAATGAAAGTTATGAGTTTGTATGTATATTTGAAACTTGTCTCATACTTTTTGAAATACACTGAGAAGAGTCGAAAACTTGGCCGATATCTACCTTATCTACTCCTTTATCTCCGAAAAACTGGTACCTACAGTATTTGTACAGGATACATAAATGACAAAAGTTCGAAACCTTCGGGTTTGCTTTTCGCGTCACATATGCATTGTTCATTCCAGATGTGAAAATGTTCTTGTTTCCTTCGTTTTGCCCTGTCTTGTTAGCAATTGTTATTGAAAGGCGACTTATCTGAGTCTCCTCTATCTCGGCAGCGTCGGCGACGTCGGCGGCGGCGGCGGCGGCGGCGAGTGGGTTACGCAAATAAGTAAATAGGCCAACAAATCACGCGGATCGGATTAGCTCCATACGTTATTTATGGACGCTGACTTGGCGATACGTGCCGCGGA
Organism: Eupithecia pulchellata; assembly: GCA_963931895.1. NCBI lineage: Eukaryota > Metazoa > Arthropoda > Insecta > Lepidoptera > Geometridae > Eupithecia > Eupithecia pulchellata. Next base: position 533,555 of record OZ007528.1, on the reverse strand, counting down.
TGTGCGAAGATCACTCGATCGGGCATTTCGAGGAGCAGAGGGCATTAAAGCAAACGGCGCCCCAGCATTTCATTCGTTCGCCATGTTGGTACCACAGGTAAATTGGTGCTGCCAGATCTAGCGATCTTGTCAATCATGTCACACTGACATGAGTGTCTCGATGGGAATCTTGATACAGCAATAGCGACGCGACAACGACGTAGCGAGGAATACAAGAGCTCAAGTCAAATATGAAATTACCATGATTGTTTACCCTTCCAGAGTAGACATTATTTCATTGTTCGTTTTGGTTCCAGTAATAATTCAGTATTATTATACAAATACAAATATGTTTTATTTCTTTCACAAAATTCAAGAGTAGCAGATAATATTTGGAAGCCTACTTTTAAGTATAGAATACTACAAGTATTCTATACTAGGAGGTTTCGCTTTTCCTTATTACATTATCCAAAAGGTAACAAACATAATATTAACATAAAACATTTAGGTCAAAACAGTAAAGGTATATAACAATATTTATTTATTTATTGCTGTCGCAAATAAGAAAAAACCTAAAAGAAATAAACCGCATCCACCGTTCGCAGATGTGTAGTGTCGACCGCAAGTAACTGGTGACTCCGGATCCGTATCGTCTCGGAGCCGTCGCCGCCGCTCTTCACGGATACATCCGATATAGCCTCAATTAGCTACCACTCCGCACTGTCTACTGGATATTGTTAGAGCTGACACAGGGGGTACGAGTGGCATACTATTTAAAACAAAATAACTCAGTTTATAATGTGGATTTCATTGGAACTCAGTGTAAAGCATCGCCTTGGCAATATGTGTTGTTTGATTAATTAGATATTCTAAATATGAAGTAAAACCTGCTTCGAATTCCTTAATATTTACAGTGCTTTTTAAGTTTTGCGGTATATATTATCTCCAGGGCAAAATATATACGTGCCCAATCATAGAGATGAATCTGAGAGGTGGTCGTATATAAAAATGTATGACTGTCAGTACAAGTGCTGGTAGTAATAAATCAGTTGTTGGTATAAATCAGTAGGAGACAAGGCGTCGGCTGCGCGGGAGGCACTCTTCAAGTTCCACGCACAACGACACAACACTCTCTGTGATGTCTTAATCTACGCACTTCGGTTTTGATTTTATTCGAAATAATTGTAAAGCGCTTTAACAGCTGTATATTAAACTATTCAAAGTCTTCTCACAAAAAGGTGTCTTATCTGTAGTTAATGTGAATGAAAAAATTAATGTAAAATTATATAATTAGCTATCTTTGTTAAATCTTATCACGTTAAAATTGTCTATCTGTCTATTAATATTAAAATTATATAATAAGTAAAACGAGGAATTAAATATTACCTTCGATTATGATGTTGGCGAATGACCTGTAGGTACCTACGTCTAGATAACTTAGGAGTAATTTTCTGGTCTTATCCAACGTTTCTTTTGTAACAATGATATCGATAACTGAAAAGATAACGAGACGAAATTTGTGAAAAGGGCTTTCGGTGGCGCCGTCTTCTCGACTCCGCAGGCCTCTACCGCGGCCCCTGAACCTCTTTGCCGCGAGTACCTACTCAACGAAAGGTATCTATTGTATGCAATAGCACGCCCTCGACTTAACATAAGCTTGAAGTTTTTCTACAGAAAATAATTTATAATTTGGCAAAATTTTGTTAGTGACACACAATAAAACCGGTCAAACTAATCCGGCTGACCGTTAAAACGACTATCACGAGTCTAGACACAAATTAGACCTAAAGTTTTACGGCTCTGTCGTCCGCAGCTCATCTGCCGATGAAAATACAAACAATACTTTCTTCAATTTATTTTGAGATGGCAATACCGCGGTAGTTCGTTGAATGAAACAGCGTCGAATAAAAAGCTTCAAAATTCAGAAACAAAGAAATATTTAACTGTTCATAAATCAAATGAAGAATAAACGTCAGGTTTGGCCGGTCGTAAAGAGAACATCTTCACATTTCAATCTCACAAATAAAACGCCGCCACAGACGCGATAATGTTATCTAGAACAGGATCTTCATCGTAAAAGCCACATGTTAAATGTTCATTGTAGTAAGCCTAATGCAATAAAATATTTGAAATAACATCGTTTGTCCTTGCCCTGACGTAGCTAAAAGACGCGTGAATACATTACTCGCGTATGTATTTATCGAGGAAGTGATCAAGGTCACTTTTTACGAAAAACTGTCAATCGCTGATCTTGCTTTCACCGCTTATAGTAGGCACCACCTGACCTACTAACTGAAGTCACCATTAATCAAAGACTTCGACCTCAGCGGCGCAGCGGGCGTAGGTCTGCTTGGGTGATGCTGTGCTGTGTGGACTGTCCAGTATTATTCATCCATATTTTTTTAAATTCTGAAAGACATCAGCTGCTACACATCGCCTGTGACAGCCAGCCCATGGGCATTAAAAAGGGCGCAGGCTGGCACGCTGCGGTCTAATTTGCAGATTGCCACCAACAGTGCGGTGAATACAAACCGCCTAGAATGAGCCTCTTGGAGCTCAGAACTCTTGCAGTTACTTAGATTTATGATAAGTTGTGCTTAGCTCGGATTAGGCAGAGCTTAGGCGCAGTGTCGCGCTGGGGGCAAAGGTTCTCGACTAGAGACGCTGCAATAGGTACAACGTGAAATTGACTGTTGGGAGGAGTTCTCTCCACGGATCCCGAGATCAGATTGAATTAGCCACTGATCCCGCCAAGTTGTATCCACCTATACCGGGATCGGTTTCCACCAAAAAACAGGTAAATATTTTTATCCACGGATCCCAGTATCGATTCAAAAAATTAATTTGTAGAAACGGATCCCGACTGTAATGTAAGTACCGGTAGCAGTACAGTAAAAAAAACCAATTTGTTTAATAGGTATCGAACCATCCACTCGACGACATTGTAGCCTTCGCGAGGATTGAGTGAACCTCTCTGTGATTCGACTCTTTCATGTTAGGAGTAAATAGTGTCCAAATTACGCCAATTCCATAAAACCACATAACTCATAAACTACAATATTCGCTCCATGCATAACTATTTTGTCTGCGAGTCGGCTAAGCACGTCGTTCTCAGTTTATAGCACTGACATAACTTTATTTTGCGGATTTAACACACATTATTTGTGTATTTATTGCCAAAGTAGGTACATGTGATTCCTTTGACATTGTCCTTTACTTATCTTTCTTATGGTATACACCATGTCCTCATCTTCACCATGACGGCAACCTAAACTCGTCTACTGCTAAAAATAAGAGCCCGTGTCATCACATACCTAACATTATAAATCCGAAAGGTTGGATTTCTGTTACTTCTTCACACCAAACTAAAAGAACAAATCAGGGTTGAAATTGAATTACTGAAGGCTTTGTTAATTCCAATAAAAACCAAAGCTACTTTTTACCACATAAATCAGTTCCCCTGGAAAATAAATAACCTGTGAACGTTTCCATTAAAACAATGCATGTGACGCGAAGCAGGCACTAACTAATTGTATTAAATAAAATTATAATTCTGATTAAAATTGGGCAAATGTTTTTGATTGACTAAGAGCTGTTTGTGGTTTACCTACCACAATTATTTATATACAATTCGGGATTTACGAATCCTACTAATACATATATAATACATGGAAAGTTTGTGCGCTTGTTAGTATCTCCGTAACTAAATAACCGGTTTAGATGAAATAATTAAATAGTTTAAGTTATAAAGTAACACATAGGCTGATGTTTTTGTTAGTTAACCTTTAAGTAGTATAAAAGAACGTTTACCACATAGCTTTTTACATTCTCTTGCCTAAAACTCTCCAAAAAGTAAAAATGAATCACGATTTTTTTTCTACAAAACTACATACCACTACACTAGGTAGTGTGCTCTAGTCTTACCTTGTTTAGGTACTTTTCTTAGCGGAAATTGTAAATTTTTTGTAGAGTATCTTTTGATTAGTTTTTTACAACCTTATCGTTCTAATAACACATTTGAAATTGACGCGCGGCGGGCGAAGTCGTGGGATGCAGCTAACACCTGGAATGTATGTATTCTACAAGGCATAAGTTTGTTTGAGTAACGAGAATAGAGGATATTTTTTGGTCAGAAATGTTAAATAAGTACCTTTGATAAAATGAGCCAAAAGAAGTACTACTGTCAACGAATTGAAAAAAGATCCGTGAACCAGACTTTGCGAAGTGGGGGGTGGGTAGTAAAAGCGCAGGTTCGTTTATGTTCGCCAGCGCGATGGAAGTTTTCAATTCTCGGGCTTTCAATCGTTACTGCGCATAAACAAACAGTTTGCGCTTTTTACAGTTTACAGCGACCCTCGTAAACGCGACCAACAAGCCGCACCGATTCAGCGATTTGCCGCTAGGGAGGGGACACGTGATTGATTTTGTATCGATGGATTGAGTACGTGCGATGACGGGTATCGATAAATGTTTACTCTGGAAAAAGTGCTCCCGATTTGGTGTTTCTGTACATGCGGGAGTCCGTTTTGTACGTAGTTGTTTTTCAAAGTCAAATATTTAGTCTAACCCAATGCTGGATTCCCAATTCTCGATCTAATTTATGCTAATGTATTCGTCGTTCGGAACTGACTAGGATCTGATTACTTACTAGATTCAGACTTGAACTAAAATATCGATACTTATGATAGTTAATTAGGTCATGTTTAAGAGTTCTTGTTTTAATATTAAGTAACAACTTTTCATCGATACAGTATGGCGACATCCCCCAACCCCAGCCCCAATATTCCTCTCCTTACGTAGCGGGATACGATACGGCGGCGCACACTACACTGCGATATTTGCATTTTATTCGCTCGGGGCATCCTCTACCTACTGGACTGTCTTATACATTTCAGGTAATAACGTCTTTGACGGACCATCTTTGCCAACCCTACACAACCCACACAACGGATTTCAAACTCTATTCTCTAGTGTATAAATGTGCAGCTCTGTGCTGAGCTAGGGTTGTGAAACAAGGGGGTACAGAGATAAAAGTAAACGGATTATTGGTTGTATCGTCTAGATCTGTCCGGTCGTAGGGGACTGGAGCCTTGGATGTTGGATTTATGTACCCGTTCCATTATTTGCCTTGTTAAACTTAAATTGGATGTATGGAAATGCTTGTCAACTTGATAAAGGGGTACTTGAATTGTATGCGGCATTCATGGAATGTACAGTTATTATATCTCAGCATAAACATACAGCTTACGTTGTACAATATTTTAAGGAGTTTTGGAGTTGAAATTACTAACATCAAAGTCAAATTGCTCTATTTCCTTGATATCTTTCAGAATTCTTGGAAATGTCAGAAATTTTAAAATATCGATGAACTTATGCTTTCATTAGTATTAAAAACGGTGTAATATTATAAAATTGGTAATATTCCTGCTCATCAAGGCGACAGAAGCTCCATTCGAAAGTGCTTCCAGACGTAATGAGTGTCGGAGCGCGCGGTGTTTTTATCACCTCACTATGCAAATTGACACCTCTACCTTTTGCAAGTCATTAGGGCTGTCCTAAATAAACAAGTATTACCAACCATTTTAGAAAGTATGAAGCTACGATTTCCTTTGCGTTCGGCAAGTTTGTATTTCACGATAAGTATTGAAATAAAATGCGTGCGAAAAAATCTAAAAACTGTTAAAAAAGCGTATTATCTAAAACTTATTGGTTTCTTGGAGATATTAATTTACCTTTAGAATTTCAGAAATAAAGTGGTGTTGTTTTTATTCCTTTTCATGTTCGAACCACATCCCGAGTCACTCGACGCCACCTGACGTTGTTCCGATTTACCATAAGAATGCTCGACACCCCTACAAATTGACTTGTAGGTACACACGAAAGAGGCAGCCGAAGAAAGCAATTATCGTCGCGCCTGATATCTGTGAAATTAGACTTGGCACGTTTTACCGCGGCGCCGCGCCCCGTCGACCGAACTTACCTTTTACTGCTCGTTGAGTACATACTTTAATGCTCATTACTGTGTTCAAGTTAACAATTTATAGTAAACGTTACAAACCAAACGATATCAATAAAAATTAGAAAAAAGGTAGGTAGGTGCCTACCTACCTACTTACCTAGTTAAAATATTATCACTGTTCAATTCGAGTTGGTTTCGCCATTCCATTCCCCTCACAATGAAAAATTACTTTGCGAAAGTTCATTCAAAATTACCTATCTTAAGCAAACTAATAATTAGCAGGTAACTAATACATATATGAATCGCAAAATATTAATGGCATTGTTCAATTTAAATGGGACAACAGTAGTTTAACTAATGCAAACCCTTTTGAATAAATTACCAAATTAGAACTAGTAGGTTAGGTTGAAAAGCGTAATCAAAACCAAATCAGCAATCGATGCACCTGACAAATGACCATAGAAATGAAAGCTGAATTAGCGCCGAGCGCAGCGATGCATAACGTCAGCGGTGCGGCGCGCGGCGGCGGACAGGCGATGCGATGTCGATGACAAATGAAATAATGCCGCGTAATTAGAGATTAGGCACCGCTGACCGCTCGTTGATACACAAATACTGGATGAGGCGGGGAGAAATAGCCTGATGAAGTTGGGGTAAAAATGCAGGATCTGCTACGAATACACTACTTTCATGTATGTTCGTGTGTCTCTTAAGTGTAGTGTGGCAAGTTAACTTACCTCTGTGGTGCGGTGGTGCAAAGGTCCACTTGCGGCGGATGAGGTTGCGGATTCGTTTCCAGCATCGGGATAAATGTTTGTACCTACTGCTAAATAGTTGCTACTCAACTGCCTACCTCTTACCGTTCATGAGATATAACCCGCTGACAACGGACAGATAGACAGCTTAGTAATAGGGCCCCGTTTTCGTTCTTCGGACACAGAACCCTAAAAAAGTTTTAAGTGATTAAAAAACAAGACATATCACAGAAACGGATAGTAAAATTCGAAAAAGAAGGTCCAATCCATTGAATGGTATGATCGGTTCTAAACGCATCGCACTCGTGGGCCGCCGGCCTGCGATGGGTGACAAAGATCGCCCGACAACAATCCACGTCAATTTGAGCGCTGACAAGGTGCTGTGTTGCGGCCGCGGCTCCACCCCCGAGGTGTGGAGTCGACCAGTCGCAACTGTAGTGTTATCTATACTTAATATTATTAAGAGGAACGATTTGATTGTTTGTTTGAATTGAATAGTTTCCAAAACTACTGGACTGATTTGAAAAATTTTTTCACCATCAGAATCCTTAATTTTCCGTGATGAACATAGGCCATGGAATATTTTCAAATTATTAGGGTTCCGCATGAAAAATTAACCAGTCAGTTATATTAGTCAGTATAGTTTCTGAAAGAATCTAGTACGTGTTTATAGAATGCAATACAGAAAGCGCCTAAAGAGTGAAAATTATTAAAAAAAACTTCAAATTCGTCTTTCTGTTTGTTGGTCGCTAAAAACCACTTCGTAAAAAAATCTCATTATTGGTTTTGGCACCTGTACCAACTTTGTCAAGTATGCATCTTTATAAGAATGTCTAAGCTTTTATAATTAGAAATAATAATATAAAATGCAGTCGAATGTCGACTCCACCGTCCTCGTAGTCCGCGGTGGCTCAGGTCAGTGTTGGCGAGTGACCGCTGCCACTTCACCCCGCAGCCGGCGCATTTACTCTGCAATCCAGCCTCAGCAGGTCATTAATGTGACCCTGTTGTTGGTCGAATCTGACCACTATTTCATTAACAACTAGTTTAAGTCGTTCAAAAAATCTTTTTGATCCCGCCACCCTACGGAATACGAACATTTGTACGATGAGAAGTCATAAATAACCATTAGAACTAGTAAAGAAAAAATCACATAATTATTACATTACCTACTGTTTTGTTAGTAATTACATATAATAATGATGTCCTACTCTCTTTCCATACGAGTACATTATTACGTGGTCGTATAGTGATCTTAAAACTGGCTAGATTATAGCCAATCTAGATAGATTATTACTGTGAGTGGGACTCGCACAGGACCGAGTTAACGAGGAGCTCTATACCAGCTGTGGGTTTCAGCGGGCTGATGATGACTACCTCTCTATAAAATTACATATAGAAGCAATAAAAACTATTAGTTATTGTCAGAATTATGTCGGGGTCAATAGTTAAACAATAATAGAGGAGGTAGCAAGCTACAATTAACCGTTATCTGTAGTCGTGTATTATCTCGAGCGCCGCGGCCGGAGCACGTCCTTCCGATCTCTGTTTGCATTCACCTAATGAACGGACGTTACAGAACATTTTGCCGATTAAGATGAAAAAATTACCGTTGAGATGCCAGATCGAGTGAGTGTCGGAATGCAGCCCTTGCGTGGGAAGTTATGAGGACTGATGCACGATGGTCTGATAAATAGCGTAGATACTCGACAGTTGTAAAACTAACAACGAAAAATAGGTGTCTTGATAGAAGGTGGCTACATCACCATCAGGTACGAAAATGATAAAGTAAATGTCTGTTCATTATAAAATAAAGAAAAAGTTCAACTGGAGGAACGGATGTTAAAAATGATGATGGCGAGTACAACCGCAGTAATCTAATCAGACGGAGCTAAAAGAATCAATTTGCAACGGAACAACCGACATCGGTATAAAAGACATGATTATTCACAATAAACCCGTGCATTAAGCCTGACGACAGGAGACAGCTGATCAACTCCAACGGTATTATGATGACCTCGTTAATGAGAACCACAAAGTTCTACATTAAAATGTTTGGGTTCGTATCATAGAGGTACGCAATTTGAACGAATACCCATTGAAACAAAACATGCCAGTTTTAAAATACGTTTCTATTCTCGGTAATTATCCGAGATATTTTTTCTGTCAACAATAGCTACGTTTTTAATTAATTTTTCATGTGTACGTACCTATAAAAATATATTATATATGAATAGTAACTTCACAGAAAGTGATTAAAATGGCAGAGGTAGCCGCTAACAACGAATAGAAAAACGAACTCGAGTCGCGAAAGAGTTTTAAATTCGTGTTCAAACCGGACAAGAGCCGAATGACATGATAATTGAAGATGTTAAAACCAAGAGTTGTTTCGAACTTCAGCAATTTTCTCCACATTCATAGAATATTGTTTGTGTGTATGTTTTTGATCCTTTTGTTTTCAAAATATACTACTTATACTTTGTGTGAGAGTGCGGTTACACTTGACACTAAAGAGAGAGCAGGGTCTCTCCCTTGTACCACACATAATGTACAGGTACATGTCTCAATATCTCACAGTGTAGGTAAGGTACCTGATTCATTTCAAAGCCAGCTATTCATTCAGCGCTGTGCTGCCATAAACGACACGGGGCAGGGCGATGTGAACCTCTCGTAAAATATTTCAGTGCTGTGCGTGGATTGCAATCAGCTTGCCCACTGTAAAATCTACAAAATAATTATCATTTCTGCTAAAAGACGTCCACAGCTGGACAAATATATTGCCAAAACGCCTGAATCGCCTGTGAAGCCCGCATGCAGTAGTTATTCGCGTGATTCAGTCTACATCTTATTATTTCCCACTTGAGAGAGTCTTTCCGTGGCCGTGTGGTGCCGGCCATAGAATTTCACCACCCCAACTCTTCCCGTGGGTGTCGTAAGAGGCGACTAAGGGAAACACACACCGGGGGGCGGGCAGCAGCGCCCTCTGCAGAACTACTCCACTGAACTGCGATCCCCAACCCGCATGCCCAGCGTGGGGATTATGGGCAATATCCCCCAATGATAAGAACCGCCACAAAATGGCCCCCAGTTCCCGGCCGCCTCGCTATTCCTGGCCATGGTAGCGGCCACGGTAACGGCGGGGCAGGGGGTGCTAGGAATCTCCGGGCTACATTAGGCTACCACACCCCACACAAACTGACCCTGGCAACGTTTAACGGACGCACTCTGAGGCTTGATCACCATCTAGCGCAGTTGGAAGTGGAGCTAGAGAACATTAAATGGCATGTTCTAGGGTTATGTGAAGTCCGTAGAGAGGGGGAGGACACTGTAACCTTAGACTCAGGCCATCTTCTCTACTTTCGCGAGGGTGATAAAACATCCCAGGGTGGCGTAGGTTTCCTCGTCAATAGGGCCCTCTCTAACAACGTCGAAGAAATCTCCAGTGTGTCGACCAGGGTAGCGTACCTGATCCTTCGGCTGTCTAAGCGCTACAGCTTGAAGGTCATTCAGGTCTACGCACCGACCTCGGCACACTCGGATGATGAAGTGGAGGATATGTACGAAGACATATCCAAAGCCTTACATCACACCACCAAGGCTCACTTCAACGTTGTTATGGGGGACTTTAACGGCAAGGTGGGAACCCAGACTGGCAACGAATCCCGGATAGGCCCGCATGGTTTTGGTGTTCGAAATCACAGGGGACAAATGCTTGTCAACTTCCTTGAGAAAGAGGGGCTGTTCTTAATGAACTCTTTCTTTAAGAAACAGCCCCAAAGGAAGTGGACATGGCGGAGTCCCGATTCTGTGACAAAAAATGAGATCGACTTCATCATGACGGATAGCAAGCATATATTCAGAGATGTCTCAGTGATCAACAGGGTCAATACCGGATCTGATCACCGACTCCTTCGAGGCTCTCTGAATATCAATCTGAAGCTTGAAAGGAACCGTCTGATGAAGTCCACGCTCCGACCGAACCCAATCAGAATCATGGCGGGCACCGAGAAGTTTCAGCAGCTTCTCGGGGATAGATTCGCTGCCTTGGAACCCACTGATGACGCTGACGAGACCCTACACAATCTGGTCGAAACTTTGAGGGACGAGGGCATCAAGTTTTGCAAAAAGCAGCGTACTGGTAAGAAGTCCAAACTCTCGGATGAGACTCTTGGGCTGATGACAAAAAGACGGGAAACCACCCAAGCGACTTCGTCGGAAAGGTCAGACCTGAACAAGCGAATTGCGAAGATGGTACGGCGCGACCTTCGGAGCTCCAATACACGCCTCATTGCAGAGGCGATAGAGCGAAACCGAGGGTCCAAAGTATTCACTCAGCAGCTTGGCAGGAGCCACCTGACGAAGCTTAAAACGCACGACGGAAGGACCGTATTGTCGAAGCCGGAGATATCGGCCGAGATAGAGGACTTTTATGGCCGTTTATACGCTGCTCATGCTCCCCGTTCCCAACGAGACGGCCACGATTCTAGAGCCACCTTGATACGCCACTATACCGACGAACTGCCAGACATCAGTCAAGACGAGATCGTGTTAGCTCTAAGGCAGCTTAAAAATGGAAAAGCCCCCGGTGAGGACGGAATAACATCAGAGCTTTTGAAAGCTGGAGGATACCCTGTTATACAGGAGTTACAGAGCCTCTTCAACGCCGTCCTTCACAGTGGGAGAACTCCAAAGGCGTGGAGTGGGAGTTTGGTGGTGCTCTTTTTTAAGAAGGGAGATAAAACCCTTCTTAAAAATTATAGACCCATCTCGCTCCTAAGTCACGTCTATAAGCTTTTCTCACGAGTTATATCGAACCGTCTCGCCAGGAGACTCGACGAGTTTCAGCCACCGGAGCAGGCTGGGTTTCGCGGAGGATATGGTACCATAGACCACATTCACACAGTGAGGCAGATTATACAGAAGTCCGAAGAGTATAATCAGCCCCTGTGTCTGGCTTTTGTGGACTATGAGAAGGCCTTTGACGCCGTTGAAACCTGGGCTGTTCTACAATCCTTACAGCGATGCCAAGTAGACTATCGTTATATCGAGGTGCTGAGATGTCTTTACGAAGCCGCCACTATGAGTGTCCGAGTACAGGACCAACAGACTAAACCAATCCAACTGCGCAGAGGAGTGAGGCAGGGGGATGTCATATCCCCGAAACTGTTCACGAGCGCGTTGGAAGACATGTTTAAGACGCTGGACTGGAAAGACAAGGGCATCAACATAAACGGCGACTACATCTCACACCTGCGATTCGCTGATGACATAGTTTTAATGGCGGAGTCGCTAGAGGAGCTGAACCGGATGCTGGACAGTCTAGCTTCAGCCTCCCGATGTATCGGTCTTGGCATGAATTTGGATAAAACCAAAATCATGATCAATGGCCACATTGATCCAAGACCGGTGATCGTACATGGCCACCTCCTCGAAATTGTTTCTGAGTACACTTACCTCGGGCAGATTTTGCAGTTGGGTAAAAACAATTTCGAGAAGGAAGCCAAGAGGAGGATCCAGCTAGGCTGGGCAGCGTTCGGAAAACTACGTCGAGTCTTCTCGTCATCCATACCGCAATGTTTGAAAACGAAAGTTTTTAATCAGTGCGTCCTACCAGTTATGACCTACGGAGCTGAGACGTGGACACTCACGATAGGGTTGGTCCACCAGTTCAAAGTCGCTCAGCGAGCTATGGAAAGAGCTATGCTCGGAGTTTCTCTGAAGGATAGAATTCGTAACGAATACATCCGACAGAGAACTAAAGTCATCGACATAGCTCAGAGAATTAGCAAACTGAAGTGGCAGTGGGCCGGCCATATATCGCGAAGAACCGATAACCGCTGGGGTAAACGTGTTCTTGAGTGGAGACCGCGACTCGGTAAACGTAGTGTAGGACGCCCTCCGGCCAGGTGGGATGACGATCTGCGAAAGACTGCTGGCAGATGCTGGATGCGACAAGCCGAAGACAGGGCGCTATGGCGCTCATTAGGGGAGGCCTATGTCCAACAGTGGACTAACATAGGCTGATGATGAGAGAGTCTTTTATTGTAAGTCTTGTCGATGCGAAATTTTAAATCACTATTATTCTAATGACATGATTATATTAATTTATTTTTGATAATTTTTAATGAATTTCATTTAATTTAGTTATAGAAATATTATTGATTAGTTAGTTTTATTATATTTTTATTATATTACAATTTTTGGAAAACTAACAGCTAGGTAAATATATAAATACTAGCGGCGTGCCCCGGCTTCGCACGGGTATTAAACAAAAATTTCAAAAATTATACACACTAAAACGATGGGTTTCACAGTTTTCATACGGATCTTTACTTTTTTTAACAGCATTGGGGTTTTTGACATTGACTCGACATTGACCGTACCAACTGACACTGGCCGTAGATAAAAAGCAAGCACCGTGCGCTATACAACCTCTTTTTCTATTCTGACGCGCCATAATAGAAAAAGAGGTTGAATATACAGCCCACGGTTCAATTATTGAATTTTTCATGCGGATCCCTAACTTTTTTGAAAATATTATATAGCCTATGTTCATCGCGGAAAATTAAGGATTCTAATGGTGAAATAATTTTTTAACTCGGTCCAGTAGTTTCGGAGCCTATTCAATTCAAACAAACAAACAAACAAACAAACATACAAACAAACAAACAATCAAATCTTTCCTCTTTATAATATTAGTATAGAAAAACGATGTGTAACTTACGGGTAATTATTAGTTTCAACAGAAAAAAAAAACATTGTTTGTAGTACCTACCATCTAAATATACCTCAAAATATTTTAAGTTCCTATGTGTACCATCATGATCATACCATCACTGATCTGTATCTACGATCCACTACGATGTGAGTCGAGTCAAAATACGAAACATCAAGCTTATTATTTGCATGAAACAGCAGATAATAAACACATTTCTATAATTGTAATGTACATTTTGTTTTAGAAACTGGTTTGTAAATAGCCATGGGTCCCTGAGGTGTATTTTTCACAATGCAATGTCCTATAATAAAGATAATGCGTAAAGTTATAATTGAAATTTGATACTCTGCCATTTAAACGTGACTCAATTACGTACTTGATACATACAATGATTTCACTCGCTATTATTTTATGCAATTATTGGTGAATGTGAAGTGAAGTAAGGACTCGGTTTAATTGCACACCAGAGTTCACAATCAGCTGCTTCACCACGGTGGAATTTGTTTGAATTATATTTTTAACAAGTTAATTTTGAACTATTTCTCTGGTGTAATGATAATTGTCGCTCTGATAACTCGCACCCATGAGGAATGCAGATTATTTGCAGCTAAACAATTTTGCTTAGCTGTAAATAATGTTAGTAAACTATCCGCGTTGAGTTAATCAAAATGCTCACCCTTCCCTGTTCAATACTGTTGGTACAATTCCTACAACTCAAAGGCAGTTCCCGATAACTTTGCACTGAAGGTGTAAATAAATAGCTCCGTGTGTTTGTTAGTTTGTTTGTTTGTGCGACAGGAGCCATTAGGTGGTTGTTTGCACGAGATAAGAGTTAATAGGCGCCAGTTTATAATCACTTGTTTGTCTAAAGGTAACGATAACAGTTTCGGTAACGTACTTCTTCGCTTAACTCAATTTATATGATGTGGTGACGTGTCTATGTTTGCTTTGTTTGGCTAACGTTAAAAGGAGCTTTATAATAATCGTTACTTATGTGATTTAGGAAACAAAAAATATTGGAATTTAAATTTGTTTTGTGTGAATTTGTTCATAATTTGCAGACCGAAGCTGACAAATATATGAATGTACTAGTGGTTTCTTTTTCACTTCTTCCACTAGGGGACAAAAATTGAAGTGAAGAGAAATCAATAACAAATGTTTTCTTATTTTATAATAATATCTGTTTGAAATTTGAATTGTCTAAGTGCTTATTTTGTAAGCCTAAAGAAATAAAGTTATTGAATCTGAATCTGAAATGATACAATGGTTCACAACAAGTATGCAGCGGACTGTTCTATGCTCATCTCGGCAGGTTTTCTTACATGCATCCATGACATCTTTAGAGATAAGACAGTAATAAAATATCTTTACTAATATTATAAAGAGAAAAGATTTGATTGTTTGTTTGTTTGAATTGAATAGGCTCCGAAACTACTGGACCGGTTTGAAAAATTATTTCACCATTACAATCCGAAATTTTCTTTGATGAACATAGCCTATAGAATACTTTCAAAAAAATTAGGGATGCTGAATTAAAAGTTACATTTTTTGTTAAATACCCGTCCGAAGCCGGGGTGGACTACTAGTGTCTTATATTTTTATAGAATAGAGACTAATTTCCTACATCTGGCTCTACACGTAGAGTTTGTATGTTTGCTTTCAGTTTTTAGTGCATGGTTCTTTTTCTGGTGTAAGAACTTTCTCGTTTTATATATGAACGCTAATAAATACAGATTCAATTCTATAATTAATCTTTTTTTATAATTATTTGTGCAGTAATATATATTTTTATAAATTTTGCCCTACTATTGTTTTTCATACATCCCATCAAATCGCAGCATTATTTGTGCCAATGTTATGCTTTGCCAACACACAAACTGAACATAAATTATAAAGGTACCTAGGGTCACAGACAATCCACGTAACTTTGGAAGGGTGACGAAGAAAGTTTCCAAATGAATTGTCCTCTCTTTAATCCGTTACAATAATGTTCGAACGTGTCTGTAATCCGCCGCATGGCGCACGAATCGACGCGTGCGCACAGCGACATGTGCGCCCTTTTTAACATGCATTGAATATTCCATTGTTCGCGTAATGCAGTTACCTGACAATCTGACGACCCCTCTGATAGCAGTTTGGTGTGAGGCTGGTAGAGATGGGAAAAAGTCGGACTCTGATCAGAAAAGGTTGGTTATTCCTGGCGTTTGGTTGGCTACTATATGTATAAAATACAAAGATTTTTACAAGGGAGCTAAGCCAATTTATCGATTTAAATTGATCTAAAAGATCACTGATACCCATTTAATGACTCTAATATGTCAAGGAATCATAAAAAATCTAGTTTTGTTGCAGAGTGCTGCTAGACACGGATTGATTATTGGGAGACTTAATATCATTGCTTCAGTGGCTATGGTTAAGCACCTTAGTCATCAAAATAATATAAGGCAGGTAGTGCTAATAATATTTAAAAACATAAAAAAGCATTGCAAGACTCTTGAACTTCAATCAAAGTATAATACTTTATGAAACAACCGGCGTCCGGCATTCTGCGCAGATAAGCCGGTATGCCGCCCCGGTATCACGTCAACCCCATGCGTAGATCACTGCGATGGCAGCGCGAGTGCGGTGTAGAGTTACCTGTCCCCCGGTGGAGCCCTGCAGGGCGCAGGGGCGCCATCTGTCGACGAGACAATGCCCAGATTTATCGCCGCTAAATGCGCTTACCGGCTTTGCGGGACTTTTTTGCCCTATCAAGTTTCCATTAGCTAATTTACTATCGATCGCGAACCGGTGAAAACTCGCCCAATCCACAATTGATGGATCGTTTTTATTCATTTTCAAACTGTAGTCGAGTGCGAAGTTTTCAAATTCAATTTTTATGGACGGTGTGGATCCCGCGGTAATTTCATTTGAGGAGTCTGCTGCGATGTTTTATGTTTATTTGGTTCGTTCGCATAGACTGTTTATTCAATAGCTGTGAAAGGCTTTTTATATATTATTCAATTTTATAGAAAGCTTTGAAAATCTTCTTTGCTTCAGATGAAATAAGGCAAGTTATGGAACGTGATATTCACCGGTAAATATCAAATCCTTAATGCTTTGATATTTAGAATTTGTTTGAAGCACCGCCATGTTTGCTACCTCTACATTACTTACAGTTATATTAATCGAGAGCCGTCCGTATAAATTGCTTCTGTCATCAATCCGAGGGCCACTTCCAAGGGGCTCTCGTACCTACCCTCGAACATCTGCATTATCTTACCTCCGACCCTCGCGAAATCAGTTACTGCACGGGCATTCACTAAAGTGCATTTGCCATTACGTCCGTCAAACCTTACAATTTACTTTAACTACTCACGCTAAAAGCTGCTCTACTTTTTCTATACAAGGTCTGAAATTCATTGATCCACCTGAGTCCTTTTTGAACCATGCATCACTAAACGATGGTAACTTCCAATTGCAAATTCAAATATAAAATGAAACATGTCGACATAAAGATACGGTTCGTTTCAGGTCGCTGTTAGAGTCGAAACCGGACCGTTTAAGCTAAGAGGGTAGTTCACATGTTGGCGATGCGATTTATCAAATTTTATACGTTGTTGGGGCCGCGACATGTGCGCACGGACAATTGCTTGCCGTGCGCGTGTGGGGCTCCTCACTTCAAATCACTTGCAATGCAAAACAATCTGTATATCTTCGGCTCTAAATTACACTATAGCGATACTACTCTTCAGCAGTTTGTTTCTCTATCATAAATTGCTTTACGAAACTGTGCTATCTTGCTTTGATATAAAATTCAATATCATCAAAATTCAAAAGTGTGCCTTTCCACTTTGCTCAGTGAGGTTTGCTAAGGTTCGACTGTTATTTGTTCTGTGCGGGTTCTGAAATTAAATATGAAGCTCGGGGAAGGTGGCTAATGGATTAGCGGATGAGTCGGTCACCGTATGGCGCAATCAGAGTTGCAGATGCGACGCTCAAATTGGATTGCGAGGTATGCGCCAATTTACAAGTTGATTGCTAGCGTGGAGACGTAAGGGTTGCGGAATGAGACGTTTTATACAGCTTTAAATGAAATAGGATGCGAAAAATACAGAAGAGATGAAATCGAAGAAAGAAAATAAAAATTCAACCAGTAAACATTCCAGCGGATTGAAAACTTTCATTATATTATCTGGTTATTTGCCAAGTTTTCTTCTTACCTTCGCAACGAATGTCGATCAATTTCCACTTGATTTTTCGTGTATCCTGTTCATTTATCAGAGCTGCGGGCTGTAGCCTGTAGCCCGTAGCCCGTAGCCTGCTCGGCAATCCTCGCACCTCGTATTAATTACGGTACCGATCGGCTAAGTAATGACCCTTGTACATTTGACAGCCGACGTCGACAGGTGCACGCCGATGCTTATGCGCTGGATACGACAGACTGAACCTATGTGACAAGGAATTTAATCAAGTTATCAAAAGTGTGGACTGCTTTTATCATAAGGGACAGAAAGACTATCAAAAATTTTTCTTATTATTCTGATGTAACTACTTAATCTAGTCGTAATTTGACTTCGATCAATTGGGCAAGATTAGACAGTGGATGTCCGGGCGAAGTAATAATACCTAATCTGGGCCGGGAACGATCGCTATTGATATTCACTATCGAAGTTTGACGGATTAACTATGAATATGAGCGGATTGACTATGAACCAAGTTTGTTGCTATCACTGAAATGTAAATAATAACATATTCTGTGGTCGCAATGCAAATGCATTCTTTGGTCAGACGCCAGAAGTACAAGACAGGGTGTATACTGGCTAAAGTAAAAAGACCTACTTTCAACTTCACAATATGAAACAGAATACTATCCGCGGCACTTCCAGTTTCCAATAAAGCGCAGCGAGGTAGGAGCCAGTGGATGTGATCCATGGAGCGGCCATTAGCGAGATATGAAAGAACAGGTCAGCGCCGGCCCTAATCGACGCCGCAATCCATCACCCACGTGAATAGGTGGGCCGCCGGGACGGACTGTCAGCAGGAAAAGATTCCTACCGACTGTGCTCTGTACGGCGCGCCGTACAGAGCACAGTCGGTAGGAATCTACCACCACCGCTGCGCCGCGGCGCAGCGGTGGTGGTAGCATGCACGGCAACGATTGTATTTGGTTTTTCGAAGTCACTCTTTTGTTTCAAGTATCTTTCTTATTTAGGTATGTATTTTCTCTCAACCTTTCGATAAAACTGATAGAGTGAGTTCTGAGAGAGAATGTTATGAAAAGAAATGACCAATCTTCACCCACATCGTAACTTAACCTAACTTCTAAAACTGTAATATTGTATGTCTGCTAAAGATAAGCTAACTGTAGGGTACACCTAAGATCTTTTCTGTACAAAATTTTACAATAAAAATATTTCTGATTCTGTTTCTGATTCTGAACCATCCGCTGATAGTGGCAAATAACGCGACGGACTACTTATCCTTATTAAATGAAAACTTTTTGAAATTTTAAACGAACCGGAATTGTGGAGAAATATCCACATTCATTTTATAATCTCTATAAATACCCGTAGGCTTACTGCTCGGGTTAGCTCGTACATGTCCATATTGTCCATTATTTTGTAAACCTTATAAATGATGTAACTTGTGTGTGCATTAAAGAATTTAAAAAACTTTTCATGTACTCATTCAGAAGTACCTTTTTCCTTAGAAAATATCCTACGTGTAAGTTTCAGCTAGGAATTAGTATGTTAAATACTAATTGTATTGGTACTTCTAAAGTATTTTCTTCAATATATTCAAAACAGCATTATCCTCGCTTCCCGTACCCGTTAAAGACAGAACAGACGTGCGATTTCACCGCAGCCGCTTCGCTAATAACGCGCGGTAATGTCGCTGATCGATCACGCGCTGGCAGGTGCTAGCAGAGCAAGCGTTTGAGGGGTCCCTTATAATACTGGTCAAGTTTTACAGGACGTACTGTGATGGAAAACATAAATTATATACACAAATCATCGACCGAAGACTACTTCTCGGTTTTGGATTCCCAGATATGTTAACCTGATTTTTTATTATTTTATATTACGACTCTGCTTACAAGATAAACAATGGTACTTTCTCGTCTGTTTTCGAACTTGAATTTATTTGTGTCATTTTTATATATTCATATTTCATATTTTACAGCACTACCTGCAATTTAATATTTTTTGTTCTTGTTTTAGAGGTTACCTTGCTGTTGTCTGTTATTTTTGTTAAATTGAATGCCCACCTTTATAAATGATGATGATGATGATAATAATCGAAAAATATTTTGGATCCCATGACCTAGCAAACATAAAAGCAGGATCATGTAACATAGCTTTTTTATTTTTAAATAGAATATACCTACTCATTTTTACCTATTCATTTGTAAGTTCCTTTTGTTGTACAGAACGTTATATATAAATATAAGATAACTTTATAGATATAAATGTTTGATAATTTGTAACCTTATTAATTCAGCCATTTTATCTTATTCTGTGCATTTAGTTTAAGTTTCAAATGTCAGATTGTCCAGCACGCCCCAGCAGCAATCAGACACAGCAAAACCTGACAATGATTAACAGCACAAGGACAGATTCTAATTCGGCTACCTGTCGCCCAGTAAATCTGTCCGGTACCTGGGGGCAGTTGTGCCATCAAACAGTAATTAATCTCGCCCTCCTCCCCCCCGTCTCCCCCTGGCGACTCGGCGGCGCCGCGCCGGGTCAGGTGACCGCTGATCGCCGTACTTTAATTATGGTGTTGAGTGTCGCTCTGAAGCGATTGGATTTGTTATTGATGGAGCTTGCGGGTTAGGCTAGCTTTAAGATATTTATACAGTACCTAGTTTTAGTGAGTATGTAGGTAAGTTGGTGTTCGCATGAGAACTAGTCATCGCCTTCGATATTTATCCTTATTACATTGATATGCGTGCAGGGTGATATGATAAGGCTTTTATCAGAACAGACCTCTGTCCAGCAGTGGATCTTTAAAGCCCTTATGATGATTTGAGATATTGGCGAATCCTTCTTGTATTTTTGTATGAAATAGGATTATTATAGATAGGTACATTTAGTAAAGTGCTGAGGATTGCATCGGTCTCCGGCTGCGGCAGAGTTCTGGAACAGCTCAATATGGGGAGCCAATATTATATACGTAGAAACTGCCCGCCGCAGCGCGAACGCAATCAAACCGCAGTAAAATCGCACGCGATCATAACTGCTGAGAGTAAGGGGCGTAGCGAGAGCAGGTTTCAATTCTTCAGCCCACTTGCCATACCCCCAGATACCCAGTAAGAAGTCTTCAATGTTATTTAAGGTCAAAAAATCTGATAAGTTAATGACAAACATTCAAGGTATTAAAGGCAGTAGTCATTATCATTAGACAGATATTCAACGCCTTTGAAACTCTTATTTGCTGGCTTTGTTTGTTTTTTCTCCATTTAATCTTAGGAACAACCTCAGCTATTATTATTTGTAATGTAATGTTATTTAATAATCTAATTCATAATTAGAATTTGTTATTTTTATTGACTGTGTAAGTGGGTTTGTATGGGAACTGATTTAAAACTTAATTTAGGAGTAGGTAGCCTGTAATTTAAATAATAAATTTTGATTTTAATTCCTATGTATTACTGCTTGCCCTATATTATATGCAAAACAGTTTTTTCAAGACTAAGTAACAAACAATCAATAATATGTGTGTCTACCCAACCTTTTGCATTCATAAGAAGGGACTAGACTTCCACTGGAAAGACTTCTAAGTTTGTAAATCTCACATTTAGAACAGGTTATGAAAACCCAAGTACATGATTTGGTCATAAATTGGTTCCATAAATCAATAAATTTTTGTAAATAAATAGGTAAGTAACTGAAGAATTTCAAATTTGAATTGAATCTAGATTAAACTCAGCAGAACTCGGTGTACCTCAGCCTTGCAGAGAGCAGTTTTCATATCTCGTCTTGGCGATGTGTGATTTATCGCTTCGGCCATATTGCGTCGGGAGGTGCCGCCCGCGCCCCGCGCCCGCGCCGCTGACTCCTGACGACTTTATTGCTACACTTAGGACTCCTATGCTATGCACTTCCAACGCTTCACTTATGTCTCGAAATTCTGGAATCTTATGAAAAGATATGTGACGCGGTGGGTTGGACTTTGTTCAAAACTGCCATTGCTGCTTGAAACACTAAGTGGTCCCGGTGAATTCGTTGTTAAAATCGTATATTGTTAACAAAGGATATTATAAATAGAGGCTAGAATTCAAATAGAACAATTGAAACAGTTGAATAACCGCAGAATGTTGCAACCAATCTAGAAGTAGCATAAAATGATCCATATCAATACCAATCTGAAGCTTCCTTAAGACATTGGCTGCATTGCTTCACTGCTGCAGCAGCTGTAAGGCAATGCTGATGCGCTGCGTGCACCAGATACTCACTAGCTCTCGGGTTGTGAGTTAATTACTTCATTGTGTTTGATTGTTCTCATATGGATTCCGGACAAAGAAAACAGTTTCATCCAAATAAATTTATCATTTCTCAGTAACGATAATGAGGCACCTACAGGAACGAGGTACATATATTTGCTTTATCCGTATTGTCTGAGCAGGCGTGAATAGTAAATGAATGCACGTTTCTTGGATAATGTACGCAGGAATGTAGTGTCGTTTAATAACGGTGTCGAGGCTTTATTGCGACGTGTGCGCGCGCCCTAACCGCGCACCGCGCCAGTGCGTCGCCGGCCTTATGCCGCGGCTGAGCCAGAACAGCTGGTTTCAAAAAGTGCAAACAATATTGTCCTCAGAATAAACTTGTACCGACTGTTCCAGATGTTTCGTCTGGAGCGAACGTTTTGGTTAAGGATACGAAAAAGAGATATTATAATTATGTTTTATTTACACAAGATATGTATGTATTTGTAGATGATTTGTCGGGAGCAATCGTAAAACGCGAATAATAATACAAACCAGTCCTATTTGGAAATATAAATACTAAAAAAGTATAATGATAAAATTAAATGCCGACAACAAACAATGCTCTTGTACATAGTTTATATAGTACAAGATACTTTATTGTCGTCTATCGATCGTAGATCTTTCAGTTGGTGTTGAAGCATGCGATATGTAAGAGTACGTACCAGCTGTTTTCGTTCGCCTGTGCTCAGGGTGATATGAATAATTGCACTGTGATGCTCTCATTTAAGAGGTTGAGGGCCCACTTTGTATTTAATACGAATATTTTGAATTGTATTGTTGCCAAACAGCCGGATTTATTGGTAGGTACTCGTTTGGCCGGTGCAGTGACTCAAATGACCAGTGCCTTTACTATTATTTATGATTTGAATACGAAAACCACAATAAAATATATCCTTTAGCAGTTACGTCCGAGGAGTTACCAGCATGCCCACGCCCAGTGCTGAGCAAGTCTCTCCCAAACAAAGATGGGATTATTTGTTCAGCACTGGGCGCCCTTGTTTGGGATAGAATTTTTAGTTTTGCCATAATCACTACGCTTGACGGGTGGGTTGGTGATCGCTATAAAGCTGCTTCCTTTTTTCGGTCGATAACCACCCAAAACTATTAAATTAAAACTGATGAAAATGTAATTAAGATGGCCATCATTACCAGCATTGTCTCGATCTTTTTCTCATCCGGGGTCGGCGAAACATATTTTCTTCTTCCATACTCTTTTATCAGCCGTCATCTCAAAACTAACTCTTTTCTCTCTCATGTCATCTTACTGTCATCTTAATGAGATCTCTAAAAACACTCAAGGTTCTAGAATATATACATACATAAGTACTGTATTTAGGCTAGATCTATAAATAGGTGTCCCCTTGTAATTGTTACGAAGTTTTTAAAATGGTTCTACAGGTTTTTTCCATTTTATTTCTCTGTATGCACATAAGTTGTTATATAGTCAAGTTATAGATCTATATTATTTAAGTTTATTTTGTGATTATTTTATGTGTTGTACAACTCAATAAACAAATAAACACAAAACATTATCTTATCAAAATACAAGATAGTAACTGAATAACTAGAGGTATAAAAATGAAAAATGTGCCTCTACAGCATTTTTAGAAGCTAACATCAATATACTCCTTTAATGGATGAGCAATTAGCCGAGTCAGCTAATTCCGTGAGTCGCAGAAGTGAAACAAATAATGAGCAGAGCGCCCCCTGGCGTACATCACGCGCGCTGACTGATGCCCGCTCTTACAGAGGACCAACTCCAAGGGATAAGAGACCAAATGAACTACTCAAAAAGCAAAAAAAAAATCTTGTTAAAATTGGATATCACTGAAATTACCGGTCAGTCAATAGATGGATAAAGTAACTATTTACTTTCATAAAGTACTTAATTCTCTGTAACGTTTTTACTTATAAAAGCAATACAGAACTAAATAACTTGTGTTCGATGAGCGAATAATGACAGAATAAAAGCAAGCAAGTACACTGTTCTTGTACATAATATAAATGACTGATCTATTGTTCATAGTTTCATAATACGTGCCTTCGTTTTTATAATCTTATCTATTCGTTTTTATATATTATTTTTATAATATTCCGCCCTATTTTAGTACCTTCTACCATACAAAAGGGCCAGCGGAAAAAGGTCCTCTTCACCTTCGTAAAACTAGTAAATAGTCGGATTAAGTCATCGCATAAATCAACCGTAAGTGCGTGATACCACCGACCCGCGACCACCGACCACCGACCACCGACCGCCGGGTCACTATCTGATCACAACTTCTTATTAGCTCACTGAACTTTATCAAATAATTGCCTAAATTTTTCAGGTATTAAGAAGTTTCTGACAATTTGGTTTGTTATTGTTATAGGGAATCCAAATTCTACATAATCCACATACGATAAATGTTAATCGAATCTATTTATTGAGGCTTAAAAAATAAGTTCAAAGACAAGTGACTATTAAAACAAAATTATTTTCAAACATTAAAATAAGTTTTCTTTGATTCTTCTATATTACGACCTCTGTGGCACGGTAGAGGAAGGTCCGCCTGCAACGCAGTAGGTTGGATCTGCAGATATTTGTGTAAATAATAAAACCTAGAGTTAAAAAAATATCTATCTATATTTATCAGTATATCAGTCATCTAGTACCCATAACACAATCTCTATTAAGCTTGGGGCTAGATGATGCTGTGTGGATTGTCCAGCACTGTATTATTCTTTGGCTGTATTATTGTATGTCTGCTAAAGATAAGCTGTTGAAACTGTACACCTTATACCTAAGATCTTTTCTGTACAACAGTTCACAATAAAAATATTTCTGATTCTGATTCTGATTCTGATTCTGGCACTCATTAAGGGAGGCCTAATGTCCAGCGGTGGATTAACATGGGCTGATGATGATGACGATGATGATATTTTCACTTGAATTTCTTATTTTCTAGTGGAAGAACAATGAAATAACTTATACTCTAGTAGGCAGTCTAAATTGGGTACATTTTATTACCCATATACCTATATGTGTGTTAATTTACTAATCTAAGTCATAAGACCCCAGAGTTAGAGATACTTTAACGTTAGACATTCGCCTCGGCTGACCGCAAGCTTTAAATAATCAAAGGAAGTCAAACATCCAATTAAAACCGCAATTTTTCCTTCGTTATACGACGCGCAATTAAGGCAGATCGTTTTCTTTAAGAAGGTGCTTCTTGTTATTTTTCGAGTCTCAAACGACCCCTCCTCACGCGGGAATCCCTTTAGGAACGGACGACGACGTAGAGTTGCGCGTTTTTGGTCTGGTTTACTTTCGGCCTTTTGCCGGATAGAGTTTGACTAAGGAACTATCTAAAGAGCTAATAATGAAATAGTTTTCAGCGGTCGCTTACACCAAACGCACGCAAGTTTACTCAGTTTTCTGCAAACTGCTTATGACCAAATTACATCATTTATTAATTTCTTCTACATACTCACATTAATATCAACGTACAATAAATATATATAGTGTACAGTACTATAAAATATTTCGATTTAATTGATTCTTACCTAGTAACATACATAAATTGGTAGGTTATTTGGTTGACGAAGTACCATTTTCAAAACTTAATGCATTTTCTTCAAAATTGTTTCTCAGTCAGCACTAATTATTAAATTTTTTCCGGCTTTTCTCTTTATTCGGGAAGACGCTCCTTAATTAGCAGTATTTTATTAAGGCCAATTTGTTGCAAATACCTGTAACATTGGATCTGGGAGGCAATTTGTTTGACTTTTTGCAGATTGTTGGGGAGAGATTTTTTTAAGTTATTGTCGGGGATTGTCGGAGGAAATCATTCATTTGGAAGAGCGGCGGGGTGAGATTCAAAATTGCAGTCTTTAGGGAATTAAAATATTCACTACAGTATCAGTTACAAGTAAATCAGTCAAACAAACTTGAGCTATTTTTTACGGAAGACGGACGGTCTTAGTTAAAAGTTATTTAAATAAGCTTTTCAATAACAAAGAAAATTATAACTCAAATCAACTAATAAGACAATATGTATTTATAATTGGGACAATCGAAGTACTTATCAGATATTTTAAATGACATGTTTTATCATAGGTATTTGTTATTATAATGCGTAAGCCATCACACTCGGTGTGGTAACTGTAAGAAATAGTTTTTTGTGATATTATTTAATTTATTATGGTTTTCGAATAAAATAATTTAATTTGAAATGTCTTTCACCTTAGTCAATATCCGCCTCAACATCATTCATCAAGCTGTCGAAGCTTCAACTCTCTATTTAGGCGGTAAAATAAATAAAAAATCTTTTAGAACGTAAGGGGTAGGGACACTCGGGAATATTCGTTACAGAAGGTCTTTGCTAGCAGTAACAGTAGACAATGTTTTAGCCCTTTGCTGTTCCTTAGACGTAGTTTCAACACTTCGTTCTAACGAAGTTCAAAACTCGTATGTAGACGCGAGGTACCAAGGAAATGTTTGGCATCATAACGAGGTGTAATTGGGAATGCGAGGTGAGTCAGTGCCGCGGCCGTTCCCACGTCGCCGACAATTGCGGGAATTGTCCGGCGCGCGCTCCTCTTGACCCCGCGAACTGTTCATTGTGCCCCACCTAACGCTGGTCTGCTGTGGAGACGACACGGAATAAACTTTTTAATTATTTATTCATTCAACAAAATTATTCACAGTCGCATCTTTCTCCCACGCATGGACTCATTATCTCTGAAAGCTTTTGAGAGTTTGATAAAAATTAAAGAAAGGAAATATTTTTAATTACCATGGTAAAAATAACTAGTACCTATACACACACAGGAACCTTAAAACTATGTTAAATAACCTAGAGTATAAGATTGGTTATTTAGTTTTGCTTTACTCAGCGTTATACTCGGAAATTAGAAAATACAAGTATGCAGTCAAATCGAAGGGTATATAACGCTGGACAATCCACAGAGCATCATCCAACCCTAAGCCTAGTAGAGGGATTGTTTAAAGGAAACTAAATGACTGTTATCTAAATAATAAATAAATAAAGTAGGTAGGTAACTAATTGCTCTCTATGTCTATGTCCATATTTTCACGCAAAATACATTCAGTATTCTGACAGGGCTGATATTTGGGAAACAATCGCATTATTATGGGATGGCTTCACAGTTTTTCTTGTTTAAATAGTAACATTCTTGCTAAAAATATACAGTTTTCGTCTCCACAGTCACATATGAAGCTCTTGTTTCATAATTCCAATTAAACGAGCGGCGTGGCGGCGTACTGATATTGTGTAGTGTCGCTAATGCTCGTGCGGACAACCGGAGTGCGTGACTCAGGCGCATCACGGAGGTACCACTACTTATATACATACACATACATACAAGTCTGTAGACAAGTAGGTACGTGGAGATCTGTTCGGAGGCCGGACTGTAATGGATACTGTGAGTAATCATCATTGTCATCGTAATACAGGACAATATATTAATATGTATGTAGCTATAATTTATCGATAGCTCAATGGTATCCATATTTTTTCGAAAGTTTAGATAATTGCTGTTGACCCTGAGTAGACATTTTTGTGCGAGCTATGTATAATATGAACGCGCTTAGTTATTATTCGAATGTGGATCTGAATCTAAGTTAGTCAAATCCTTTTAACAAAACAAATATGACTTGCCATGTTGCAAAAATGCTCGAATAACATGTTCAACTCACACTTATAATGAGTACTTCTCTGAAACTGATCTATTTGCTACTTCACCTGCATTATATAAGAAGGCTATCAAACTTATCATGTCTTCTGATACTAATTTAGAATAAGATTCTAACTGTAATGTTCTTCTGTGCAATTATCAAGATCTATATAAATGTATAATTTAGAAATAATTATTTCAAATGCCAAGTGTTCAATAACGTTCACTAACATCACCCCCTTTTTAATAGTAACCTGTGGATAACGGGGCTGGTTACACTTTTAGAAATAAGTTAACTTAAGTACATTTAATTAATATATAAGTGTGATTGTTTGTTATCCCTAATAAAGAAAAATAAAAAATAAAAATAAAATAAACTCCAAGTGATGTGATGAACTATAGGCGGCTCGATCGCCGCCGGTGAACCTTATTATAATATGAGACTGACGGCCATGTTGTGATAACAAGGTGCGCGCGCGCCGCGCCGGTCGTGCGTTGTCGTCGAGTGCGTCTCGAGTGGGTGTCGCGATCCATCATGCTTTATTGCTTCAATTTATTCAACCCTGCCTCAGTTACTATATTGTTTCTTGCTGGTACTCAACGAATGAGTTGAGTGCAACTAATTTACAAATAAAACTTACAAGCTCGTTGCACAAAGATTTGATTCAAAAACAATTGACAATCGTTTGGCTCAGTTAGCTAAGCATAGGGATGGCTATCACACTACCACACTCTCTATAGGCTTATAGAGAGTGTGTTAATGATACATGTAAGGCATAGGATATTATGTTGTAGGTATAGGCAGCCAGATGTTCGGCCAGTCCGTGGTGGGTGGATACCTAAGACATCAGCACACGGCGGCGGCGGTGGGGCGCGGGCGCTACGAGCGGAACGATGAGATTCACAGGCCACATGCGACCTCGATTGTACATACCTACACCGTTTGTAAAGTACGCAAACATCGGCTCGACTTATGCAGACGCGACTAATGATGTCTCAACTCAATACAATGTCACACTTATTTTATTGTAGTCTCAGATTGTGCGCTTCAGCTTTTCATGCTTATGTTGAAAATTGTCTAAGTGCTTGTTTTGTAAGCCTAAAGAAATAAAGTTATTGAATCTGAATCTGAAAATCTAGGTTATCATATCACCTATCAATATCATTGCTTTTAGGTACGTATCATACAAAAGACCTTTTTTCTCGGAAATATCGTGCGATGCCGTGGGAAAAACTATGTAGTTATATCTACAAATTAAAAATTTGTTACCTAATTCGTAAGATTGACATAATTTATTAAAATTTTAACATAGCTACCGTCCGATCCTATATTAAAATTACATTTTATTGAAGGTTCTGTATGAAACTTTCAAGAAGGTGGTTTCCTAATTACCCATGCACACGTAGTTTTAACCTCGAACTAGGTTAAGTATGTTTATGAGATCTCCTTTATATCCCTTCTGATTTGATTACATGCAATCTATGTCCGACCGTGAGAACGGCGCGCATGTGTGGCGTCCACACTTTACGGCCGATACACACTCACACTTTTAATCACCTCGTGTACACTCCACTTAGGTAGATTAACGAATGTGCATGTGGCTGTACAAGCTATCATCGAGATGTATCAAACAGCTGCGTACTGCTCCACTTCCATTCGGGCTAAGAGATTAGATGACGACAAAAATTGTGAGGATGACCTAATAAGTATCCACTTATGAATCAAATACCTAACGTATTTGATTTCAGTTAATTCATATAGAACACTAACGAAATACTGGAAAGCATAGGCGTGTATGCCTACCAAATCCAAACAAAACCAACTATAAGTAAACTCACAACACCTCACGGGCCTCAAAAATGAACGACGGCTGTAACTGAACCGACTGCAAACAATTTAAATGTAATTTTGAAGAACATGACATCAGCCAGCCGTAAACCACAGAAGGAAGGCCTTGTACACCTCTCAGCTATGATGGCTCGTTACGACAGTTGGAGTTAGTCAGTGGCGCCTATTGGGCCCTGTATTGTTCATAATGCCCACTATGGCTTTTGACCTCAATGTTTTATTATCATTAGATGTTTTTTGTTAGTCATAAGTTGTTGTCAGGACGGAATTAAACGTGTAGGTAAAAAGTAGGCAAAGATGATAATATTATGCGCAACATTTTGATTAGTCATACACTGCGTTAAATTAGCTGTTAATGTTGATATGCATAAGCATATGCATAAGTCATAAGTCAAGTTAATGACGTTATTAGATATGTTTGTGAATACGCCAACTCTTTGTTTTAGTCTTAATACTTGTTAATTACCTATAACGAAGATGGCAAATAAGGTGTTTGAAGAGTAGGAGACAAATATTTTCCTGAGTTGGTAAGTGGAGTGGAGTTGGAAGTAGTATTGATCATAAAAATGTAAGCCCACTTGATCCTTGTGATCTGTAAAACAATAAACACGCAGCAACACAAACAACACTCGTAAAGCGTTGATTGGCCCTTGATTATGAAATACGAGCCATAACTCGTCCAATCCAAGGTAACGTACGACGTCGCCCACCGCTCTAAGAACCGCTGTGGGCGCCGCCACACAAAACTGATATAAATGGACGGACAAACGAGTAGGCTCATGCAATCAACTATTACTGTTCCAACGGAAGGTGAAAATAAATTCGAGTGATTATTTAATGTATTGATAGAAGAATAATAATTGTACAAAAGATAAAGTAAAAACAACAAAAGAATGAGCAATTATTTCACCATGTACTAAATTATACACATATCCAACCTACAAAAATAATATATAATAAACTTATTTATATTTAAAGACGACTCGTACTTTCTTATGATATCCTACAGATCTTCCAGCATATTTTCGCTGTTATCGGTATTTATTATCTGAATTAAATAGGTACCTCAAAATTAGTCCATTAGTAGTTTGTACGAAATAGAGCGCTACAATCCGCGTCCGCCATTGTAATAACTAGTTGAAAGCAGTTCATCTGCGGACGGATACGACCAATCTAAGTTCCTTAATCAATTACAGTTCTAAGCTTACGATAGTTCGCTCCACAGGCTAATGGTTGCCCTCTTAGAGGACGCCTCATCAAAAGGTGAATGGTTTCTCTAGTTTCTTGTATCATTGAACAAACTTTAGAATAATAACTGATATTACGCAAAAGTGATTAGGGATAATTTTAAAATTACTTGGAGTTTTGATTTCCCTATTTTAATTTTATGTAATTTTTGAATTTTCCGAAAGTCTTCCTTTACATACCTTCTCATAAAATTTATAAAATCTCGTTATTATTTAAAACGAATATGTAGAATCATCTCATTCATCATCGAAAAACCAACCTTGATAGTTACCTCTATATTGGCGGCTGGCAAAGATTTACCTAATTCCATCTTCCCATGTGTTAAATTCGTACCGAGTGATTCATTATCAAACCCACATTATATGTACTCTAAATATCTTTTATCATAGTCTTTTGTTTATTGAAATAGAAAAGCTATTAAAATATCCCCATCTCTTAGCCATAGCGAGTAGCCACAAGGTAGTGCCCAGCGGAGCGAGCGAACTATGCAGGATTAATTAAAGCAGCTCACGAGCGCCAAGTTTCAGCCAACTTAACCTGAGACTTGGGATACTCCGCTGATTATACTTAATTGGATTCGGCTCCTTGATTCCCGGAAAGCTGACTTGGCATGGAATCGCGGAGACTCACACTGTTGGTTTTCAGAAAGTACGTAGATTAAGACAAAATCCCTATAACTACCTTTTTCATTTACCTACACGCTTAGGACAAAACTTAGCGGCGAAAAATAACATAATCTAGAACCGTCAGTGGAGTCAACACACGAAAAAGTAGCTCTATCGGCTGCCTACAATATTCATTCACTTAAAAATCGCATCAACCCGCCGCCGCCGTGAGGTGTCGCCGACTTCAGTGTACACTGCATTGGGTATAAAATCAAGTAATCCTTTAAATTATTTATTTTAAGTTGCAGATTTTAACGTAGTTGCAAATAGCTAAATGCTTTTTCACCGTCTTGACCAACAGCATAATCAAAGCAAACAGTTTCAGGACTAATCTCGAAGGTATACCTCCTAACTCCCTCGCAAACATACGAGCTCCAAACACCCACAATAGCTGAAACTAAATCAATACGTTTAAGCCGACGTAGGTACTACACGTATTATAAGGCAGGCTTGCTCGTACGCAAATAGATCCGAGTTAGTTGAGCTAAGTTTTAGTTCACAAGTGGTTAGGACTGCCGCTTTGTTTGCCCTTTGACCGTCGCACGCACTGGGCTGGAAAACCGCACGGTTGTTGCTATTGATGTGGTCATTATCGTTACCGAGGATGAGGAAGATTGAACTGCCGAGATTCCCTTGAAGATCTTATTTTTATGTACCAAAAAATCAACTAGCTTCTTCCACACTCACGATATCTTCATAATATAGATCTATTAGCACCTTAGCGATGGTCGCCATAGAAGTGTCTTCTACGCTGACACCGCAGAAACAAACCTCACGTCTCCAGACCCCAGTGCGTCCTTCAAAGGCAAGTTACTCGCAAAGTTGTAGCACTTCTATTTCCAATGCTGCCGCGTCCGTCGTCCAAACTAGATACACGACACATTCAACACTTCAACTTGTAAGTACGTTCCAAGTTCTACTTTAAAAGACTTGAGAGGACCGGCGAGTTTAGAACTGTTTTAAAGAAGAATAATTCGAATGGGATTAAAGACCTTTTATGGTTTTGTAATCGACAGAAACGAGATGGAAATGATCGTCAGTATTAATAAAGTTTAATGAATGCGTACAAAATATTGTGGCTTTTTGATTTCTGACAAAGAAACGGAGTAAGACGAATTAATTAATGTTGCGTCGTGCACCCGTCTCAGACAAGTACTTTGTATTTCACTTTGACCTTGAAAAATACGCTATCAGCAGAGGAAATCGACCTCCAACAACAAATTTGTAGTTTACTATATATTCAATTTAGATTATAGAGTTACTAAAAGAAATCAACCGACCGTTGAACCCTTCAAGATTGGTGTATAATATATATACATACATACAAGGATTTGTCACTATAACTCTAGAGCAGGTACGAGTATGAATAAATTGGAATAGCGCGAGATTTCCAATTTTTCTAGGTATTTGTTTTTTTTTTGCGTTATATTAGTAATAAAACTAAACTAACATCGCAGCTCATAAACCATTTTCTGTTTAAACCAACAAACCAACTTTGATCAATTGTTTTGAAAGCTTTTGGGAAAATGTTTACTAATTGGAGTACAAAAATTTGTATTTCGTCAAATGGCCCAAAAATGTCAGTGAATCAAAGTTAGTTTTTTCATATCTTCATAGAAAATGGGAATATAGAAAATGGCAAATTTCGTTCTGCTGTTAAGCAGAAAAAGTTAAAGACAACAAAAAATTAAGCTCGCTTCTCTCCGTGGCGATCACCCTAAACGAAGCCGTTTGTGAGAAGATAATCAACCCGCCGCCGCCACCACGCCATCTGCTGTCCACCTAGTTTACCTAAGACGCCTCTAAACACCTCGTTCCGTACACCCTTGATTTTATACATTCATTTATACAGCAGGAGCGTTTATACAGTACTATTATTATAGAATAGAAGAATATTTTGAATATTTTAACTAAATGAATAAAATCAGTGAGATGCGAATTAATCCAAGCAAAATACTCTTAGTTCTTACTGCTGTTGATGCTCTTGTTTTTTCTGTTCCGTTTTGGTGTTTTATAAATCAGTTGCTAAGTTGTTGTTATCATTTGTTTCATTTATTTTTCATATGAGTCTTAAAACAAAGAAGTCGTTATTAAGTTCCAAAAGAAGTGGATTAACAGGTACTTACTTAATTAACACGTATGTTTATTTTCTTTTTCAAGAGACGTTATGTTTATAATGACACACCCTGTAGCACACAGTCCGAATCCCTCAAGGGTACGTACGGCGCTAACTTTAAGCAAATAGCCCCCCCTCCCCCTGGGGTGGGGTCCCGTGAAGGTCCGAGAACAATTTCTTAATAGCCCATAACTCGGAGTTAGCCGCTTACGAGAAATTAACGTGAGTTTATAAGGCGCTGTGCTTACGTCAAGTG
Source organism: Eupithecia pulchellata (assembly GCA_963931895.1). Classification (NCBI taxonomy): domain Eukaryota; kingdom Metazoa; phylum Arthropoda; class Insecta; order Lepidoptera; family Geometridae; genus Eupithecia; species Eupithecia pulchellata. The sequence goes on along the minus strand of OZ007528.1, from coordinate 499,858 downwards.
TTTCAACTTGTAGTTACTTCTGAGGACTCTACCTTTTGAATTAGTGTTTTTTAGTATATTGTGGTCAACTTTTTTGAAATTTTATCTTTCTTTCAAATCTTTATTGCAGGAAAGAAATGAAATGTATTTATAAGGGTTATAAATTATTATTATAATATTAAATTATTTGAAATCAAAATAAATTGTTTCTGTGACTTTGCCACAAGTTATGTTTTGGTATTCGTTAGGAATAAATTTTGAGATTACAAATTTGGAATTGGTAAGGAATAAAATTTAATGAAGTATTTCCATATTTTGCAACAGTTTTTCTGATCCAATCAAATTTTACATAATTTAATCTTATCAGGTGCTGTAATCTACATGATAGTATATAATACGTTTCATTTATTTAGAAAGACTAATATTTAGTAGTATTTATTTGAGAGATCTATACTAATATTATAAAGAGGAAAGATTTGTTTGTATGTTTGAATTGAATAGGCTCCGAAACTACTGGACCGATTTGAAAAATTCTTGCACTATTAGTATCATAAATTTTGGGTGCTGAACATAGGCTAACAGAATATTTTCAAAAAAATTGGGGTTCCGCATGAAAAAATATTTTTTTTTGTTAAATACCGGCGGACCGCTATTGAACAATAAAACAGAGTCAGCTAGCCGTGACCGTGTCCATAAGGAGCGCGCCGGACCCTCCGTCAGCCTGCAGGCTGTTTGTCAGGCGCCGGAAGTGGTGCCGGGACCTGCGCACGTCACTTCCGGTGCCCACCGGCGCTGAAGACATGCCACGCGTATTGTTTGTATCCGCCTCCTGAAATATGGTACGGACTTATAGATTTCATGTAGTTAGGTGCATTTTTGAAAACTTTCTTAATTTTTTTGTTATGTTTTAGGTAGTTAAGTGAATTTTTTAAAACTTTCTTAAAGTTTTGTATACCCTTTATGGACCCTTTCCCATAATGGGCAAAGAGGGAGGCTGTCATTTTGTCTTGTAGTGCTATGCATCGTGGTATCCGTTGAGTTCTGGCCATTATATAGCAACATATCATGTCTAACGGGATATTGACCATGATTTTTTTTTATTATATAGTTTGTTCTGTGGAATAAACTCAGCAAATAGTTTCCAAGCATACAGCACAGATAAGTTTCTTTAATATTTTATGAATCCCATTTAAGTTTACATGTATGGGACTTTATCTCGTATGAAAATGTAAACAGCCTTCTCAGCCAACTGTCTTGAGTTTCCGGCGTCTCTTCGCCCCGGGTCCATCACGCGATAACAGCCTTTACCCCCTCGACATACGAGCTGCCAGGGGTCAGTTAATGTGTAATTAGTGACAAAAGACAGGTCAAAGGGACGGAAGCGGTCCGGCTTGCATCCGGAGCGAGACGTCTTCAGGAAACGCAGCGATTGAGGGACTCGACGTCGTATGTGCTTGTTTGGGGACGGGGGGAGGGTCAATACGGTCATGCATACAAGAGGCTATGACTGTCTTGATGAGATTTGCATTAAAGTAGGTAAGACCTTAATAAGTCCGCGCGTCGTGTACCGAATGCACTGCAGTCAGACACGGTCAGTCTAATGTGTCGTAATGTGAACTTGGACTTTCCTGATTCTGAAGACGAATTGATGGTTGATATTGAGGTAAATTCTTGGCTGTAACTCGAAGAAAATCCTCCTCAGTCAAAGCGTAACCACGACGCGATTGCTGTAACACGATGGAAACACAGGGGAAATAAAACAAGTAGTACGCCTTAAATAGTATTTACAAGTTACGTGAGTGCCGATGTATAATTTGCATGAAATTAAAAAAAACAAAGTTATTACCTTCCTTTAAATTAACATGGGACGTAAAGTCAAAACGCACACTTATAGACATGCGCAAAACAGTACTCAGTACTGTACTGCCATATAGCATGACATTTCGTACCGCGTCATATGGCATGCTATCAGTACACAGTACTCTAAACATGACCTGATATGACGCGCTATGCTAAGTAATGCGAATGGCCCGCTATTACTTTGCAGTGTAGGTTCTGAATGTTCTGTTCAGATATAATCAGTACGCAGTAGGTACTGTATACAATGACCTGATATGACGCGCTATGGTAAGTAATGCGAATGGCCCGCTATTAATTTTAAGTGAAGGTACTGAAATTTTCTGAATGTTCTGTTCAGATATACCTATAAGGTTGATCGCGCGGGTTGGTGCGAGATTCAATTTTATTTGTACTTTTAAATTTATTCTGCTTTCTTCAAGGAATAAATCTAGTAAAAGTAACTTGGCGCAAATCGTAAACCATTTTCTATTTACTTATGAAAAAACTAAATTGGGTTCATTGGTTGTTTTGGAGTTGGAGCATTCGGGAAAATAAGAGATTTGGGCTAGAATTAAATATTTTCCAAATGCTACCAAAATACACTTATATCGATGTTGGTTTTAACCTAATTATATCTACCGTTGACCGCGCGCGTAAACAAAGAAAAAAAAAATAGTCATTAGTCGTACGTACCTACACTAATATAACAATATTTTATTATAGGTAGAGTAGGCGCAAACATTTACCGGCGCTAAAGAAACTTAACCCTTATCTAGAACGCAATACTGTGTAAATTCTACTAAACGGCGCGGTGTGTGTGTGTGACAGAGACAAAATCCCGTTCGGCCGACGCTCGTCGCTTGTACTCGAACCTTTACGATAGTGAACGACGGCCACCCGAACAGTAACAGAACGCGGCCGGCCGGCCGGTCGCGCCCGATCGGCGCACTGCCATGTTTACTGCCATGTGTCATGCTAAATTTTGTCGGGTAATGTGTACTGAATCAGTACGCGGTCGTGCTATATAACGTGTACTACATTACTCACAGTACCTACACACCTCTACACACTTAGCATAAATAAGTCCGCGTGATAAGACACTGGCCAATGTAAGGTAAGAGAGAGTAAATTCTGCTAATAATTACGACGTTGTCAATATCAAAACATAAGAAAAAGCTAGGTGGCTTTAATTTGAATAGATCCTCCTGTTATACCTAGGTACAAATGAGATCCGTCTATACCTACCATAAAGTATTTATATGAGCAAATACTTAAAAGTACAAACAGCCAAGGGGACGAAAGAAGATGAAATAACCAAATACTTAAGCTAAACCGTAATCATAAAACGTCCCCTCACGTTTGATTGTACTGCGAGGTAGAGACACTCGGGCGTCCTCAGGTGGTGGCGAGTGGCGAGTGGCGAAGGTTATTTCGCAAGTGGCCGCGCGTCGCTGGCGTGGATCAAAGCGGTACGTCTAAAGTAGCCCTTCACTTGACTAATTGGCTTGACCATCTGAGATAACAAACATTTTAACAAGGGTAAAAATACAGACGAACTTCATCTGTATGTGCAGTTGAAGACGAGGTGATGTTTGATTAGTAGCGGTTATCGTTTTTAGACGGATGTTGGACATATCAATTGATTTCTCACCACCCTGATTTCAAAGATCCTTTCAAATTAGATACTCTTATTTTATAGATATAAGGGTGTTTGGTACATTGTTTGCCAAAATGAAATGGAGGGGGTGGAGGGGTTTTTTATAACTGAAAGATTTATAACTAGAAATTTAAGCAAATTGTAACGCAATTAAAGTTATCCCTTATCTTTATATCCTTTGAAAGTTATACCGAGTAAGATTTTCCTACGCCTTAACAAGACACCAAAGCTAGAGAAGTGTAAAATGAGCTGTTCGCAGAGTCGGCGGCAGGCAGCGGCATCACTTACTTAATTGTGGAGCGGTCGTGCGGCAGCGCACGGCTTTCCACACAGTATCATCCTGCCCCAAAGTAAACAGAGGCTGTGTTATGGGTATACTACTGATATACTAAATACAGTTACATTATATAGCTTTAATTTTAATTTGTGATATATTTTTATTAAATAAGAACTAATACATAAGAAAGAAAACACCAAGACCACCGGAATAAATAAATCAATAGGACGTGAGTTATTAATATCTATCTGCTGCATTGCTTTTTTTAACAGTCCAATTATTAAAAAAACACTGAACAAACTTTAGGGTTCAAATACAGATTTAAGAATAGGTGTCAAAAAGAATAGATATTGTTTAAATTCACGATTCCCAATCGTCAATCTTGGCATGGAAACAAAAAAAGTTAAATAAACGAACGGCATACGTAACGTATGCATCCGGTCAGAACCCTTTTAGCGGACCCCGCGGGGAACAATCAAAACATATCCAAAAATAAAGTCCCTTCGCCATAAAAATATCCGCAAGAGAAACATAAACACCATTACCACATTTCTATTAACCTGAGGGTCATCTCCGCTACCTTTTGTTCGGAGTATGAATAATGTATGGGGTTGGAACGCGCGCGGGCGGCGCTTCAATGCTCTTCTTTGTATCGCGCACTTGTTCCAAAGGCCAACTTCTTGAAGACTGTCATTGTTTCAACATGAATTTCAATGAGCTGCTTTATGATACCTCTCTTCACGCAACTTTATTGGAAAATTTAAGAAAAATTGTTACTCGTTTTAGACTTTCAATGAATGTTCTATCTATGTCAATTCTGTTTTTATTAAGTATTTGATGTTAATTCGGTATGTTTAAAGTAAAATTACTCAATATTGAGTTTATCATTTTTAATTTTATTTCGTTGCTACCCTGCTTTACAAGCTGCAAAGATCTAGTGCGCGGAACACAAAGTTTTTCCATTGCATTGATCCCATTGAATAAAATTGTATCGATCAAAGTGAAAGTGAAATACATTGCGAAATAAATAATGTTGAACCATCATTAAGTAATTCAATCTTTGTGTACAATTTTCTCCTTAAAAATACAAGGTTGGCTTGCATCAAAAATAAACTCTTCATCCCAACAAAAAGAGTTGCCGATTGTTTGTCAGCACATGGCTATGTTTACACGTACCACACGGTGTCATACCGGTCCTCTACTCCATTATACTGACTTATATTATAATTTGTAAATGCCAAAGTCTGTATGTTTGTTAGAGCTTCACGCCCTTAGCGGTTCACCCTTAAATAGATAGTTTTAGTCCTAGGTACAATAAAACACAGCAGTTGGTTTCCATGTCATGCATAGATATTTAAATAGTGGTAGGCAAAAAAAAATTATGTTATTGCAACCCTTAACAATAATGTTAATAAATTTAAAAAAAAAGAATAAAATTAGTTTTCTGTATTATTTTTGTATTTAAGAAAAATAGAAATAACCCAAATAGTTAAAGTATTCCGAAGAAACAACGCGAACAAAACCGCGGGCAGAAAACGGTGGGTAAATAAAATGCCTAGCGGTGAGATGGGTTTCTACACGGTCGCGTCGCGGGTTCATTGCACAAATAAACAATGTCAAGTGAAGGTGCGCGACGAAAGGTCGCTGTAAATATTTGTTAGAAAAACTCTTACAAGTTACATTTGGTTTTGGCGGGGGCTTGTTTTCTTGGGATTATTGGAATCGCTTGGGATGATAGCGCTGTTTCCAATGATAATATTACCAATATAGTTTTGTTATCGTATACTCTTGAAAAAAAAAACGTAAAGCTTTTAGATTATTTGACTGAGTGCACACGTAAACGTATATCTTTCTACTAATTACATATATAACTCTAGACACTTCAGATAGAAAATTACACGACAAAGACACGACAGATAGAAAATTATATTCTGTTCGAGAAATATTCAGTAGGTAACGCAATCGTCGTCACCATCAAAATCGGTTTGACACGACCGACGTCGTCGCCCGCTGCCTCCCGCAACGCTTTTGAGCAAAGTCCTCCCATAGATCCCGGTCCCTTTTCTCTTTTTATGTACTAGCGGTCCGCTCTGGCTTCGCACGGGAATTCAGAAAAAATATAAAAAAAAATCCATACATACCTACGTATACACGTTGTGTTACATTATTGAAGTTTTCATACGGATCCCTATTAACAATATTCTAGCCTATTTTCATCATGGATAAAATAGAATTCTGAACGTGAAACTATTTTTCAAATCGTGGATCGATTTGTAGTTTCGGAGAAACAATTCGAATGGAGAAACAATTTTTCAAATCGGAGATAAACAAACAATCAAAACTTTCCTGTTTTTTATTTAGTATAGATATAATTATATTATATTCTAGTTGTTTAATAATTCGGCGTCGTCGCCGTTCTCTCATCCACCTCGGAGGTGTGTTTACCAGCTCGTCAGTAAACCAGCGTAAACAGCCGGTTCCGCCCGCTGCGGCCACCTGTCCTTCGACGGGCGCGGGCGGCGCGGGGCGGGGCGGGGCGGGGCGGGGCGCAAAGGAATGTTTGTTCTGCATTGTTTATGTACGCTGCACTTTATTATACACTTGGGAGTGCAGCTTTTCATGCTAAAACTGCATAATAAATAAACATTTGATGTTAGGTTGATATTTTACTCAGCATCACCCAGCTAATAGCAATATCAAGATTAAGAGTTTACACACGTTTGTGCGTACATAAGTATTCACTATAACACGTCCTGTGCACAAGTATCTTCCGTTTAGACGGTGACACCGCCGCCGGCCGCCATCGCTGTCGTGGCGATTATTCAGCTGAGCTAGCATGACATCACCTAGACCCTACCTGAACATAGCTTAACTATGGAAAGTTAGTGCCTTTTATTTAAAATATCATCTCGAAGAGAAGAAATCATTCCATCTAAATGACCTCAGTGGTGAAATGGGTCAAGTTCAGCCAGCGATTTGATTCCCGCCTCCTTGGGACCATTATTTATACCATTTGCATTTCTGATTTGTTATTGTTAGCTGTTGAATTACGGTAAAATATCCCATTCAATGAATCGCCATCCGAAGACGCTATAAGCGATTTCGGTTTCCATCACACGGTACAAAAATGTTCTCCCAGGAAGGAGTCAAATCAGACGACAAAGCTGTCAACGTCAAGATATCACAAATGTCAATGTTTTTTAGTAGATTGCTACATATCGTTAAACCTTACTTAACATTATACCTTTTAATGTTACTCACACATGAGATTGTTTTAATCGAAAACTTTTCAATACTGCAATTTAATGACTATGACTAAGATTTGCTATCGAGCAAAAAATGGTCAAATTTGTGTCTGGCAATTGACTTTGATATAGGTTATATCTTGACGTTGACGTTAAATTCTGTCGTGGATGGGCTCCATCTCCATCCCACTAAAAAGTGGTGTTGCTCAGTCACCTCGGATGGGCCATTCAATGGGAATGGGGAATTTTAGCGTAATTACACCGCCGCCGATTGTTATCTACGTAAAGCTAAAAATATCTATATACATAATGTATTAAGTACCTATATCAGTTTTACATATAGTACAAGGTCTGCCTATTTTGGGGCTAGATGAGAGTTTGTGTGAATTTTCCAGCGTTAAGACCAAATGATTATGAGCTTAATCCGAGTTAGTCTCAATTCGAACCGCAAGCAGTCGCATTGCGCGAGCCTAAGTGAAAATTACATAAAGATCCCTAATTCAGGTATACATAATTTTCGGGCCGCGCGTCGTTTCTTTTCAACCTTAGCTTGATTATGTACAGTCGGCTCTAGACGAACAGAACTTGAAAGAACGGAGCAATAGAAATACCTCACAATCTAGGATGATACCGAAGGTGCTTTGTTATTAAAAACTTTGGTAAAGTAGGGAGATCACATTGAGAAATCCACTAAACTCAGTAATGACGGATAAGGTAAGGTGTCCACTAAACCCGCGCCGCAATAAATCACTTCAAGTGCTCTGAACTTGTAAATGGCACATTTGCGATGCGGCGCGGAGCTCGTCGGAAGCGAGCCTAAGCCGCTGCTCTAAACTGATATTTATGGGGAGAACGCACCTCGCTGTGTTTTTCTTAACTTACTTTACTTGAAATCCTGCTTACTGCTGCTTAGCATCTTTGAGGTTGGAAATAGCAGCTTCTTGAGCCAACAAACTCGCAACTATGTTTGCTTCCTCTTATTTGTTTTTACTCGCTCCTATACACCTACGCGTGTATGCCAGCTTATAAACTGCTCTGACTTACCATTCTGTTCTATTACACCTCGCTCCACTAGAGTTCTTGGAATATTTTGTAGAGGCATGCGACACCTCTCCAAAGAAGTTTCGTAAAAAAAATAGATAAAGGAATGTATTTTCCGAAAAAACTTGTGTCACAAATTCACAATGCGGCTCTAGACGAAGATAAAGGTACATACAAGATCCGTATCCGCCCCTTGCTAAATATAATCCATAAAATTTGAAAACATTCACTTCTAAAATTAAGTGAGCTGCATGTCATTAGGCACTCAAAAATTTAAATAAAACCGAAATCATTACTGACATAAAAAGGGAACAAACGCCGGAGTTCAACCCTAATATCCCAACTTTTTCGATTTCCATAAAGTCGCACTCCGCGATTACGTACAAAAGGTGGCAAAGTACCGCCACCACATTAAGAACCGCGCGATGAATTTTTTCATAGCGTTTTAAAGATGAATCTCGAAACTGGCTCTTGAGAGTTTCACTTAGATGTGACACTACTAAGACGGTTGCGTATGACCAGGTTAACATAACTTAATAACTAATGAGTTCGTTTATAAACTGCTAATTCGATCTGGAAGTTATATTTCATACTGACATATTTTAAGTGACATTCTCAAGGATTTTTCCTGTAGTGTAAGGAGATTCATTTCTGTGCGCTGTTTATTATTCCCTGCCGCAGCCCTCGTAGGTATGCAAATCTTACACCACTATTAAACGTTATTTGTTGCCTAAATTAAAACGTTAAAAAAGAAATATTAAGTTTTTGCGGCAGACGATTGTCATGCTAATATGCAGTGTTCGTTCGCAGCCAAAAATGTTCACGCTTTCGCGGCTCTCTTGTCTCTGATTACGAATTTTTTGCGGCTTTACTTTATGGGCCGACGAAATACGGCTATAGACAACGCTTACTTAGATTCTCCTTCTCAAATATCACAGAAATTTCATTGGATAAGATGAACCCACAGACATAAGAAATGCACTTTATTACCATGTCTATTTTACTTTTGGAATTCGACTTTTCTCAGTGTCATTTTATCAATAGAAATAATGTTTTGGGCTACGTGTCCTTTTTGGGTTTTAAAATATTTATTTTGTAATCCTGGAATCTGGAAAATATGTCTATGTGTAAGAAAAATTACAAGACACTTCGCTAATAACTATATATCAAATTTAAATTATCACAAAAAAATCACCGGCTTATCTTAACTAAGTTTATCTATGTCACCTATGTGTACGTTACCTAAGCTAGAGTACCTAATCGTTATCTATTACGCATTTTATTTAACTTAATCTGAACTACAGCAAGCGGAAAACTGAAAAATGGTATGTTTCAATTGCCGTAAAATTCCGGCGTACCTAATATTAACGCAGAGTTTTACGCAAAGTGCCGCAGGAACCAGGGAGCTGGGAACGCAATCGGTGGGCGGGAATGACGATATTATTTACGTTCACGTTAATTCACGTGACGTCACGTGCCACCTCTTGCTTCGCCTCTTTAGGGTTGACGGCAGTAAAAAAATAATGCCTTCTTCGAATGGGTCTAAATTGTTTTGGAAATGCTAAACGGTGCTTAACTGCCTATTGGTTGGAAATTACGAGGTGCGGAGACGGCGTGGAATACAGGCAGCGAAGAAACGAGAGTTAAGTGAGGTCACCGGAACGGGGTGCGCTACTGATAGGTTGGAATATTGGGTAACTATACCTACTTACCTTAAAAAGCTTTAGATGTCATAAGGGTTTGCGATCGTACCTCTATAATTACATTAGATTTTGGATTTATAAATTGACCACGCAAGGCCGCGCAAACTCGCTATTGTATGCAAAGTTGTCGATGATTTGTCATTTAAATGGAACAATACAATAACAAACAAACATAGTTTAAAAAAAATGTATCAAAGGAAGCCTACAAGAACTTGCGATCTTGCAGCCCTACGGTAGACCTCAGCAATCGCACGTTCAAGTCGTTGGTAATTGAGGCCACTTTACATAATGTGTATTTTAGTGCGGGGGGCATTTTTCAGCCCCTAATGAGCCGCGAACAGCGGTGATGGTGCTGATGACGATGATTTATATGAAGAATCAATTTATCAAAGGGAAAGAAACGCGGTGAGGAGATTTCTGAGTTCTGTTACCTGCAAAGTGGGTTCTGATTTAAATTCGATTCAATAGCTGAAAAATCTGTGAAGGCGATTTCTCTATTTTGGTCGCGTTCGAGAACGGGAGTCGTCATTGAATACATCGACGGATTATTAGCGTTTCGTTTGGGATGTTTTTCATTTAAAACTAAGTTGTAACATAATTTGAACATGCCTCCTATATTAATTTTTTTTGTGTGTTTATTTTCATATTATAATATAAGTTAGTAGCCTTATAAACAAAAGTTACGACTGGTCACAAAAACGCATCACACTAATACTGAAACATTTTCCTTAATTTGTTTTAACTCAACAAATGTTTTAACTTTCTGTGAGTAATTTACCGCTGGATATTTGCAGGGAGCCTCTGCTCCACCACGTTATATTATTCCAGCGAAAATAATCGAGAGATGAGGTGCAAAGTGGGATAAAGACAAAGTGGATTGCGTGTGACCCGCGACTTCTTTCTAATGACTTCGAAGCCGGCTCGGGGATAAATCAGACGGATTTGCGACTCCAAATATTCTATCGGCACAAGTCATAGAAGACAGCGGCAACAACGAAAATAAAAATATCTGATAAACGTAGTGAAGAAACATGAACAGGATATGCATCAATATAATTTCTTCTTCATTACTACAATAACCTACCTACTAGTAGTTTGGATATACATTATCCAAAATAAGGGACATAAGCATAGCAGTTAGTATATTCATTGATTACTTATTTAAGTTTGCAGTGGAGAAAGGGGGGGGGGGTTTGATAAAAGCACTTAGCAGCTAGCCTATTTATTGATTACGAATTTAATTTTCAGTCAGCTCGTCGAAAGAGTCTACTACATCTAATAGGCTAAGCACATAATAAGCAATTAATTGCTTATTATGTGCTTAGCCTATTAGATATAACTAATTAGTTAAGGTATGACTTCTTGCAGCTAAGGTGCTATGTAATCCGCTGTCGCTTACAAGATGCCCCGAGCGAGTCCCTCCGCGTTCACACCCGCGCCGATGGTTGTAAATCAAAGCACGTTGCTGCTCATAAACATATTTTGTGTGTCGTGTCCTTTAAACTGCTTGTTTCGAACGCCGCAATTTTTACGTACGAGTAGGTTGCTTCTTTCGGGCGCTCGTAAATTAGGGAGAGTTGGTGCGTGGAGGGTTTGTTTGGCTTTTTGTTTGATTGCTAGGCACAAATTCTCATATACTGTAATAGATATAAACTCAAAATTCCGCTTGGTAAACACTGAAATGTGAACCTAGGTACCGAAAACTTACCTAGCTTTGAAATAAAAATAATATGCTAATTCTAGCCCATACCAATATTTTTAAAATATTTGCTACTAAAAACTAAATCTTTTATTGGTTACCTTATTAATAAGATACGGATCTTTTTCTTAGATTTACATGCTCTATACTATAAGGCCACTTTTTTATTATTTATAAAAAAAAGAATACCGAAGCTCAAAGATAAAAATACACAGAGAAAAATACGTAGGTTTTGTGAAGTGCGATGCTACGAACGAATCTCGTTAATAACCACCCCACTTCACCTGTAGGTATATTATTAAACAGAATAGACCAATTCCAAGAACAAAGAGTCTAAGAAGCAGTAGGTAAGTAAGTATTATCAATTTAGAGCAAACACAAAGTTGGAAGGCCCTTCAAATAGTAAATTCGTCGAGCACGTCTGGGCCTACGTCCGTTCGTAGCAACAAACAACAACCCAACTCTAAAGTCACAACTTTTCGTCCGATTGTCCTTCTTGGATTAAATTAACATTAGGTGAAACTATGCCGAGGGTTTCATTGTGCCTCCATCTGCCGTCTTGACCGTGCGGTTTACGGAATCCTAATTAAATTTACAACATGTAAATTTCAGGCGGCTGGCGACTGATGTTTGTTTAAAAACGGTCAAGTTGTTGGGTACCTTTCTCGCCTTGAATGCTAAGATGTTTTATTTTGTGAGTGGCTGAGAATTACATCAGAGTACTGGAGCATGTTTGTTTTGTAGGGACATAAGAACAAAGATGCTGAAGAGTCATCTTAAAAAAGACGAAATTTGAAAAAAAAACTCATTTTCAACTCTATCTTCTTTTTAGCTTAACACAGTATAAAAGGAAGGAGAATGGCCTTAGATCTGTTAATGTAATATTACCACTATTATTACATTTTAAAAGCAACCAAGAAATTGACAATTAGATTAGAAAACTCTTTCTAAAACAGCCCTGCGAAAAGTTTTTCTACAGTACCTAATAGTTTATATTATAACTGATGTGTATTCCTAGTAATCTTCTAAGTTCCGTTTGTTTAAGTACTAAAGCGTGAAGGTATTGGCTAAGTCAGCTTTGTAGTTTGACCAAAACAAACGCCCGTCCACATATCTCCCTAATTTAATAATTTCCAAGCGTTTAGTTTGCCCGCCATATTTGTCTTGGTCCGAAATCCGTCCTAAGATTAATCCGGAATTTTGTTAACTGTCCCTTTGCCAAACCCTACAAGCTACAGCCTGACGAAAAGAGCCAAGGAACTATTCAACTATTACGGTTATAGTGCAACTGGTCAAATATTAAAGCCAATTTTCATATTGGAGTAGTGGTATCAATTTAAATGGCACATAATGAATGTTTTTTTAAATAATGCGACTTTTTTATCACTAACAAACGGCGGATGTTTAGTACTGTTTAAATAATAAAGTTCAGTTTTCATCTTTATTAACTCTAAGAAATTAGTGTGGGAGGATAAAACATTTATTCAAAAGAAAGCTAGAAATACAGAATCGAGCCTTTATTCTTAAGACAAAAATAAAACACGAAGATACACATTCTCTTACACATACAAATCGTTATTTCATTGATTTAGTGGTCTAGCTATTCTGTAGTCCCACGGCTTTGGTACAGGGTGGTCAGTACTACACGTGCGTGGGGTGACTGCGCCGCGGCGTGCAAACACTTAGACATGGGTGCTTACTCTTAGGACACTGCTATTAATTGTGGAGCCCCGTTTGTACCACCTTGTTACTGAAGGCTCTAATGGGGGATAATGGACATACGTATGACGGTGGTGACAAATGTGATAGAACAAAGAATTTCATCATAGTCAGTCCACTGCGGGACATAGACCTTCCCTAATGAGCGCCAGATATTAATATTATTTAGAACTAAGAATTTATAGTGATCTTAAAAGAATTTTGCATACTATTGCCGGTAAAATTCGCATAAAATAATATCTGTATTACCTATACCTAAAGTACGTTGTAGATTGACAGGTAAAAAACTGTTATAAATGTTGTGTACCGGAGACGAATATAACTATAAAACGATGTTGTTAGTGAACACCAGGCAGGAGCTGCTTTTCGCAATTTTCTCGTAGAAATGCAATCTTACAAAAAACACTCGCAAACTTTCCCAAAGCAACAACAAAAACATTAAAGTAATCAGAACAAGTTCAAGAAGCGAGCTAAAAACAAAAGTTCGCTAGTTTTCACTTACAGCAACAACAGCCATGCCATGTATCGCGGGCACTTAGGCATAAGTGGCCAGTTCACCTGCACAGGGACTTAGCCGGGACTGGAAGAGACAAGAGTCCATTTTTAAGCGTGAGGTAATGTATAGAGAATGCAATTATGTTTGCGCACATAGTTGTGCACAATAATATTTCCTGCGCACAAGGTAGTATCTGCTGAGACTGATTTGATTGCAGACATTTTTATTCGTACTTATTCCACGGCTGTTTTCCTTCATTTGCTTTGCAGTCAAGTAGATTTTTTTTGTGCACTAATCGTCAGAAACGTTGTAGTGGGTTACTTTTGCTACGATTCTGACTAATAAAATAATAAGTCAAAGATTCTAGTTTCTTCCGATAGGAAGGGATAAGGCACAGTAGTTATAAGGGTTGTCCGAACAATTTGCCCTGACACTTTGTTTGGACCACCTCAAACACTTTCAAACTGTCTTCGTAGTATTAAATTTTAAGTAGACAAAGTCTCTTCCGCGCGACCTACAAGATTTCTTAAGAGAACAACAGTCGTTACATAAATAATAATCGGAGGGGACAAGAACAACGCGGTGTTTACCTCCTCTCATAAAACTGTATCGAGTTCGAGAGCCGTGGCAACGGCAACCAATGTCCTACATATTCATGCTGATTGATGGTAAACAAACAACAATATCTTGACTTGCGCTACTGGCGCCGCAATATTACAACCACAGGGATAGATATTTATATAGGTATAGTAGAGAGTAGTTAAGGTTATGTTATGAGAAAGTGATTATGTCGAAAGTACAAAGTATTATTGTTAGCAAAAAGCTGTGTTGTTCAAATGGAAAGAAAAACAAAATATATTGAGAGGTTGGACTATGAATTTCTTATCTATGAATTTCGTTGAAGGTTTTCCATATCACTTATAATATAATATACATATATCACTACTCCAAATAAATAGACAACAACAGTCAACAACGTAGACAAAAGTCCGATTCAAAGAAGAAGAAAACAAAAAGATCAGTAAAATTACTTTCACATTATCGGAATCTTGATTTTCCATGAAGTCCACATTCCTCCAACCTCCACCAAATAAACTTCTTATAGACAAGACGTTCAAGACTCCAACCTTCGCTAAAGCCAGGATATTGTAAGCAGCCCCTCGGCCAATAATCCGGCGGATTCCGCAGCGGAACTATGCTGAATATTTTTAATCAATACAAATTAGGTAGAGCTGCCTCCGGGCTCGCGGTGCGATGCCGACGTTGAGCAAAGAGGAGGAATTACAGAGGTATTATGATGCATACATGAAATCAGAAGTTACTTGATAATCGTTATATGTCTTTCAACTAGAAAACGCGAATTATATCTATAATCATACATTTTTTTATCTATGTACATATGTATATGTACATACAGAATGAGTTTTTTTATTTCAGGGCTACTAAGGGGAAATCTGAAATCGTGAGAGTAAACGAAAAGTTTATTTCAAGCCGATTTAAGCCCAACAAAGGTGTTTTATGTAAAACATTGCTACAACTTTTAGCCAATTACCAAAAACAAAATAAATACAATATATCTTAAACAAGTAATGTATAGTTAATCCCTTCTTAGATCAGCTGAAGCGAGGAGCCCTACTGCGCTCTGCATACGATGCCCGTCTCAAGTAAACTAAGTTATCTCAAGTTATTGATCAACCGCCGACCCACGCCCGGCAGGTATGTTGAACTCTCGTCTAAGAAGATTGCGACCTTTGATAAATATTCAGATCCATTATAACTTCGCGTGCTGAAAATAATATATATAAAATAAGGTCTAGAAATATGATTCGTATAAACTATGAAAAAACAACTCTGATGAAAAAACCAACATAAATGTAGATGGAATCTATACATATAATAGTCTAAACTTTTTTGCAAATAATAACTTAACCAACAAATCTATCAAATCATAATATTTATCAAAGCGGTTTTAAACTATATCTACTAATACTATAAAGAGGAAAGATTTAATAATTTGTTTGATTTGAATAGGCTCCAAAACTACTGGACCGATTTGATAAGTTCTTTCACCATAAGAATCCTAAATTTTCCCTGATAGGCTATAGGATATTTTCAGAAAAGTTAGTTATCCGCATAAAGAAATTTTGAATAATAAAACCGTTTGCTGTATATTCAACTTCTATTTTTATTATGGCGCCACAAAGTTATTTAGTACTCATAATTTAATAGCTATGTATTCTGTGCAATAGCACGTAAGCTCTGCTTAGCTTGGAGCTCATTAAGACTTTGCAGTACTAACCTTGGAGCTATCCAAGGTGAGGTGATGATGCTTTTTTGCTGGATTGTGTGCCATTATTTATTTATTTGCAAATAGATCTGAGACAAACAAAATAAACATTTTGTAATTTAAAGGCAGTGAACAACTCTTCGGTAAGCCAAAAAATAGCTTCTTTTTGAACCCGAACAACGTCGTCCGTAGATAGGTACCGATCTGAGTGGCGACGTAACAAATCTCGCAGCGGAGCGTGCGGCCAACAGTTAAATGGCAATCCTGTGTTAGAAGTGCCCGAACTAAAAAGGAAATAACTTACGGCGGTTTTACTCGGACTTGGGCTGCGGTCACCCCGCCGCGCGCACTCCAACCTGATACTTTTAAACTCCAGCTATCTATACTAATATTATAAAGAGGAAAGATTTGATTGTTTGTTTGTTTGTTTGAATTGAATAGGCTCCGAAACTACTGGACCGAGTTAAAAAATTCTTTCACCATTAGAATCCTTAATTTTCCGTGATGAACATAGGCTATATAATATTTTCAAAAAAGTTAGGGATCCGCATGAAAAATTCAATAATTGAACCGTGGGCTGTATATTCAACCTCTTTTTCTATTATGGCGCGTCAGAATAGAAAAAGAGGTTGTATTGTATAGCGCACGGTGCTTGCTTTTTCTCTACGGCCAGTGTCAGTTTTGGAATGTCGAGTCAATGTCAAAAACCCCAATGCTGTTAAAAAAAGTAAAGATCCGTATGAAAACTGTGAAACCCATCGTTTTAGTGTGTATAATTTCTGAAATTTTTGTTTAATACCCGTGCGAAGCCGGGGCGGGCCGCTAGTAATATTATATAGCTATTCTATTGTATATTTGTGTGGGTTTGTTAAAATGTCATATTGTTGTAAAGTTTACACAACAAAATCGCCGTTAGGTTGACAAAACACTGTCGTCTGATTTCAATACCCCTCCAATGTAATTCGGAACCAACCCGCCACGCAGCGCCTGCTCATGTTGTTGTATTGCTATTACGTAGTTTTATTTCCATGTCAACTCAGAACAACAAACATTATAGACAGGAAATGCCACAGCATTTCGTAGGTCTACGAGGTTTCGTAGGCTCGAGGCTACTGTAGAGCGTCTACGACGTAGCCGCGTAGAGCTCCCGCTGTAGTCTTCTCACCTGTTAAAAATAATTATCTTATATCTACTCTACTCTAGTATATAAATACATTGTAATGCGAATTATTATTAAGTTCCTTTTCGATTAACATATTAAAACTTATAAAAAGACGAATAATAAAGTTTCGACAATGAATCAATTTGTTGTGAATGCATCCTAAGTTTTATTATATATATATTTTTTAATTTCTTTGTTATTCCAACAAAAGTTTAAATATTTTACAGAGATCGTCTATAGATTTGACTTGTACCTCAAAACTACCGACAAATGTCGTTTAATCATGTGCTTGCCGGTCTTTTTCTTAGCAAACTCCTATTTATCACGAATGGCCATTATTATTTACACATAATCATTGTTTCCCATTAAAGTTGTACAAAGGAGAAGTGTGGCTCTTAGATATCTGACGATCTAAAGAATCTAGAGTATATTCTACGGAAAATGAAGTTGTCTATGTAATCTGTTTTAACTCACTATCGCCAAATTACCTTCACTCCCCATCATCTCCCTACCCCAAGTACCTTAGAGGTGAGTATGACACCTCATCGTTCGTTAACACATTGCCTGCGGCGTCCAACTTGCGCAATAGCCTGGCATTAGTCCCCTCCTGCCTTCCAATGGAGTAAACAATGCAACTTGCAAATTACAAATTAATGTCCTACCTTCGAGAAGTTTGCAAGTGATATGGGGACGAAGTTGTCTAGTTTCTTAGAGATTAAGATAAACTATTCATCGTGTAATTCGTGATCTTAATTCTGCTATAAAAATAAGATCTTACAATCAATCTGCCGACCTATAAATTTCAACAAGAAACCGCTTCTCAACCGTTGTACGCGTCATTTTGTAACTCTACCACTATCATAATTTTTCTTTAATTGAGTTGATTTTTAACATTCATTCTTTTGGAATTGTTTTCGCTCATTGTTCAAAATACTTCTAAATAAGACTGTAAATTTGAATACCGTTAGTGGCTAGGGGTGTCTCGAAGTAATAAATACGTTAGAGAGGGTGAAAACTACGAGTCATTATTGTACCTCGCGGCGTCTCGTCGCGTCGTGCCTCGACTTGTTTATTTGTTATTTTTTTATGGCAACAATTGAAACACTGCTTGGGGAGGATTATAAGTACCTCGAACCTCAAGGGATGATTTATTCGATGTTGCTAAGTTTTGGAACAGTCATTTTAGATGATGTTGATGGAAACTAAGTCAGAGTCGTGATGAGCCAGCACTTGACGATTCACTTGAGGTATGACTTTCTTTTTAGGCGTGAGTTATGTTTTACAATAGAGGGTATGTGGTGAGTTGATACTTTTTATCCTCCAATCATCATAAATGACTAAAAAATTTGCATGTATGAGTTACCGCCCAGTCACATATTGTAAGCCTTCCTTTTTCTCTGATTTGACAAAAAGAGTCAAGAAGCGAGGACTAGGATTCGAGATTTTTGTAGTTTTAAATCTGTTCTAAGCACGTGAGCATTTTTAGTACAGCATTGTGGAAAAGCTTGTTTCGAAAGTATTGCTACTAGATATGCCTATTGATGGCGGTAAGCAGAGCATCGCTGTAGCTGATTAGAGTAGCCGTTGGTTTCACATGTACATACATATGTTACTACATTATTACGTTTGAAAATACGAATAATATTATTTAAAATATGTGTATTGACAGATATCGTGAACACTAAACGTGTCAATATTATGAGCACGAATTACTTTGACAGATTTATTTCACTTATGTGTGAGATAGTGTAGATGTCGGTAATCTAATAATGAGCCATTAGGGCTGTGATCACGGTGCGAAACGGATGCGCTGGAGACCGGAAGTGTGGGTAAGACGTCCGCGGACGGGTGTACCGGATGTACACCAACTCTGACGTAGACCACACAAACATGGCCGTGTTTCTAACTTCATTTGGAATATCTAGTTTAGTTTTGAATATAAGTTCTTTGAGTATAAGTTCGTTAGCATTAGCACTATGAATGCCTGTAACGTGTTAAATGTTTAACTGGGTCCTAGGCAGCCAGCAGCAGGTCCTTTGGTACATCTAGTTTAGGTGCATTAATGAGGTTGACTAAAGAATAATTGATGTTGTTACTTAACTATATATATATATATATATATAGATATATATATATATATATATATATATATATATATATATATATATAGAACTATATATAGAACAATCGTAAGTAAGTAAGTAAGCATTTATTTAGCATATAAAACACACACGTACAATTTATCAGCTTAATCATAAAAGTACAAAATTACAACAAAACATAATTATCGTCTGGTTTAGACGCAGTTAGTTTGATTCGCACGCAATTTCTCAGATGTGTGAAAGGTTGTCTAAAATAAACTATTTATTTCATATTTCATTTATATTAGCTTGCATGTATGTACATTCATTCTTGGGTCTAAGTGAATGGTTAGAATAGTTTTCACTAATATAAATTTCATGGAATAGAATTAAGCTTCATGCAAATATAATAAATTGGATTGAATTTAGAAGCCAACATTGTCATTGTTTCATTGGATAATGTCATTTTAGTCGCTAGGAAATTCGTCAACAGAATAGTGTAATTTTTCTGATAAAAATAAATTTAGTTTTTTACAAAAAAGTGTATTTAATTAATAACACGAGCTCCAAAATAAATGAACCAATCTAAATGAGTCGGTGTAGTTGTGTAAACAATAATGGTTCCCGCCGTATCGCGCGGATTTCCGCCGCGATAAGCGCACATTCACGCAGGTTATTATTGTATCCCACCTAGCGTATAGTACCGCTATTCTTACGCCAAATTACATGTGAAATATATGTAAACATCATCATCATCATCATCATCATCATCAGCCTATGTTAGTCCACTGTTGGACATAGGCCTCCCCTAATGAGCGCCATAGCGCCCTGTCTTCGGCTTGTCGCATCCAGCATCTGCCAGCAGTCTTTCGCAGATCGTCATCCCACCTGGCTGGAGGGCGTCCTACACTACGTTTACCAAGTCGCGGTCTCCACTCAAGAACACGTTTACCCCAGCGGTTATCGGTTCTTCGCGAAATATGGCCGGCCCACTGCCACTTCAGTTCGCTAATTCTCTGAGCTATGTCGATGACTTTAGTTCTCTGTCGGATGTATTCGTTACGAATTCTATCCTTCAGAGAAACTCCGAGCATAGCTCTTTCCATAGCTCGCTGAGCGACTTTGAACTGGTGGACCAACCCTATCGTGAGTGTCCACGTCTCAGCTCCGTAGGTCACTGGTAGGACGCACTGATTGAAAACTTTAGTTTTTAAACATTGCGGTATGGATGACGAGAAGACTCGACATAGTTTTCCGAACGCTGCCCAGCCTAGCTGGATCCTCCTCTTGGCTTCCTTCTCGAAATTGTTTTTACCCAACTGCAAAATCTGCCCGAGGTAAGTGTACTCAGAAACTATTTCGAGAAGGTGGCCATGTATGATCACCGGTCTTGGATCAATGTGGGCATTCATCATGACTTTGGTTTTATCCAAATTAATGCCAAGACCGATACATCGGGAGGCTGAAGCTAGACTGTCCAGCATCCGGTTCAGCTCCTCTAGCGACTCCGCCATTAAGACTAAGTCATCAGCGAATCGCAGGTGTGAGATGTAGTCGCCGTTTATGTTGATGCCCTTGTCTTTCCAGTCCAGCGTCTTAAACATATCTTCCAACGCGCTCGTGAACAGTTTCGGGGATATGACATCCCCCTGCCTCACTCCTCTGCGCAGTTGGATCGGTTTAGTCTGCTGGTCCTGTACTCGGACACTCATCGTAGCGGCTTCGTAGAGAAATCTCAGCACCTCGATATAACGATAGTCTACTTGGCATCGCTGTAAGGATTGTAGAACAGCCCAGGTTTCAACGGAGTCAAAGGCCTTCTCATAGTCCACAAAAGTCAGACACAGGGGCTGATTATACTCTTCGGACTTCTGTATAATCTGCCTCACTGTGTGAATGTGGTCTATGGTACCATATCCTCCGCGAAACCCAGCCTGCTCCGGTGGCTGAAACTCGTCGAGTCTCCTGGCGAGACGGTTCGATATAACTCGTGAGAAAAGCTTATAGACGTGACTTAGGAGCGAGATGGGTCTATAATTTTTAAGAAGGGTTTTATCTCCCTTCTTAAAAAAGAGCACCACCAAACTCCCACTCCACGCCTTTGGAGTTCTCCCTCTGTGAAGGACGGCGTTGAAGAGGCTCTGTAACTCCTGTATAACAGGGTATCCTCCAGCTTTCAAAAGCTCTGATGTTATTCCGTCCTCACCGGGGGCTTTTCCATTTTTAAGCTGCCTCAGAGCTAACACGATCTCGTCTTGACTGATGTCTGGCAGTTCGTCGGTATAGTGGCGTATCAAGGTGGCTCTAGAATCGTGGCCGTCTCGTTGGGTACAAGGAGCATGTGCAGCGTATAAACGGCCATAAAAGTCCTCTATCTCGGCCGATATCTCCGGCTTCGACAATACGGTCCTTCCGTCGTGCGTTTAAAGCTTCGTCAGGTGGCTCCTTCCAAGCTGCTGAGTGAATACTTTGGACCCTTGGTTTCGCTCTATCGCCTCTTCAATGAGGCGTATATTAGAGCTCCGAAGGTCGCGTCGTACCATCTTCGCAATTCGCTTGTTCAGGTCTGACCTCTCTGACGAAGTCGCTTGGGTGGTTTCCCGTCTTTTTGTCATCAGCCCAAGAGTCTCATCCGAGAGTTTGGACTTCTTACCAGTACGCTGCTTTTTGCAAAACTTGATGCCCTCGTCCCTCAGCGTTTCTACCAGATTGTGTAGGGTCTCGTCAGAGCGTCATCAGTGGGTTCCAAGGCAGCGAATCTATCCCCGAGTAGCTGCTGAAACTTCTCGGTGCCCGCCATGATTTGGATTGGGTTCGGTCGGAGCGTGGACTTCATCAGACGGTTTCTTTCAAGCTTCAAATTTATATTCAGAGAGCCTCGAAGGAGTCGGTGATCAGATCCGGTATTGAACCTGTTGATCACTGAGACATCTCTGAATATATGCTTGCTATCCGTCATGATGAAGTCGATCTCATTTTTAGTCACAGAATCGGGACTCCGCCATGCCCACTTCCTTTGGGGCTGTTTCTTAAAGAAAGAGTTCATTAAGAACAGCCCCTCTTTCTCAAGGAAGTTGACGAGCATTTGTCCCCTGTGATTTCGAACACCAAAACCATGCGGGCCTATTCGGGATTCGTTGCCAGTCTGGGTTCCCACCTTGCCGTTAAAGAAAAAAATATGTAAACAAACCACAGCAAAATCAACAAGCATGCTTGACTTGAAGTATTAGGATTTTTGTTAATACGATTTATTGAAAATCTAACATCGACAAGGCACGCTGCGTATCAAAATACACGGCAATGGGTACTAGACATTTTAGGTGACCTGAATACGGGCAGTTTTAACGGACCAGATAACTATTTTAAACCTAAGTTATTAAAATCGCTTTGTCTGTTTTGGCGTTTACTTGGTGTCGCCAAGTAAACACCAAAACGGACAAAGCGAATCATAAGAGTGTTTGGAAAGTATATGAAAACCTTTAGTAGGTACATATGTATGTACCTACTAAAGGTTTTCATACACAGTAGTTTATGTAAACTACTGTGTTAAAAATACGCGAAAAAATACCCACGCCTTGCTGTTAAAACAATACCACTGATAAAACCAATCGGCAAGCCTATCTAGTAAACTCTGTCCTGCTACACAACTGTAGCAGATACTCTTTTATTTTACAACTGTCCTGTGGAAATACACGGTGCCTATTAAATAACACACTTGGCCGCTCGTTAAGTAAAGTTTATTGGACATAGTTCCGCTTAAGTGAGATGTTAAGTTTAAGTTCGGTTTAAGTAGAGGGCGCTTCAGGCGTCTTGAGTTGGCGACTGATTGCAGAGGGCCAGTGGACACTGCCCATCTAAGAAACTTAAGTATGACATACTTAAGTTCCACAGATGCACATCTAGTGACTACCTAGTCCAAGAGTTTTCACACACTTGGTTGGTGTACGAGTACATGCAATGAAAGTACATTCCGATAAGAAAGGTTTTCGCAGCGTCACTTACATTTAATTTGATAACTTATCTTATAAATATATACTTTACTTTATAAGTAAGTACCTCCCCTTATTATTACGTTATTTGAAGCCTATAACAGGTTATGTTCGTAAATTTTAAGTTCCAATCATTCTGTGGTTAAGGTTTGAGCAACATCAAACATTTAGTAGCATTCGTTTTATTTATTCGTGAAACCAAAAAAACTTAGAAATAAGTAACAGCATCTTAAACTATAGCAAATTAAGCTAATGAAAGCTTACACTTATAGTCTTCACAAATAACAGAAATAAGTAGGACTAATTAAAAAAATGTATTATAAGAACCTACAAATAAATAGTTAAATATAAAATAGTTAAAAGTATCTCTCTTACTAAATAAAAACAAATCTAGATTCAACCAAAAATAAAAATAAAATATTCTAGATTGCCTGGTGTCAGCACCGTAGCTAGAATGTTAAATTATATATGTAATTTTTCCTATCTACTGTTTTTTTATATTTTTTATTAAAATAGTGTACAATTGTTTGTATGTTTCGTTTAGTAGTTAAATATAAATATTTTCTTCTAGATCAAAAAATAATTGAATAGGTTAGTAACCTAGCTAACCAGCTCAAACCTCCTAGGTAGGTACCTACCTACCTTATCTAGGTAACTGAATTTTTGATAACGCACCAGATTGCTAACGAGGCGAAGGTTTCATCTCCCGCCGCAATGATCAACGAAAGCATCCATCTCGATCTTGTCTTGTTTGCAGCATCACTCATCTCATCTCTCGCTTGCTCAACAGATTAGCTAGCCCGGCTTCGCCAATTTTTCTAAAGATATTGGCACAATGGTGCTCTCTAACAAAATAAAAGAAAAACAATAAACGACATCGCAATTAACATTGTTTTGTTACGAGACGATGACTATTTTTCACTTTTAATCTCTTGTCGCGACTATTGTTTAGAACTTTCGGGATGACGTCACGGCTCTTATCGTTTTACGGTTCGCCAAGTGAAAGTGTTTCTTTTTGTGAAGAAATATTAATAGGCTTTGATGAAAGAGGGCGCTAAGACTCGACGATTTTAAATCTTCAAACAATTGAGTTTCTAAACAGCAATAATTGCTCTGTTTCTATGATAAATAATGAAAATTTCAAATTCCAATAAAAAAGTTAAAATTCCTCTCCCGAGACTAGGAATTTATCTGAATAAATAAATCGAAAGAAATGAACCGTAAAATATGCAGCGAGCAAGATTAAAAATGTGTTCTCCAGTACCTTCGCGTGTATAATAAATATTACGAAGAAAATAAAAATAGTCTGCCATGCATAGAGCGTATGCTAAACGTTTCAACATAATGAACAGCCTGCATATAAATCGTCTCATTTTCGTAATAAAAACCCTTGAATATAAAGTCTAGTGCTTGAGTTTTTAAGATACCCTTAAAAGATTACGTTCAAGTACTTGTTAAGACAAATCCTGAATGGAATAAATAAAAATAATACATATGTTTGCCATTCTTTTCTTTTCATATGACAACGAATTTACTTAGAAAAGACAGTTTGAAACTGAATCGATGTCTTTAAAATGTTAGCCGCTTTGTTCAACATAGCGTTCAGGTTTCATTGAATGCCATACAACGCGTTCATAAATCAGTTCTGCCACGTTCTGTTCAGTTCCTGCATTCAGCTCCGAAAGGTGTCTGATCCACGAGTTGACTAAGTTAATAAACCAAGAATGTAACAGCTATCAGTATTTTCAAACAAGTGGGATAATAACTCTTACACCGCAAACAAAAATCAATCTTCCGATCGTGACTGCAAGGCACACTGCGACGACGTATGCAACGAGTACATATGCACCAAATAAATGCATACGATCTGACAGTAGGTTTACCCGCGCAGTACCGTATTACCGGGTGAAACGAGATGTCCCGCTGTTGGAATAACCGGGATACGGGAATCCGGGAAAACTTATGAAAGTCAGAGGTAGAGTAATGATCGGTGTTGGAATTTTGTGAGCTTACAAAAATATGAAGAATGCTAGAATATGTTCATTTATAGAAGTAAGTAAACATTATGAGGTATAAGGTAGAACCGATGATGGCGTGATAAAAATAGTTCTTTAGCTAAAACTTGTGCAGTAGTTAAGTAAGACCAATTATAGATAAACATCTTCAGTAAAAACAAAACCTCATCCGGGTAAAACGAGGTCTGACTTTTCCCACCTCCGTCCGCAGACAGGTAGTCCCCTCACGCGTTTTATTAGTCTGTAATTTGAGGGCTTTATGCGTCGACTGAATGGGACTGTCTGTTCCCCGTTTCAATGTGGCGGTAGAACTTTTTCTCATTTTCTCTGCGAATCGCGCGCTCGGTGATAAAGTTCCAAATGTTCGGTTTATTGAGGAATGCGAGTGGAAATGCTAATTTTACAAGCGGTGGAGTGATTGGTTTAGTTAGGTATTTGATATTCGAATTGTTGAATTAGCTTTTAGAAATATGTAAGAGCATATAGGTATTAGAGCAGCGTCATTTTCAGTGTTGTAGCATATGAGACCGGGAAGCCGATCAGTGCCCGAGTGCCTTTGTCATGAAAACGGAGCTATTTAGGGAACTATATTATAAATTTAAACCAAATAAGAAATAAATTATGATGTCCTTCTAGTCGATTTTCGGTCACGGCTTGTCCGAACGGACACTTGACGTGTGCACGGGAAATAAGAAAGACCGCAAGTGTGTGCGCAAACACAGGTGCAGTAGATGAAGCCCAGCACAAACAACGAAGTGCGGCCAGCAGCGCAACGGAATCACTGCACTACACTACCATTTATAATCACCGCATTGTATTTCACTAAAGCTGTGAAGTATTTCGTATTTGGGATTGTTTAAATTACCCCATAAATACATGTAAACGATTTGCAACAAAGAGATGTCGCTGCGAGCGTCGCCGGACCAGACGATAAATCCTCGCGCGCAAACAAACAAGAAATAACTTTCACGGCTGAAAATATCAAACCTTAAATGTAAATATCAAATGTAAAATGTAAATTTAACTACCTAATACGGTCTTAAGCGCAGAAGTGCGCTTTAAAATCGTGTTTATTCGGGATTTGAGTGGTGTTTTTATGTTGCGTCGCGCGATGGCAAATAAAAACGTCTGCCGTGCTGCCTGCCAGTTATGAACGGCCTAGGAGCTGCCCGGAGACGTCCAAGCGGCGTCCAGAGCAGGCATGCTCGCTTACGCAGAGGGGACATGCTGTTTATTATGGATTAAACATCTTATTTTGTTTACGGACGATGACGTTAAGTAAAGTAAGAGTATATTTATTGCATAATAGCATGTTAAAAAGAAGGTACAAGTGTAATTTGACTTGCAAGGGCATATAATGAAGTGAATGTAGTCTATTATGCATTAAAATCCTTTAAAATTAAAAAAAATTCAAATAACAGAAACTGGAATGAAGATCTAAGGTAAGCAATGTCAAATCAAAGATATAAAAATACCCGATTTTGGTAGTCATCAGTGGATACGATTAGCACTGGCACAATCCGTACGAAGGGGTGATCCATTCTGTGCTCCTGCCTAGTCTTCATGAATTGTCTCTTAGGTGGCAGAGTATGGCAGGCAGTTTGTATGAAATACGCGCGTCGTCGCCGTTATAGCTGCAACCTACTTACTTATAATTGTTGTACAACCAACCGGCTAGATCTCTCCACCGTTCCAAGGAAAATACGTACCAACTACTGAACTTATTCTAAATACCTTAATCAATGACTTAGCTTCAAATACGAGTACATGTCTGAGATTCTATTCTCAGATATTTTACAAAGTCTACAGTACACTACTAAGTAGTAATGTATGTATCATTGCATCTAACCCGTCTTAAAATAATTAGTCACAACATAATATTTGAGCAAAAACTCCTAGCCTGTTGGCTCCAACAAGAGAAGCGAAAGAGGCGGCATAACGCTAAAACCTTCTTTGATTTACCTTAATGACCTTTAAGACTTTATCTGATTATTTCGGTTTTTATAGTAATTCTAGTTGTTTTCTTCCTACTTCATTATAAATATTATGTGTTCCGTTATATCCTAATTTACTTGTGTTATTGATTTATGGAAATCATTTATTCTACCAAGATCCTCAAAGATGTGCAACATGAGTAAGAGATCGCAGTGGTGGTGTAGTCGGGGGCCGGGGCCAGGCTGCCTGGCGGCCCCCGCGGCGCAGCGCCGGCGAGGCCGCGCCGGCCCATTGAGCCCCCGCGCGAGCTCTAACTGCATCCTTTATTGCACGGATGAAGAATAGGCTTTTGTTATTGCTTAGCTTAATGTACCTCTTAAATTGAGTTTTTATCTGATTGTGAGTTATGTGCTGAGGTTTTTGGTAGTGGATCCCGTCTGACTCGTAGGCTGTTTGTTGTCTAGAGCTTTGTGTTGCGAGCTGAAAGAAGCTATTACTTTGTGAGGGTTTCTTTGAGAATGGACAGGAAAATTACTCTAAATTACTACCTACGAGTAAATGGCTAAACAATGTGAATATCTCCAGGGAAGACATCTATGAGAATTTTAGTCAGTCCGTAGAAATTTAATTGGTAGAATAATCATCAATAAAAATTATTTCAATTTTTAAGTAAGAACCTATTTACGAATTTAGAAAAAAAAGCTCTAGGTATACCATTTTACACAATTTTCAATAAAGTACATACCACAATTTATTACCAGTTTAAATTCAAGGTAACCTAGAACTAAACTGTACTTTTTTCAATTCCTAATAACGTAATAACCAATGAAGTTAACAAAAATAAAAACATTCAACTACAGAAAATTCATAATAATGAAGCAAAATGTACCGTTGCTGGAAAATGAGAGGAATAAAGACTGGGCGCTGAGTGCCAATAAGCTCACCGGAACCGAAGCAAAGATGGCGCGAAATTAAAAACAAATGATTCAGAAATAACACGGTATGATTTTATTAAGTTCAAGGAAAATACCTCGCTTTGTTTGAGAACATTAGGTCCGACTGCGGAGGTGGCGGGTCTCTCAACATTGACACAAGAATCGTTCAACAAAAATAGATATTCGCTTAGATACCGTATTAACAGTATTACCAATGTAAGTAGTTTTGTTAATTTTCGAAAACTTATTTTAAGATGCATCTTCCACGATTTCAGAATTCAATAACTTTATTTCTTTAGGCTTGAAATATAAGCACTTAGACACACTTTAACGTTACAGACCTACTCGATACATGCTTGTATTAATTAACTCAAGAGAAATGGGAAACATTAAAACAAGAACGGATCAAGGTTTTTGTGCCCAAAAGAAATCTAATCAATCCATCAAAGATGCAAGGATACCAAGAACTTCAAAATGAAATCAACTTGTAGGTACCTCTGCCGACGCTTTCTCACAATTTATTTCATTCTTGTTATTATTAAAAAGGTCTCAGAGACGAGTTTATTTTGCCAAGTTGATTTCCATGAAGCGCCCGCTCACCTACTGGATATTTGAATAATGACGGGACACAATGAAATCAGCTAGGATAAAATGAAATACTTTATCTTTGGATGTTTTTTCGTAGATTTGATACTTAATTTGGTATTATGTTCTGAGAAAATATTTTTTGCGTATTTTTTTCTTAACGGGGAAACTTTAGTGTGAAGCTAGGCGGGCAGAGGCGGCTGGGCGGGACGGCGTCGGGGCGGCGGCGCGATAGGTTCAGGTATCGTAAGTTTTATAATCAAATTGTCAGGGTTTTTATTTTATTTGAGTGAACTTGCCTTAAACGCATCTTTCCAGCGGCATCTCACCCCCAAAGGAAAGAAGATCTTGCATCATTCGTAGCTATAGGCAATCTCAAAAGTCTGTTAGGGGTCCTTATCTCTGTAATCAGATCCTAAACCAATAACAGTAACGGCACTCCATATGGCGTACAATTTAAACTTTGGAGATAACCCGAAGCAATAAAACTTAGCAGTTAACGGTTAATTAGAGACAGTGTCCGATAGACCGCGATTTATAACGAGAGCGGTGCTTCACCCGAGTTTACTTGAAACATATCTTGAACATTATTCGGAAGAAAAATGAGACTTTTATAAAATCTTATAACGTTAAAAGGTACCGACCACTTTGATAAAATTAGCAAGAAGTGAAAAGGTTGACCACAGCTGTGAAAAAGTTCTTATTTCGGCTACTTACATCTCCTCTAAATTAAAACTTGTCATTGATAAATTATAGGTTTTCGATTAAGCATACTTTACATACATATGTATAGATAGAAGGTAATATAAGTAAGACAAAGTCATGCGCCAAGTGTGTATGTTTGAAATCCCTTTAAATAGGTAAACAGACAGACAAAGTTTCCCCAACTTGTCTGTATATATCCAAACTCCCCCAAGACATGCAACGGGTATGATCCCGCGTCTGCCGCTATCGGATGCCAGGTCCGGTGACTGATAAACGGTGGTCACCGACACTTGGTCTGTGGCCGGCGGATATCGCCCCCAGGGGGCGCTGGGATTGTCCTACAAGACGACACTAGAGGGGCTTAATTGGGAATGTAAGAGGACACCGGCCATTGGGCAGTGGCTATTGGGCATTGGTTGTGAGGCGGGGCTGGAAAAGGCTATAGTGTGCTGTGCTGATGATTCGCTATGAAGAGCTTGTTGATTTTATTTAATTTAAAAGTACCTACAAAAGAAATAATCAACAATGTAATAAGAGGGTAGGTTTGTTAATCTTTGAAGTCTAGGTTGATTGTTCGTGTTTGTCCTACCTTGACGTGCTGGAGTTTTATTCACTCTCTGTTCGACTGCGCTCAAGTACAGACGTATACCATTCCATTTTATAAAGAGGATAATAAATCGTTTTTCTATCAAATCCTCAAACCTTTGTTTCACTTCGAAATATCTACCCATAGCCTCCTATAGGTTATGGGCCCAGTTTAGCTTGCAAAAGTGTTGTGTAAATTATAAAGAAGAGATATACAAGTTTGATCTACCCCATGGATCAAATAAAATCGAAGCGAAATATTAGGCCTTTCGATGGCGAAAAATATAGCGTGTGGAAGTTTCGGATTCGTGCCCTATTGTCTGAGATGGACGTTCTAAAGGTGATCGACGAGAACCCTATCATACGTTGCAATGAGTGGGAGAAAAATAATCGGATTGCCAAGAGTACTATCGTGGAGTATTTGTCCGATTCCTACCTCGGATTTGCAAAGGAGGACAGTACAGCGCGGGAAATTATAAAAAGGTTAGACGAACTTTACGAACGAAAAAGCATCGCGACACAGTTGGCGTTACGTAAGAAGCTGCTGGTGTTAAAGCTACAAGGTGACCAGCCCCTTGTAAAACATTTTACGAATTTCGATGACCTCATTACCGAATTGCTTGCTGCGGGCGCGAAGTTAGAAGAGACCGACAAAGTTGCTCATTTATTGCTGACGCTACCCTCAATATACGATGGTGTAATTACAGCCATCGAAACGTTGTCTGAAGATAACTTGACCCTGGCTTTTGTGAAAACGCGACTTTTGGATCATGAAGTTAAACTCAAAAATGACTCGAGTGATACCAGTGCGAAAGTTTTACATGTAGAAAATAAAAGCGAATCGACGGGCATTAAGAGGAAGTTCGACAATACACAGGCAACACAGAATCAAAAATAAAATAACTGGAGAGAACATAACAAGGCGCGAAAGAAGATGCAGAATAATAGTGTCAAGTGTTATCACTGCGGGCGCAAAGGACATAAAAGAAATAACTGTTTCTACTACAAGAAGAACAATAAGGATCAGCAACAAAAGGAAAGAACAAGGACTGTTCAAGCGGTGGAAATCGACAAGTCCAATGAATTCTCTGGGTTTGCCTTTATGGCCGGCGAATATTCAAATCAGGACCAAGGCAACAAAATTACATTTTTATTGGATTCAGGCGCATCGGACCACATAATAAACAGGGAAGATCTTTTCATTTCACACATGGTCTTAGACCCACCACTTAAAATCTCGGTTGCTAAAAGTGGCCAATTTATTTCAGCTACCAAAAGAGGAACACTTCAAGTTACTTCCAACTTGGGTATTCAAGGAGTTCTGGAGGACGTTCTGTTCTGCGGTGAGGTGCCCTACAACCTGCTATCCGTCTCCAAGATGCAGCGTGCTGGCTACTCGGTGGTATTTGGACAGCAAGGCGGCACCGACATACACAAGGACGGTAAATCCATCTTGCAAGGTAGGCCTGTAAATAATCTTATTGCTGTAGATTTTCATGCTTGTGTAAATGTGACCGACTCAGCTTCCCAAATGCATTGCACTTCTGATAGAGACAGTTATAAATTATGGCATCAACGATTAGGTCATATAAGTAAAGGCAAATTCTTAGAGATGAGAAATAATGAAATGGTTGATGATATTAATCAAATTAGTTCAATAACGCCTAGTGATGACTTATGTGAGGCATGCATAAATGGGAAACAGAGTCGATTACCTTTCAAACAAGTAAAAGACAAGGGTTATGTAGAGCGACCATTATTTATTGTGCATTCTGATGTTTGTGGCCCAATCACTCCTCCGACAGTAGATAACAAAAACTACTTTGTGCTTTTTGTAGATGAATATACCCATTACTGTGTGACGTACCTACTGACCTATAAATCAGACGTGTTTTCTGCCTTCAAAGATTTTGTAGCTAAGAGTGAGTCTAAATTCGGCACTAAGGTAACTAACTTATATTGTGATAACGGCGGGGAGTATTTATCCACCGAAATGAAAAGTTATTGTGTCGAAAAAGGTATAACTTATCATTTGACAGTACCTAGAACTCCGCAACAAAACGGTGTTTCTGAGCGGATGGTTCGGACTATAGTTGAAAAATCTCGCTCAATGATAAATGGTGCTCAGCTAGACAAAGTATTTTGGGGTTTTGCTGTCATAATGGCTGTTTATTTGATAAACCTTACACCAACTAGAAGTTTGAAATGTACTAAAACACCATATGAAATGTGGCATAATAAAAAACCACAACTTAAGTATCTTAAGGTTTTTGGTTCAACTGTTTATGTTCATAATAAAATGACTAAATCAAAGTTCGATTCAAAATCATGGAAGGGCATTCTTGTAGGTTATGAACCAAATGGTTATAAAGTTTGGGATCCTACGGGTGAGAAGTGTGTAGTAGTCAGAGACGTTATCGTAGACGAGACTAGTTTTGTGCAATCCAGGCCTGTTAAGGAACCTGAAGAGAATATCGGAAATTCTCGTGACGAAACTGATGGTAATACAAAATCAGTGTCTATAAGGTCTCGTAAATCTGATGACTCTAAATCAGGTGGTGCGAAATCTGATGAGTATATGTGCCCTAGTAAATGTCGTAAAATAAACCATGATAATGTAGAACCAATACCTGAATGTAGTAAGTCTGATACTTCGTTTGATAGGCAACAAAACACAGAAAACAATCTTGAACTGAGAAGGAGTGATAGGCTTAAAGGTCGTCCACGTATTGTTTATAATGAAGATGATGATGATGATTATTTAATGTGTGCTCAATCGATAATGTGTAAAGTGCCTTTATCGTTCGAGGAAATTCTAACTCGAGACGATAGAGCTTTGTGGGAAGGCGCGATTAAAGATGAGTTAAATTCTCATTCTGTAAATAAAATATGGACTATAGTACCACGGCCAGAAGGTAAAAATATCGTTGATAGTAAGTGGATTTTTACGATTAAAAACGATGAATTTGGCAAACCTTTGCGTTATAAGGCGCGATTAGTAGCTCGAGGTTTCAGTCAGGAGTACTTAACCGACTATAATGAAACATTTGCCCCTGTAGCTAGAATAGCTAGCTTTAGATTTTTAATAAGTTTTGCCAACCAAAATAACTTGTTAATTCATCATATGGATGTGAAGACCGCCTTCTTAAATGGCGATTTAAAGGAAGAAATATATATGAAAATTCCTGAAGGTGTGTCAAATAATAATAATAAATATGTCTGTAAATTAAACAAGGCTTTGTATGGGTTAAAACAGGCGGCAAGATGTTGGTTCGAGGTATTTGAACGATCGCTGAAGCAAGAGGGTTTCCAAAATTCTTCTGTAGATAGATGTATTTATGTGCTCAACAATGGTAATGTTCACAAAAACATTTACGTGGTACTATATGTCGATGATTTAGTAATAGCATGCAAGGAAAATGAAAGAATGATTAATTTTAAAAATCATTTAATGAGTAAATTCAAAATGACTGATTTAAATGAAATAAAACTGTTTTTAGGCATAAAAATAACTAGATGTGAAAATCAAATAACACTTGATCAAAGTGCTTATATAAAATCAGTTTTAAGTAAGTTCAATATGCAGGATTGCAAACCTGTAAATACGCCTCTAGAAAATAAGCTGAATTATGAGAAATTAAATTCTGAAGAAAAATATGACGCTCCTTGCCGGAACGTTATTGGTTGCTTAATGTATATAATGCTAT
This sequence comes from Eupithecia pulchellata, assembly GCA_963931895.1. NCBI lineage: Eukaryota > Metazoa > Arthropoda > Insecta > Lepidoptera > Geometridae > Eupithecia > Eupithecia pulchellata. The sequence continues at coordinate 466,217 of OZ007528.1, read as the reverse complement.
GTACTCGTCCTGATTTAAGCACAAGTGTAAATATATTAAGTAGATATACTAAATTCAATAACAAAGAGTTGTGGCAGTGTCTGAAACGAGTGCTGCGGTACTTGAAAGGCACATTAGATTTAAAATTGTGTTACAAAAGGAATGAGTACAATAATGTTCTATGTGGCTATGTAGATTCAGATTGGGGTGGCCAGGACACAAAAGACAGAAAAAGTACATCCGGGTATTTATTTAAAATGTTTGACTCTTGTACAATAACCTGGAACACTAAAAAACAAATGTCTGTGGCAGCCTCCTCCACTGAGGCTGAGTATATGGCTCTATATGAAGCTGTAAGAGAGGCTCTTTGGCTTAAATCATTGGCAATCAGTATGTACATAGAAATTAATAAACCTATAGTTATTTTTGAAGATAATAACGGTTGCATAAGTATAGCTAATAATCCGACTAATCATAAGCGGACCAAACATATTGATATTAAGTATCATTTTTCTAGAGAGCAGATAGAGAAAAATGTAATAACATTAAATTACATTCCAACAGGTCAGCAGCTGGCAGATGCGTTGACGAAGCCGTTGCCTTCCATCACCTTTCAGGCGATGAGGAGTAAAATGGGTTTACAATAATTGATTTTTGTCAATACATATAAATTGATTATTTAAATAATTAAGATTAATCTGTATATACTTAGATAAGAAATGATTGGTCTGATTAGGTTTTCCTGGGTTTCCCTAATCCTAGCAACGAATGTTGGACCATGATAATGTACCCCAGAGAAGATATGGATGGTATACGATCTGTATAGGATGTTTATGTTTATATAATCTATGTAGATATACATTGTTTAGTGATTATTTTTTTGAGGGGGCGTGTTGATTTTATTTAATTTAAAAGTACCTACAAAAGAAATAATCAACAATGTAATAAGAGGGTAGGTTTGTTAATCTTTGAAGTCTAGGTTGATTGTTCGTGTTTGTCCTACCTTGACGTGCTGGAGTTTTATTCACTCTCTGTTCGACTGCGCTCAAGTACAGACGTATACCATTCCATTTTATAAAGAGGATAATAAATCGTTTTTCTATCAAATCCTCAAACCTTTGTTTCACTTCGAAATATCTACCCATAGCCTCCTATAGAGCTTCTATAGGATAGAAAATTATAGAGATGTAGGTGAATAGGTCGATCATGGTGGCACATTTAGATCGGTCATTATGGGAAAATCTAAAACTATAAGACATACGAAGATTTCTTCTTAGGAATCATCGATAATAAGAAAAATTGCATTCATACATTTACAAAAAAAAAACTTGTAAATAGCACGGGTATAGAAGCCGGCGTTTTTAAAAATAAAAATAACGACTTTCCCATACTGACGGATCTAAAAATGTTACCCTATATACTAATCTGCCTGAATCCTACCCTGCTGAGTCTAAGTAAAAATCTACGAAGATCACAATGTTAATAAATATGTTCGCGTGGGGCAAAGATTTTGATAGATTATTGGTATTCAATATAAAGTGTACTATTCTGAAACAAGCTTTGAAAAAATATTGTTATAAACAAAACTGCGACTACGTAAAATTATTTAACTAGTGTTCACCAACTGTCCTTATCATTCCTACTACCTTTGTAAAAGAAAATGAATATAATGTACCAATCAACTATGTTTAAATAATATTTTTTTGTTTAATTTTTAGTTCTAGATGCATTTATGATACAGGATAAGTATTTTTTTATCATTTTTAGTATAGTAGGAGGTAAAGTAGTTAAACTCCTGATCACTATTATTATTCCGCGTGCGAGCCGCCTGCGCCTGCGCCTCGTCACTCTGACAACCTACATCCCGATCATTCGTCCGCTGATTTACAACTGAAAAGTAATTAAATTTTTACGTTTCACTTAATAGCTTCCTCAGTGATAGCGCCTCGTAAACGTCACACTCAAAACAAAATGGCGACGTGACAGTTACTGCGCCGGATCACAAAAAAGTTCATAAATTATTGTGTAAACATTGGTTTATTGTGAGCAACTATCTAATCATTTTAAGATGGAGATATAAATAACTGTTAACAAAGGAATTTATGAATGATAACTTAAAAAAACAGAATAAACTGAAAATTACAAAGCAACGGAAACAGCAGCCTACTAAAAAAAATATAGCTTAAACTATGGTAAGTTTCACAACACAGCAAAAATAGTTAAATTTGAGTGAAAAATGGAAACGGAAACAGACATTTAGAGATTCAGAGTTTCTGGTATTTCCTCTTATGATAACCGTGTACGTAATAATAATAAAGTAATTTGAATCGATATTTTTGTTTTTGTAATGCAAAAAGTAATTCTAGTAGACCTTGTAGTATGTATAAGAAACTAGTATATTGTTGTTTGTTGAAAAGTTCAAGGTACAGTGCGCGTCAGAATTAAGTATCCTCTTGTCTACAAAATATTTTGGACTAATTCTAATTCCCTTGTAAAACTTGTAAAAAAAATTCACATGCAAAAATGTATCACGTCACCGCTCAGGATTGAAACACCTTCCCATAATACTCAAAGTCTGAAATTCACTACAATAATCACTATTGTGTCCCACATACATTGAGATAGATACCTAGATGTGACGCGCACTGTAATGGAAAACCATCGCTGACAGGAGCAGGTCTTACTGGATGAGAAGTGGAATCTATCTCCGCAAATACAAGGGGTTGTCGGCTTTTCGTACACTTGTCATTTGAAAAAATAATTTTGAGATTCCATACATTGATGGTCAGTTTGTACACTCCTTCTTTAAGGTTTAAATTTGCACAGAAAAATATACAGTTCTTGGCAATACCAAATATGAATCGAGATGCCTGAAACCTATATGTCGAGAGTCAAGATCAAGCCGCATCCCATCTTCACGTAGTCGCAGATCTTCATCCCACCAGACCGTAAAATCTATATAAAACTATGCAGAAGGTCTGTTCAAGCCGTCCTGAAGAACTAAGTTTCAGTTGAGGTAAAAGTGGTAAAACTGTATCTAAATCCAGCATTCTTCAACTACGTGTAATGGAAACTTCCCTGTGGATGTCAGGATGGGCGGCGTCACAATGGAAGCCGCGTCGGTGCTGCGGGGCCGCGCCGCCGGTCGCTGTGAAATCAATTAACACGGGTGCGAGGGATCTTTTGTTTGGCCTCTTTGTTTTCTCGGCTTGCTGGCGCGGCGATGTTTTTAATTTTGTTCGGGGGATTGTTGCTTCACGGTTCTATGGATAGGATAGGAACATAATAATGTAGTTAATATTACCGTGAATAAGTAAATCAAAGACTACTAAAACTTTAGATTTCGCTTGTTTGTAAATTATACACGACAGCTCAACTAAAATAGGATAAGTCAAAATTATCTTCGTCTGTATTTCAGTTTTGAGATGATGAGTATCTACTTTGTCATACAGCGAAACAATGCAGCCAGCGCCTTGGAGACAAATTCGACAGGTATTGATATGGATTAGTTAAGCTACCTGTAGATTTTTACAACAGTCTGCAGTACAATCGTTTCAATTCCAAAGACAATTATATAATAAATAATCTAATCTGGCTATGTTATTAAATGGTAAATTTGAATTTCATTGATACATAAATTATTTATCAAAATACAATAAAAGTTGTGGTCAGTTTGTTAAGTATCTAAGTGATTTCGTAATAAGGGAAACAAAAATAGCAATAACTGCACTAATCCACAATTAGTACCTTCGTGAGCTATCAGTGGACATGATTCATATTTATGAGTTCCTCGGGACGCTTTAACGACCCTTTGACCCTTAAGACGGGCCTGCCCTGCGGCCCCACCCTTGGCGAAGATAACGCACAATAACACTAACTATGAATGTGGAGTAAATAGCAAGCAGCACTCACTGGATGGCTTTACACTTTACAATTACTAGGCACCTACCATACTATTGCCTTTTCAAGCCAAGAGTCAATAAATTGCCTGGTCATGCTTTTCAGGGGTTTAAAAGGGTCTGACTCAAAGGCCATATAAAAAACATTTATGGTGATATCGATGGTAAGATTGCCTTAAAATAAAAAAAATATAAATCTTTAAAAAGTATGTAGGTATTACGATGATAAATGAAAATATTTTTTTCTGCTATAGATTTCCGCAAAGTAACGCCTATTTACTATTAAAAATTTATCGATAAAATCTAGGAAATAAAAATTAAATTTTTAGCTGGCTAAAAGTTTCAAATCCATCTATTACTATCAAAACATTATTTAAAAGAAAATGTAGAACCCTACAAAAATGTACGCAATCAAAGCACGGTGTTCAGTTCAGTGTAATGTAGTGAAATAATCCCCCCCCTAAGTGGTTTGTGTCGAGTCTCAGGCGATTGCTTAAAAGATTAAAAACTTCAGAATTGTTTTACCTTGGTTTATTGCCCGCACTTGAGATTGCGTAGGAAGACGATATTGGGGTTTCCTTTGCTGATACCAACAGTCAATGAAAAAAAATAACTGTTAAAGGCCAATGCCATAAAAGCATTTTTAGAAGTAGTTCATTTACAGATAAACGTCAGTATTCTGGTCAAAACTTTACTACATAAATTGAAAAATAAATTAATGTACAACTTTTAGTAGTTCTTAGCGTTGACTGTAGTAAAGTCATGTCATGCTGTACCGCTAAGATAAATTATTTTGTTTTAATGGTTATTTATTATAAACACGACTATTATGCGATTGGGAGACCGATGAAAATAACAGAACAAAAATAAATAAATAAATTACTACTAATTCACGATTCAGTCTCCGCCGCATCGACGCTGTTAGTAAATAAAACCTACTTTCACAATTATTTCAGTATTAAATAATAGGTTCTGTTCCCATCCCGTTGGCATAGGCCTGCGCCGTAATCCCGAAAAACTGAGCATATTGAATCAACTTTAAATGGAGTCTCTCCAAGATCAGCGGTCGGCTTATCTCCGCGCCTTAGACTTAATTAAACATGAAATTCAATTAATAGAGACGGCAACTTATCGCGAACGAATAAAGGGCCCTTCCCTAATTAAAATGTATTGCCTTATTTAACTCATTTTCTACTTACAATGACGTCAAGAACGAACTCCAACTTTTTAATCTGCACGGGATCTTGTATCGCCCTAAGTCGGGAGCTTCACCGAACCAAAAACAGACCCTCTCACTGTATTTTTAGAGTTGTTGTTTGTGTGGAAGCAGCATTTTCGGGAGAGCTTGGAGCCGCCAGGTTCGGGAGACGCGGCTGCCGCCTTGCTCGGAGTCACAAAGAGGTATTTGCGGTCTTAAGGCTGAACATTAGTTTTTAAGGGTCTTATTTTGTTGTGCGCTATTAAAGAGAAGGAGCCTTTGATAGAATTAGCTCGGGCAATAAAATTAATCGGTTCCTCGAGGAAAGCCTGGAGTTAAAGTTGATAATGAAATTGCGGTATTTCGAGGTGAGTTCAGAAAGCCTATCGGAGCCAATTTGAATTTATCAGCTTCAGCGAAATATTTCGGGAATGGAAAGCGAAAATGTTCACCTCCCAACTTTAGTGCCTGATGTAGTTTGGAAATGTTTGAATGCCCTACGGCATTGCAGATTTCTATCCCATTTATATGTACACAGGCACCTATAACACATTTCAATATGTGTCTATGGATGTACCTACATAACACACGCTGTAGGTAAAAGAAAAGTGGTTGAAGAAAGAGAACCAACTTACATCTCGTGTTCTTGATACAAGTTATGTATAAGGATCCCCCACGACTTTATAAAGTGCTAAGCTGTAGTCCTTCTGACTCCCCACTGTGTCAGTCAGGGTTTCTCTACTCTACATGCTTTGTTGCCTATCCCTTATAAACAATACAAAACAAAAGGACAACTTAAAACAGTAGAAAACCTGTTTCAATTTTATGAACACTTATGGATTTTTACTGAATCATAATAATTATTCAACCGAGTTTCATTCAGCTGCATAACGCATTAGAAAAGTTGGATTTATCGTTACCTACGACTTTTTATTCAAATGTAGAACCATTAGCGTTCTATATTTGAATAAAAAGTTGTAGTTGAACTTATGAACCATAGAGGTGCGCTGTACCAAACCTCATTCTAAATTAGAACGTCTGACCAAACAGTTTGATTTTCATTGTATTTTTCATGTACATATTTATAGTTTCATGTTTTCATGTATCATACTCGTAGACATCTTCGGGCACTGGTGAATGGTATCTCCGTAATCCCCATTACCAACAGCCCTGTCTGGCAAGAGCCGTGTCCTGGCTCTAAATCGTTGGCTTTTCCACTCTGGTTGCGGTAACTCTGCCGCAATACACTACTAGCCGGCGCGGGCCATGTTGGTTTAAGGACTCGCAAAAATTGACAAACATTGGCAAAATGCTAACTAAAAATACCTTGTTCGAAAAATTATTTTATAAGATTGGATACATTTACATCTATAACTTGTTTTTGATTGTAGGTACTTACTGCACGATGCAGTATGTAATGTACTATGTATTTGCATTGACGAATGGCATGTGAACTTGCATATTTTTTTGTATGATGCTAAATATGTACTAAGTACCTTTCATTTGATATCCCACACGGTGGGGTAGTCCCCCTTTTTTACAGAATGTGTGGATAAAATATTAATTTTTTTACTACTGAACTAAAAAATAAATAAATGAAGGTAATATTTTTTTTCTTGAAAAGATTGAAGTGTATAATGAATCAAAGTGATCACTTTATTATTTTTATTACTTAAGTAACTTGTATTTTGTGAAGTGGCGAAGAGTCTAAAGGAAATAAAGCATTTTGATTTTGATTGTTTATTTGAGAAATGTATTAACATTTTAATATTCAAGGAAATAGGTGCTGCACGTGCTAAGATATTAAAGATATAATAATAGGTCATAAAAACGCTGGAAATCGAAACCGATTTCGAAAACCAAAAATTTAAATTACACTTGTTTTTTCAGTTCAACGGTGGACGTGTGTGATGAAGAGATGAACTTCTCAAAACTATGTTTCCGCCCGGGATCGAACCGGGGACCTTCTGCGTGTTAGGCAGATGTGATAACCGCTACACCACGGAAACTATGTTTGAGCAGCACACAAAATTAAACCTGATCTACATTCATTCTGTGATACGAACTAAAGTGAAAGGTAAGTCCGACCAACTCGATTGATAACCGGTATCTTAATTTATGACATCGATCAACTCTGTTATCGTTGAATACCTTGTCGTTTTAATAACTAGCATAATAAATTGAATTATGACCTACATTTATCATTATGGTTTAGCCCGCAACATTAACGCTTTTATTTGGTCAACGATGTTTCCTAAATACTTTAATATCGCAAAACAATATGCAATAAGCACATGCATTAGATCGTAAATCAGACTCATAAATGTTAACAAAATTGTGTTCAAAACAACATACACAAGAAAAATCCTACCGAAATGATATAAAATTTACCTATTCATATTCCTAAAGCCGTCTACAAATCTCACGTACCATAATGAGTTGTAAACAATTCGACAGAGGTAAGAGGTTCAACGGAGGTGTGGGGGGTGCGGGGTGCTAATGATGGTTTATGGAGGATATATTATCATATTAACGAAGCCCCGGGGCCTGACGTTAATGGTATTAGATGGCCATCTTAAGATGACTGCTTAATTACTGAGAACTTTGTACTTATTAGAAGTAGGCAGTAGCTAAGGTTGTTTCTGTCTGTCTTCTTATCAGACATATCTACATAATGGACACGGTACGAATATGATTAATTTTAGGTGTAAAAATATACAAGCTTTTACTGAGAGATGGACGAAAATATGAGAAAAAGTATAGATTTATGTAAAGTATTGAAATTATTAGCAAAACTATGTTTCCGCCCGGGATCGAACCGGGGGCCTTCTACGTGTTAGGCAGATGTGATAACCGCTACACCACGGAAACCATGTCACGATCCTTATATTTTTGAGAGATAACCAGTGAAAGTGCAATTCCGTATTTCACTTTTAAAAAGTTGCTTGCAGTGAGAGTCATATTGCATCATCACTAGACTTGGAGATCAGTTTCACAATGCTCGAACAGCTTTGCGTTCATAATGTATTGCTCTAGAAATAGTTTCAAATCTCAGAGCATCCATTATCGGAATGAAGTGAGAACGCGAATAATAACCAGCTAACCCGGGTTCAGGTGAACTACAACCGGCAATATATCAAAGTTTGCAACTTAACCGACTTCGAGGTGCGAGGGTATGAGTTATGTCGACCGCATACCTCTGAGGAAATCGCTAAGGGAAGAGCGGAGGCGAACACCTAGACGATGATAGTGTGAAGATCTCGAAACAACTTCAGGTTTCGCCTACCTACTCGATTCTAGAATCCATATTTTTATGCCATCAATAGATGATTGAAAAGTTAATAATAATGGATAAGCAGTTCATCAGTCTTTATCGGCTCTAATTCTGCATTGTTCAACCCCAAAGTCACAGGTCATCTCTCGTCATCTCAGGTCATCACTATCAGTTCATTCAGCCACTACTGTTTCATTGGTACTGCAATTGTTTTAATCTGCTTTGTATTTACGTATCGGCTATTCTTTGTTGAGACTGACCGCCGCCGCCCGTGATTATCCGAAGATAGTGAAATGATCTGTGACGGAAAATATTGCGCCATCTGCTTCTATCCTGGCGGCGGCGTGACTAGCGAGCCAAGACACTTGGGTCACTGAGCCACAGGAGTAAGAAAGTATTTATACTGAGTTATGGAGGCTGAAAAATCTCTCGCTACAGCGCCTCGCTTAGTTCTGTGCGCGTGTCTCGAAAGGCATTTATCGCGGCCGAGAGGTGTCGCGTTTGTAATTGAGTTACCGAGGAGTCGTTCTTACTGCTCGAGACTTGCAGAGTTGCTGCTCTGTATTTATTGTAACTATGTGCTTACTTGAGATTTCAATGTTACGTTGAATTTGGTATAGCTTTTAGGGAGGTTTATTACAGGCGCAAATGTCGTTGCACGAATCACTTAGCAATATGGCCGCCCATTGTACTTGTCTTATATAAAGTCCTTTAAAATGTTTTCTTGGGTTTAATAAAGCTTCTTTAATTAGTATTGTAGGAATCAAAAGAAACTAGAGAGGCATCATGGAGTGTAAGCTTATACTTGATACTGCTTCATTCGAAATTGCGGATTGTTGCAACATCTGTTTATAGGTGGAAAACATATAGCAAAGAAAAACCAATAAGCAACTTTACTTTTCTTTTAGTGAATTATTTGAATGTAGTTAGCAAAATACTCTCATTGTGACCGATAACAGTGAATAGTCAAAAACACCCAGCAAAAACACATGATAAATCAGTAAAAAACGTCTTGAAGCTCAGAACACGATCCCCTGGGCCCCCCGGGGTCCCGGAGCCCCGTGCAGAACCTGATACACACCGGACACGATAGTTATCAATACGGATTATCCGCACGCACACGTGGCCCCGGCGTGGTGGACACGGTAGCTCAGGTCGACTCTTCGAGAGGGGCAAGAAAGTGAGTGAAAAGTTTTCACGCATCTTAATAAAGTCCCTTGGGACTTTATTGAGTAGTGGGCGTGTTAATATTAATCCAAGGAAAGTTTCAGTTCCTATAGTGTTAATATATATATGTCTAAGATTTACTAGTGTTCTTTGTTTGTTCAATTCTGTGGTTACAGCCTAAAATAATCCAGTTTTTCTTATAACTGATAGACCTCCGTTTGAACACGATCTCACCTGATGGAAAGCGAAGATATGGCCGACGACGGTGGATGACGGAAATCTTGAAGATAGAAAGTATTTATAAACTATTTACAACAAATCGACTTAGTAAAACAAAGAGACAATTGGCGACAGACAATAATTCAAGAAGGTCATGGATTATTATGAAACTTCATCTACATCGATGATAGCAAAGATACCTAGCAGTTGAACTGTAGATACTGCATACTGCTGTACCGTGGCACGTGACCACTTACTCGGTGTCTCCCGCCCACCTCGCCAGGGGGCGGAAAAACGACGGACGTGACGTAGCATACTGATTCAACTTGTTTTGTTCGCTGTACATTATTGCGGTACCTACTACAATATGATAACTGGTGATATTGACAGGGAAACAATAAATAGGCTAGTAAATAGGGCACTTTATTCGAACTTGCCACTCTACCTACCGGTAAACAGGAGATATATAATATCTTATGAATCGTGATCTAGTTTCACTATGTTATCTAAATCACTCGTAATTTACCGAATTTATGAGAACTACCTACTGTATGCAGTTTCAATCACTGCGTATCTTGGTACTTCATAATTCAATTTACAACAAATCATAGAAAATTTAGAGTCAGAGTCTATGGTAATCAATGGAAGAACATTATAAATCAAAGCAACAAATAAGTAGCGGAAATCATACATATTTAACACACTTTTTTATTTTACTTTCTAATATTGTCTAATAGTTATAAACAAAGCAATTCCAAAAAGACAGAGAAGCGCGTTTAATAATGAGCATTTGATGAACCAACTTTTTGAAAGTTAATAAAAGGTTACAGTCAAATAAAATCATGTAAATTAGAATTGAAGGCCCGAGAGTACAGTCGCAGTAAAAACTTGTTAACTATAATACGATGTCCTGGATAATATCTAGCCAGTCGTTAACGGGATATTACTGTTTACGACACTTGGAGTTGGAGGTGAGTGTGGCCCAGGGTGGCCCAGGGTGGCCCATGGTTATTGATTCATTGGCTTTACGGCCCAGCCATTCTCTGAGTTTCTCCGCGGTATTGATGACATTTGACGACACTCTGATAAGTAGGTATCAAAATCAAAGTGCTTTATTTCCTTTAGACCTTACAGGACTCTTGAACACTGAGCGGTATGTATACTTTTGCATAAAGGTGCCTATCAAAGCGCATGCAATTCGAAAGAAAGTTATTTAGAATCAGATTTTAGCGACTAGGTGACGTTAAGGTCACTATTTAGGATGTTATAATTTAACACTGGTCAATTTCCACCTACTATGCCATGTCTTATGAATACCTCTACACTGATCATTGATTTGAAGAGTTAATATTGTTATAATATAAAGAGCTTCGCTCTTGTCGATGTAATAATGAAATTTCCTATACTATTCTCTCCAACGCAAAGACTTTTACTTCATTGAATTTGAATTTTGTTATCGTCTCTTGTGATTGGTTGATCTAGTGTTGTTATCGTTTTTGGTTTAGTGGGGGAATGAAATATTCTCAATTCCATTTTAAACTCAGCTCAAAGGCTCTATCTAATAGAAGGATAAATAAAATTATACATTTTATTTCCATTTAACATCTATCTTGGTCTTTATAAATTTTTGGTCGAAAGTTTAAGGTTCAAGAATGGAGCTATCGGCTAAACTAGTTGTCATCGAAGTTAAGAAATTTGAAGCTATCATTCTTCGCAATATCTTAAAAGCGAATTAAAAGAAATCCCCCAGATCTTCCCTCCGTGACGACCAATCCCATTATCTGAATTAATCACTTAATTTGACGACAGCTGATTAAGTTCCGTCATTAACGTAATCATATCTAGGGGCAGCCTTATTGCTGGAATAAAAAGTTTTTATCGTTTATCTGGAGATTTGCAGGGCATGTGTTGGCGATGGCTTTAATCGATGAGGGTAAGTATCGAATTGATGTACTTGAGTGGTTTCTATCAAATATCTATGGCCCAAGACTCCTGTATCTCCTCTGTATGAAGTATTTCAAGGATAGAATAGACATTATTTTTCTATGCGTGGTCTAAATTAAATAAAGTTTTGAGTATGTTACGAAGGCTGAAATACATTTAAAATAATCTTTTACAGCTACTTTATTTTGTTGATAGTTCCGGCATTTAATATCTTATGAAAAACTTGAGGCAGGAATATCTATTAAAATAAAATTACCTCTGCTTAAACTAAATCACCGAAAATAATATTGCTTGTCTGTTTATTATCTGGCATTGATCAGTAGTTTTACTGAGATTAGCATAAATTTTACAAGTTATAAGATATTATTGATCTTTTTATTGCACCCTTGCTCGAGGCTACCGATAACAATAATTCTTAACGTCTGAATTTATTGATTATGAAAGAAAACTTGGAGCAATATTATATAGTTTCCGTGGTGTAGCGGTTATCACATCTGCCTAACACGCAGAAGGTCCCCGGTTCGATCCCGGGCGGAAACAAAGATTTTGCCAATTCAGCTATTTTACTTTCATGATCTTGCTTTCTTTTTGATTCAGTACCGACTTATAGTATAGTGACCGAGTAAATGTCTTTTTGATTCAGTAGTTAGAGAAGATATGGCTAAGACTGACAACAACATCGTTCACGAATGACAACAGCAAAAAACTTTACATCTTTAAATTCGAAGATACAATTCCCACCCAAGGAGTACGTAAACACACTAACTCCCGTTGTCACCACAAATGCTTCAAATCCATAAACCAATCAGCCGCAACTCTCTCACGTCTGATCAATCGCAGCCTCTTCCTGCCCACTACACTGTCGCTAATGACTAATTACGCTTGTACAATCCCTGCTGTACACCGTGCCGGTTGTACTACCAAGAGAGCCACATATCCATAGGACTTTGAGCTTTATGGATCTGATTGCTTGGTTCGGAATGAGTTTTTCTGCATAAGGTTGAGACGTTTTGCTCTGGAGGTAGATTGAAGCGCGCTCATTAGGTATTTAGTACCATTGTCTGATAAGGACAATCGAATTGGAACTGTACTGGTACCGTTATAAGGATGTATTTTGGATGTAACTGGAGGGGTGAGATAGGACCTAAATAGAGTCTGGAGAGGTAAAGGCTTCCTCAGGAAAGATACCGCCACGTAATGAGTTGAGTGGCATTCAAAACATCATTATCTATCTGCTGCGCCGCAGGACACCCGGCGAAACTCTTTTACAAGGAATCTGTGGAGTAGTGCTTTCAAATAAAAGTTGAATGAGTTCTATTACTAACTTTCCTATTATTTTTTGGGATTAAGGTAATGGTAAACCGTTGTGATAGTTAAGACTCCCAATGACAAATAAATGACAATGGGATGTATTAGGATAATTGTTTAATTAGGAAACTATTTAATCCTCTGGTTGTTAGTTTTTATTCACAGTGTTAACATAACTTTTGTATGCAGTGCATACCATTTATGATCGGAAGCTACGTGTGGAAATATTTCTTTAGTAAAGTACAGGAAAAAACTTAAGTTTACTTTCCTGCCAGCCCTACTTGATGCAATTGGTAGCAATCGAATACAAATAGCTACAGAATAGATAATAGCACAGACAATACCTAATCCGGGCATCAGCTAAGTACGTGACAGCGGATTTGTGCAGCACACGCTGTTAATTACTTAATTACTGGTTTGTACGCCATTGGCTCACTGGCTTTATAATATCGAATACACTTTGGTACGCATTAGATATTGCTGTGATACTGAGTCTCGGTCGAAGTTTCTAGTTATGAACTAAAAAAACGGGCATAAAATATGGAAGTGCATCTAATTATCTGTCTTCACATAGAAAATCAAATGTTCATGAGTTTCGACACACAAATCCATTACAATGCAAATGCCCATATTTGCTAGTGTTGGGCTAACCGAATCATCGACATCGAAGTATCTATGAGGGGTGTACCTCATCGGGCGTACCTATATCGACGGAGACGCGTAATGTCGTTACTCTGGACTCGACAAGTTACTATCGAGTTAGGAGCAAGCTGATTCTGTAACTCAGTTAAAGGTTCATGGAGAAACATGGCGCAAATACAACCGATACTTTGATCTATAAGGAACCGAAGCTATCGCCGAGTAAGGAGGTCAATTTATGATCCTAAGGCAATGATACTAAGGCTAGGTAAATAATCATACTAATACCTACATACATTAAATAGGGCTAATGATACGGTCTCCTCGGAAGGCCAACCACAGCACAAGCTCAGTGGAGATGATGTTGTCTCTACTTAATAATGTTCAACAAATATGCTCAGTACAATAAATAATGTTCTGAGTTGCTTTATTTTAATTTACTTGACTTTTACTAATATGCAAACAAAACTGTTATTAAAGACAATAAATTGTATCCTGAGCATGCTATGGCTACTTTAAATCCCAGAGGACACGGCTTCATCGCGTACATAAGCTAGTAGAAAATAACTCTATTTAGACAGAACACGACGGTTGAAAAAGCATCCCTCAAAATATTTTTTACCAAAATCCACTTGAGAGGTTTCCGTGCGAATTTGGAATCAGAGTTTCAAAGGAATCCATTCGATTGGCTCACGACAAACCGTATGATTGGCTTCTCAAGATTGAGAGCAATTCAATGCCCTCAAAGGTTGTAGATTAAAAGATTACAAAGTGGAGGGAAGAGTGGCGAGTTAAGTAATTGTATGCAAGTGGCGAGGGGAAGCCGTGATTACCTTGAGAACGGGGGTCGCTGGGGCTTATTACACTTATTTTTATATGAATGGAGCGGTTGGAGATAACTGAATGTCTGTTCGATTGTAGACCGTCTCAGACTAAGAAGAGACAAATCGAGAAAGTATCGGCTATAGAATTCATTTTCAGATACAGAATGATAAGCGCCATTATTGACACTAAAAAGATTAAGATTATAAAATGACGGAGGCTTATTATTTATTCGTATGAAAATTTCCGAGGTCGCGTTACCTTTTTAAAATTTTGTGCAAAAATTGTACCTATTTTTTGAATTTTTTTAAATACCCTTGCGAAGCTAGACAGTCAAAACCAATACGACACATGTCACCAGTAAGTACTAGTAAGTACTTTATTTGATAAAAAGGTTCACCAGGCTTATATACCGTTACATCACCGGTAAATGGGTAACGAATTCCTGTAAATGATTTTGCTTTTTTTCTCTTACGTACATTGTTTTCATTAACAACTCGCCTTCCAGAATAAACAACATTACACATTACACATGACAGAATAAGCACCCCTCTATCCAAATTTGGCAGCGGCATTTCATCAGCTCGCTCCATGATTGGGACGGCAGCACGTTACGACTACAAGCGGACGTGCCGGGCTTACTAGCGGCTCTTTAGCGGAGGATTACCTATTCATACTTCTGCTTGAAGAAAATATGGACAAAACATAATTTTTACTAAAAGGGCTTGGATACCATAGACATAATAAGTAGAACCTAGATAAGATAATTATATGAAATCTTTCCAGAATTCACAAGGTATTTTACTAAAGGTTAAATGTAAGTTTTCACCTCTAGTATTTAGTATAGCCATAATAACTGTCAAGAGTTACAAAAATAAAACGAAGCACTTCACTCGACTACATCACAACAACGTTCACAGATCTCAATTGAACCTTGTTCTAAAAATTTATTGCACAGCTTCACCTTATCGCAAAGGTTAAAAAATATCAAAAAGTAACAAATCGCATCCTATCAGCAATGCCTCAAGGATTAATATGCATAATCCATACAGATATACCCATAACATCTCCATGCAAATGTTGACAAACAGCCGCGTGCGTTTACAAACGCACAATATACTTTTATGAGCTTCGAAGGATTGCAAACCTACATATACACCCCAACTTCTCCAATCTAAACCTTACGCTGCTCAAAATAAGAGAATCTTAAATTATTTGTTGGATTTGGGATAAGCCTTTTGCCGAAAATGGCTTCAAAATATGATTCTTAAGCTGTTGATATAAGGGTGTAGGAAGGTGTTTGAGAGATTGCTTCACGTGTTTTATGAGGTGGGTCGAGATTTCCGAGAGGTAGGTTTGATTGTCTGTAAGTCATGACCCGCTGCTTTGTTTATGATTGTTCGTTTTGTATTCTTTATTGTTTAAAATGTAAGGGACTTTGACTGTAGAGTTTCCTTTTCACCAAGGTGTTGTAGAAAGTTTCCTTTTAAACTTTACCTAATCAACATGAAAACGAGAACTGTCAAGTGTTTCGAACATTTAATGTTCGGAACACTTGACAGTTCAATTCAAAAATATAATATACGTGACGGTTAGAGACTTAGCTATGTATGTAATGAATAAGTTTTATTGAAAATTGAAATTGAAAATTTGTTTACTTCAGATATAACATCCATTTTGTTAGTAACACAGTTATAATTAGTATATAATTAGAATGGTTAGTAAAAAAAATTACAATTAAAAAATGATTATAGATCACTACATTTTTTTTATTCATTCAGATTCATCTGCGGACTGAAAATGTTTGAAAAGGATTGAAGCTTACAAAAACTCAAAGTAGTTTTTTTTGTTTATGAGATATTTTCGTTATACAAACTCATCGTTCGTTAACTTAGTGTAACTGCGTTACCGAATTGAACTACTACGTTTTATTTAACATTTCAACATGACAATTAGTACTGAAAATATTTTTTTTTCTGTAAATGAAATCAGAAGCATGAATAGTGCTATTATTTTAATGTCAAGTTAATAAACGCCCACTTGTTCGAAAATAAAAAAAACATTTAAAAGTCTGGGGCTAGATGAATCTGTGTGAAATATTCATCAGGTTATCGTATACCTAAGCATTTCAGTAAATATTTAATATTTCCTATTAAATTTTCTTTTGTAGCTTGCATTAGTTTTCTTTTAGCCACTGCCGTTATTTCGTTATAAGGTACTTCTGCTAAACCCGTTACGATAACAGAGGGCATCCCTCGTGTTTACTCTGGTGGACCATTAGCCACGGCCAGCGACCGTCTGCGGCGCCGCTAAGCATATTCCTTCTAAACTTATGAGGATCCCAAAGTTTTTTCACACCTAGCGCCTTCTATATTAGACTCTTTACAGTAATGGATACTTGAGTAGTATTCAGATAATAATCATTCTTTGATCGACTTTGTGTTCTCTTTCGTGTCCTTGTATCAGTATCAGAAGCAGAACATATATAAAGTCAGTTAGCACTATTTATCACGGTCACACCTTACTTTATCGAGAATATGAAAGAAAAATAGACACTCGACTTATTTTTTACTAGCGGTCCGCCCCGGCTTCGCACGGGTATTAAACAAAAATTTCAGAAATTATACACACTAAAACGATGGGTTTCACAGTTTTCATACGGATCTTTACTTTTTTTAACAGCATTGGGGTTTTTGACATTGACTCGACATTCCAAAACTGACACTGGCCGTAGAGAAAAAGCAAGCACCGTGCGCTATACAACCTCTTTTTCTATTCTGACGCGCCATAATAGAAAAAGAGGTTGAATATACAGCCCACGGTTCAATTATTGAATTTTTCATGCGGATCCCTAACTTTTTTGAAAATATTATATAGCCTATGTTCATCACGTAAAATTAAGGATTCTAATGGTGAAAGAATTTTTTAACTCGGTCCAGTAGTTTCGGAGCCTATTCAATTCAAACAAACAAACAATCAAATCTTTCCTCTTTATAATATTAGTATAGATAATATGCTTGACGGTCTAGTAAAGCTTTATATAATATTATGCACGATTCAAATTATTTCGTAATAGCTACTACCGTAGATCTAAATTACTTTCACTCGCTACTCGACCTACACTGACTGGCTATGTAGGGCACGCAGTAACGTGCAATGCAAAGCGCATTTCAATATGTATGTATAATAGTTTCCGTGGTGTAGCGGTTATCACATCTGCCTAACACGCAGAAGGTCCCCGGTTCGATCCCGGGCGGAAACATAGTTTTTGCACATCCAATCTTCAATAATTAGTCAAATACAAGAAACTTCGAAACTTCGAGAACCTCTGGCCAAGTGGTTCTGTCCATCGCAAATTTCCCTGGCAAAGAATAACGCAAAATAAACAAAGTGTTATTGTAGCTTATTTTCATAAGTTAATAGTAGAGGGAGGGCCTGCGATAACAAACAACGACTACAGCCTCGGACAGACAGGAATTTTTTATTATTATTATATTTATGTAAATACAAGATGGACGTATGTCGACGTGAATGCCTTGTATTTTGGAAGAGGCTAGTTTTTGCGTAATTTAGTAAATGAACCTTCGGAGCAGTCCTGTTGTCGAGAGCACTTGGAGAGATTGGCATCTGTCTTGACGGCTTGTCTTTATGAGTGACTTATGCAAATATTTTCGTATATTCTTACACGAGGTGCTGCTAAAGAAATATAAAACTCGCAATCATGGGGCCAACAAGTATCCCATCATAAATTACACGAGTTTACTATGTTAATTCTGAAAGAAACATCCTTATTTAATAAAAACCTGACACTGAGACAATTTTTCATTATTATAACCAAAAGCATACTTAATCGGTAGTTATGTCCAAAAATTCCATCTTAGCCAAGCCACTTTTCTTAATCCCATCGTCCCCAAATCCGTTCACTTTCGAAGGTGGCTATTTGGCTGATCCTCCTCAAACGTCTAAATCACGGATCCGCTTATTTATTCGCGTATTTATTTACTCGCACGCGACAATTTACATATAAGACCCAATTCAATTCCGAGGCTCACGGCGTTCGCAAAGATTAAGGCTGCTGTCCTAGAGGGGGTTACTTCGGGACAACAAAATTTGGTTTTAAGGTACACTCTTGGTGTGGAAGATAAATTGTGATTCATAGTTGTAAAACGGTCAAGATGTATAACTACTAGATGTGTGCATAGTATGAGTTTGTTTGCATACACGTCATGGGTCATACATTCAAATTGTAAAAAGTTAATTGAATCACATCAGGTCCCATATGATTAAATGTTGACTTGACCTCACTTACCTAAAAGAGAGAGGCAGCAACCCTTCCAAAATTGTCCTGGCATTTAAGATCTCCAATCGTTGTCCATCAAGGGAATGTCTCTCTATTCCCATTGCCCCTGAAGACCATTCCCACATAATCCGCATAAATCCACTTTATACTCATCCACCTTAAAGGCTCCAATAAAAGTATTGCGCTTTTTACGTGGCCTTACTTTATATTCGGATTTAAGGATTTAGAGGTGTTTTCTTGATATAGGTCAATTTTGTTGCAAGATTAAGTAAATACTTAAGGATTTATTAATTCTTGATTTCTGAATGTACGGCAAAAAATTTGAATGATGAGCAATAAGTATTTAGGGAGCAATTTTTTTTTGTTGTTTAAATATAATTTTTGTTACAATTTTCACTGATATAATATTTTCCTGGATAATTTCTATATCATCATCATCATCATCATCATCATCATCAGCCTATGTTAGTCCACTGTTGGACATAGGCCTCCCCTAATGAGCGCCATAGCGCCCTGTCTTCGGCTTGTCGCATCCAGCATCTGCCAGCAGTCTTTCGCAGATCGTCATCCCACCTGGTCGGAGGGCGTCCTACACTACGTTTACCGAGTCGCGGTCTCCACTCAAGAACACGTTTACCCCAGCGGTTATCGGTTCTTCGCGAAATATGGCCGGCCCACTGCCACTTCAGTTGGCTAATTCTCTGAGCTATGTCGATGACTTTAGTTCTCTGTCGGATGTATTCGTTACGAATCCTATCCTTCAGAGAAACTCCGAGCATAGCTCTTTCCATAGCGCGCTGAGCGACTTTGAACTGGTGGACCAACCCTATCGTGAGTGTCCACGTCTCAGCTCCGTAGGTCATGACTGGTAGGACGCACTGATTAAAAACTTTCGTTTTCAAACATTGCGGTATGGATGACGAGAAGACTCGACGTAGTTTTCCGAACGCTGCCCAGCCTAGCTGGATCCTCCTCTTGGCTTCCTTCTCGAAATTGTTTTTACCCAACTGCAAAATCTGCCCGAGGTAAGTGTACTCAGAAACAATTTCGAGAAGGTGGCCATGTACGATCACCGGTCTTGGATCAATGTGGGCATTGATCATGACTTTGGTTTTATCCAAATTCATGCCAAGACCGATACATCGGGAGGCTGAAGCTAGACTGTCCAGCATCCGGTTCAGCTCCTCTAGCGACTCCGCCATTAAGACTATGTCATCAGCGAATCGCAGGTGTGAGATGTAGTCGCCGTTTATGTTGATGCCCTTGTCTTTCCAGTCCAGCGTCTTAAACATATCTTCCAACGCGCTCGTGAACAGTTTCGGGGATATGACATCCCCCTGCCTCACTCCTCTGCGCAGTTGGATCGGTTTAGTCTGCTGGTCCTGTACTCGGACACTCATCGTAGCGGCTTCGTAGAGACATCTCAGCACCTCGATATAACGATAGTCTACTTGGCATCGCTGTAAGGATTGTAGAACAGCCCAGGTTTCAACGGAGTCAAAGGCCTTCTCATAGTCCACAAAAGCCAGACACAGGGGCTGATTATACTCTTCGGACTTCTGTATAATCTGCCTCACTGTGTGAATGTGGTCTATGGTACCATATCCTCCGCGAAACCCAGCCTGCTCCGGTGGCTGAAACTCGTCGAGTCTCCTGGCGAGACGGTTCGATATAACTCGTGAGAAAAGCTTATAGACGTGACTTAGGAGCGAGATGGGTCTATAATTTTTAAGAAGGGTTTTATCTCCCTTCTTAAAAAAGAGCACCACCAAACTCCCACTCCACGCCTTTGGAGTTCTCCCACTGTGAAGGACGGCGTTGAAGAGGCTCTGTAACTCCTGTATAACAGGGTATCCTCCAGCTTTCAAAAGCTCTGATGTTATTCCGTCCTCACCGGGGGCTTTTCCATTTTTAAGCTGCCTCAGAGCTAACACGATCTCGTCTTGACTGATGTCTGGCAGTTCGTCGGTATAGTGGCGTATCAAGGTGGCTCTAGAATCGTGGTCGTCTCGTTGGGAACGGGGAGCATGTGCAGCGTATAAACGGCCATAAAAGTCCTCTATCTCGGCCGATATCTCCGGCTTCGACAAAACGGTCCTTCCGTCGTGCGTTGAAAGCTTCGTCAGGTGGCTCCTTCCAAGCTGCTGAGTGAATACTTTGGACCCTCGGTTTCGCTCTATCGCCTCTTCAATGAGGCGTGTATTAGAGCTCCGAAGGTCGCGTCGTACCATCTTCGCAATTCGCTTGTTCAGGTCTGACCTCTCTGACGAAGTCGCTTGGGTGGTTTCCCGTCTTTTTGTCATCAGCCCAAGAGTCTCATCCGAGAGTTTGGACTTCTTACCAGTACGCTGCTTTTTGCAAAACTTGATGCCCTCGTCCCTCAGCGTTTCTACCAGATTGTGTAGGGTCTCGTCAGCGTCATCAGTGGGTTCCAAGGCAGCGAATCTATCCCCGAGAAGCTGCTGAAACTTCTCGGTGCCCGCCATGATTTGGATTGGGTTCGGTCGGAGCGTGGACTTCACCAGACGGTTTCTTTCAAGCTTCAAATTTATATTCAGAGAGCCTCGAAGGAGTCGGTGATCAGATCCGGTATTGAACCTGTTGATCACTGAGACATCTCTGAATATATGCTTGCTATCCGTCATGATGAAGTCGATCTCATTTTTAGTCACAGAATCGGGACTCCGCCATGTCCACTTCCTTTGGGGCTGTTTCTTAAAGAAAGAGTTCATTAAGAACAGCCCCTCTTTCTCAAGGAAGTTGACGAGCATTTGTCCCCTGTGATTTCGAACACCAAAACCATGCGGGCCTATTCGGGATTCGTTGCCAGTCTGGGTTCCCACCTTGCCGTTAAAGTCCCCCATAACAACGTTGAAGTGAGCCTTGGTGGTGTGATGTAAGGCTTTGGATATGTCTTCGTACATATCCTCCACTTCATCATCCGAGTGTGTCGAGGTCGGTGCGTAAACCTGAATGACCTTCAAGCTGTAGCGCTTAGACAGCCGAAGGATCAGGTACGCTACCCTGGTCGACACACTGGAGATTTCTTCGACGTTGTTAGAGAGGGCCTTATTGACGAGGAAACCTACGCCACCCTGGGATGTTTTATCACCCTCACGAAAGTAGAGAAGATGGCCCGAGTCTAGGGTTACGGTGTCCTCCCCCTCTCTACGGACTTCACATAACCCTAGAACATGCCATTTAATGTTCTCTAACTCCACTTCCAACTGCGCTAGATGGTGATCAAGCCTCAGAGTGCGTCCGTTAAACGTTGCCAGGGTCAGTGTGTGTGGGGTGTGGTAGCCTAATGTAGCCCGGTGATCCTAGCACCCCCTGCCCCGCCGTTACCGTGGCCGCTACCATGGCCAGGAATAGCGAGGCGGCCGGGAACTGGGGGCCATTTTGTGGCGGTTCTTGTCATTTGGGGGTATTGCCCATAATCCCCACGCTGGGCATGCGGGTTGGGGATCGCAGTTTAGTGGAGTAGTTCTGCAGAGGGCGCTGCTGCCCGCCCCCCGGTGTGTTTCCCTTAGTCGCCTCTTACGACACCCACGGGATGAGTTGGGGTGGTGAAATTCTTTATTATGCCGTCACCACACGGCACATTCTTTATTATGCCGTCACCACACGGCACAACTAAAATTAAGGATTCTAATGGTGAAAGAATTTTTTAACTCGGTCCAGTAGTTTCGGAGCCTATTCAATTCAAACAAACAAACAATCAAATCTTTCCTCTTTATAATATTAGTATAGATAATATGCTTGACGGTCTAGTAAAGCTTTATATAATATTATGCACGATTCAAATTATTTCGTAATAGCTACTACCGTAGATCTAAATTACTTTCACTCGCTACTCGACCTACACTGACTGGCTATGTAGGGCACGCAGTAACGTGCAATGCAAAGCGCATTTCAATATGTATGTATAATAGTTTCCGTGGTGTAGCGGTTATCACATCTGCCTAACACGCAGAAGGTCCCCGGTTCGATCCCGGGCGGAAACATAGTTTTTGCACATCCAATCTTCAATAATTAGTCAAATACAAGAAACTTCGAAACTTCGAGAACCTCTGGCCAAGTGGTTCTGTCCATCGCAAATTTCCCTGGCAAAGAATAACGCAAAATAAACAAAGTGTTATTGTAGCTTATTTTCATAAGTTAATAGTAGAGGGAGGGCCTGCGATAACAAACAACGACTACAGCCTCGGACAGACAGGAATTTTTTATTATTATTATATTTATGTAAATACAAGATGGACGTATGTCGACGTGAATGCCTTGTATTTTGGAAGAGGCTAGTTTTTGCGTAATTTAGTAAATGAACCTTCGGAGCAGTCCTGTTGTCGAGAGCACTTGGAGAGATTGGCATCTGTCTTGACGGCTTGTCTTTATGAGTGACTTATGCAAATATTTTCGTATATTCTTACACGAGGTGCTGCTAAAGAAATATAAAACTCGCAATCATGGGGCCAACAAGTATCCCATCATAAATTACACGAGTTTACTATGTTAATTCTGAAAGAAACATCCTTATTTAATAAAAACCTGACACTGAGACAATTTTTCATTATTATAACCAAAAGCATACTTAATCGGTAGTTATGTCCAAAAATTCCATCTTAGCCAAGCCACTTTTCTTAATCCCATCGTCCCCAAATCCGTTCACTTTCGAAGGTGGCTATTTGGCTGATCCTCCTCAAACGTCTAAATCACGGATCCGCTTATTTATTCGCGTATTTATTTACTCGCACGCGACAATTTACATATAAGACCCAATTCAATTCCGAGGCTCACGGCGTTCGCAAAGATTAAGGCTGCTGTCCTAGAGGGGGTTACTTCGGGACAACAAAATTTGGTTTTAAGGTACACTCTTGGTGTGGAAGATAAATTGTGATTCATAGTTGTAAAACGGTCAAGATGTATAACTACTAGATGTGTGCATAGTATGAGTTTGTTTGCATACACGTCATGGGTCATACATTCAAATTGTAAAAAGTTAATTGAATCACATCAGGTCCCATATGATTAAATGTTGACTTGACCTCACTTACCTAAAAGAGAGAGGCAGCAACCCTTCCAAAATTGTCCTGGCATTTAAGATCTCCAATCGTTGTCCATCAAGGGAATGTCTCTCTATTCCCATTGCCCCTGAAGACCATTCCCACATAATCCGCATAAATCCACTTTATACTCATCCACCTTAAAGGCTCCAATAAAAGTATTGCGCTTTTTACGTGGCCTTACTTTATATTCGGATTTAAGGATTTAGAGGTGTTTTCTTGATATAGGTCAATTTTGTTGCAAGATTAAGTAAATACTTAAGGATTTATTAATTCTTGATTTCTGAATGTACGGCAAAAAATTTGAATGATGAGCAATAAGTATTTAGGGAGCAATTTTTTTTTGTTGTTTAAATATAATTTTTGTTACAATTTTCACTGATATAATATTTTCCTGGATAATTTCTATATCATACCCTAGACAAACAATCCTCGTGCTTGCCCTATAGGCATGTTATTACCTTTTCAAAAAGAATAACCTTTGCTTGAGATTTATAGGATACAATCAAGAAAATGACATGTTGATACAACAAACTGATCAGAGGCAATTCCAATAATGCCTGTCT
>OZ007528.1:271328-441639 GCA_963931895.1 Eupithecia pulchellata | reverse complement strand
GTAATGGAGAGGTTACGGTCGACACTAACTTTTTACAGTTTGGTGAGTCGCCGCCTTTATTGCAGATTTTCATTGGCGATTTATGTTGCTGCGTCTGTTTTGGCGATTAATGATGAGATTGGCTATTCTACATCTTCACAATGATTCCTGGCTTCAAATAGCTACCTAAGCTTAAATATAAATGATAGCGAAGCTTAAATATAAATAAATAATAAATAAAATAAAAATTTGTTTATTCAGACAGCTTTAGTCTATTTAACTGTAGTTCTAGGTAAACATTAACTTTGTTTTCTTGAAAGGGTGAACAGATTATATAATTCTGAGGATAAGAAAATTTGAAAATTCTGGCAGGTCAAAGAGCCCTGTAAGGTCTTAAATAATTAATCAAAATACTTTTAGTAATTTTTTGACATAGTCGGTACATCTGCGAAGCTTAATTTACGCAGTTCTAGACCACGGGGGATGCACCTATAAAACATAGTTATTTTTATTCAAAACGCAAAGACTTCTCAGCCTGTGCGTTATATGACACACATCTGAAGGAGTCTTTTCCCGAAATGAACTAACACACCACAACATATTATGATATATACAACACATTCTGCCAAAGAGAAGGGAAAGAAAGTGATGAAATAATAATTACTGATATTTATAGAAATTAGTTGCATTTTATACGTTGTTTTACTATAAAAACTATCGTAGTTTGATGAATTCATTATGAATGTAAGCGGGTTAACTACGAACCTATTATATGTTGTAAGAACACCAACGTTTCATCCCTTAACAAGGGACTTCATCAGGGTGAGTGCGGCTCACGCCGCGCCCGTATCGCCTCAATGCGCTCACGTTTTTTTTTTCTTTATACGTTGAAGTAAAATGTTATAGTAGGTATATTTGATTTATAAATTCAAAGAAAAATCTACAATTTCCAATCAACAAAGTAAGGCAATACAGGAAGAAATATCAAATAATAACTGTCAATAAAAGTACGTATCACCCCGTAAAGTGTTTCTCGTAAATATCGGGAATCGCTCCTGGGCCCCCCTGTGCCACATCAATCATCTGTCAGTGGAATATGAACCTTGTATTACGCTACTACGGTATAAAATTATGCAGAATTGCAGAGCTATTTTTTTTTCGAGGTCTGATCAAGCACTTTGTGAGGACCTCAAAAAGTTCTTGACCAGAGCTGAACTTGCAACATCTCTTTATCAAATAACTTAGAACTTTTTGGTATATCTATTAGACATTTTAGGATACCTACTAGATATTCTGAACTCAAATGGTTACGAAAAGATAATTTTATAAGTATTTCCAAACCGCCGATGACCCAATGGACATCTTAAGGAACTTTTGGAATGAATCTTGTCTGACAGCGTATTGCTACGTATTCTGCACCGGTAATGTGCAGTGTACGCAGGCCCTAATAGCGCATTTATAGATGCCTATTAGCTATTCATGGTTTGCTTTATTGCAGTCTGTTTCCGAACGCGCAAACGTGGGCACTTTATGGCTTTCAAATGAGTTTCTATAAATGATGTTGTTATTCATTTATCAGTAGCGCCAGAACATGAGTGGTGGTGGCGCGGCGCGAGATGTTGATATATACTACATACTCGTTTATATACTCGTATATATCTGCATACGTTGCCTATAAGGTGGTGTGGTGGTCTTGCATTATAAAATTCAACATACGGGATCATAAATATTTTAACCAATTAATTGGCAAAGACGTTAAATTTTTACAGAGTTCACGGTATTTTCAAAGTTTCATTACACCTTATCATAGGTTTGAAGAACTATTTAACATCGGGTTGGTTTCACAATGATTTTTTTACTAAGGATGTTTATGAAAATGTCAAGCAAATTGTGACAAAGTTGAAAGATAAATAAAGAAGGTAAGTCAAGACGTTTGAAGGATCTGCGAGCTCGCGAGGAAAGCGGCGAGTCAAGTCATTGTATGCAAGCGTCGGGGTCGCGATTACCTCGAAATCTCCAACGAGAGCAATAAATCCGAATTCTTACATCTGCTTTTTGTAAGAATTCGGATTTATTTTATTCAGATGGGATGAGTTGTCTATGTAAAAAACCTTCAACTTGATAATTAATTAATTATAATTTACGGTAGTATTGGTACCTCCAACTTGATAGACAATATGTCGCCACACGACGACCTCTGCGGCGAGGTCCGCTTGCGACGTAGGAGGTTGCGGGTACGATTCCCGCCTCGGGACAAATATTTGTACGATCTGGAGATATTTGTTCAGGGTGTTCTGGTAGTTTTCTATGATTATAAAAAAAGACCTATAGTTGTAATAATATTGTATTATGGATATCAGTCATCTAGTACCCATAACACAAGCTCTGCTTAGCTTGGGGCTAGATGATGTTGTGTGGATTGTCCGGCATTATTTATTTTATTTATTTACACGTCAAAATTATTACTCTATCATATTAAGAACTTTATTTGTACCACTATCGCTGGAGCGTCGAGGGTCGTGTCGAGAGCAGTCGGCGCTGGGTCGGATCGCAACAGTTCACGTTAGTTTCCAGTCGACGAGTCGTCTGCGGGTGACACCGTGTCCGGTGGAACTGGCCTCGAGTTAGCGCTGCACTAGAAATTACTATCGTCTAGGAAAAAAAGAGATATCAATACAAGTTGATATCTCTTTTTTTTCCTAATTTGCTGGGCAAAAAGGTCCCTTCGTCGAAGTTGTTTCAGTATTTTGATTTATTCAGGTCATTTTGAGCAAATCTAAATCATCTGATCGTCTTTTTCGTGACCAGCGCGTCAACATAATTATGTAAAAAAAAATCTTCTTTATATCGATAAAAAGGAAATAAGATAAGGATACTTTCTGGGACAACGTTTTGAAAAAGGATGCAATCATCTTACCAATTTTTGTGATAGCAAAAGTTGTCATGTCTAAATGTTCCTAGATCTGCATGCTACATGATGAGACATAGGTCGAGCGTGCATCACTGATCTGTGCAGGGATCTGTTGCTGACGTCACGTTTCAGATTCCCTATCGGTTCACCAGAGGAAATACCTCTTGCATTTAAGTTATGATGACAAAAGCGAACTTAACCGGTGTTTCACTTAAAAGTAATCGTACTTTGTGTATTACGAGGATTCCTTATTCTTCTGAAGTTTAGAGAAAATTCGATGAAGGTTACTTATACCTATTATTTTTTCAGATTTCCTTGAGTTTATTTACAAATCTGTTGCCAAATTTTCTTATTTTAAATTTTGTTGAGTAGATCCTGAGGACATAAATGTATTTTAATCTTAAGCATTTAATGTTTGCATCCAGATAAACAAATCTAATAAAACAACAATCCGCGGAGCTGTCTCTTCGCATCGACAAAGCATTTGTTACCCTCCTGTATCAATTAAGCAGTGCCCAGTGGTTCGGAAGGGACGTCCAAGCAGGCGTCGCCCCGCTACCCCCGCTACCCCCGCAGCCCCTTCGTTCGCTTATACTTGCAGATTTCTCCCCGTGAATGCACTTTTGTTTGTCATTCCGATTAATGTTTAGAATTAAAAGAACAGCGGCAGGCGTGGGCGCCCGGTCTCGCTTTTTATACGGGAAGGGCATCAATGGATTTATGGAATGAGTTACTTCTGGAACTCGTTTAACATCATCGATTCCAGGTCAACACTTGGTATAAGGTTATCACAGATCACTTTAAATTAAAGTGTAGTTTTTTTCATAAACTTTATGATAAACATAAAATAATTGTGTTTGAGGCAATGCAGAAGATACTCTCGTATTGTTTGTTTGTTGTTCGAATTCCGAAACTACTGGACCGATTTGGAAAACTCTTTCACCATAAGAATGATAAACATAGGCTATAGAACATTTTTAAAAAGTAGTGATCCGTATGAAAACTTTAATACTTGTAACCCAGCGTGTAAGTGTGTGTAAAAACTTTTGAAAATCTGATAAATACCCGTGCGAAGATGGGGCGGACCGCGAATAAGAAGTCCTTATAGTTTTACTCACATATAGCTACAGCATCAGCACAGCACTAACTGCCGAAATACACGTATTTCATAACAGCAATAAGCATGATTTACAGCCCCCGTGTTCATCGATTAGACACAGTCGAACTCAATGTCATTGTCACACAATGCGCTGAACCAGAGGGTGACGCGACTCCTGCGCTCGGCCGGCTCCGGGGTTATTGATGCTAAATGGATAGCGCGTGTGTCAACGCATACTTTGTTGAAGCGATTTCGACTCCCGAAATCTGATTACATATACCTACTTATTATATTCTGGATTGTCCAGTTCAGTGATCTTGAATGTCAAGCTTACTTCTAAATGTATTCATGGAGTCCTATACATCGATGGATCATATCGTTGATTTTGATTCTTCTGTATTTTTTGAAAGTATCTATAAATGGTTAGTAATACAATTAGTTTTTCTTGAAAGAACCCACAATTCACGTTTACTTACAAAAGTATAGGATGCCATTAAAGCATCGTCCTAACTTTCATTTTGTAATTTCTTATTTCAATTTCCTAAAAATTTCATTCCCATTTAATCGACCTCTGTGGCGCAGTGGGTGAAGGTCCGCCTGCAACGCTGGAGGTTGCGGGTTCGATTCGCGCCTCGGAACAAATATTTGTACGATTTGCAGATATTTGTTCATGGTGTTCTGGTCGTTTTCTATGCATAAAAAATCTATCTATGTAATAATATTGTATTATGTATAACAGTCATCTAGTACCCATAACACGCTCTGCTTAGCTTGCTTAGCTTGGGGCTAGATGATGCCTTGTGGATTGGTCGGTATTATTTATTTATTTAAATTTACTACAGTTCTCAGTCAAATCTAATTTTGTGTTCCATCTTCGGTTCTTTCCCCAAATCGTACATTACCAAACAATCAGTACATATGTATCTATATACATAGAGGTACTTATTGGTACATATTGTTATGATGATGCGCCCCTAGTACCGGGGCGCAGCACGCGGCCGGACGGAAGCGCTGCGTCACGCGACGGGACGCGCGCTGCAATTAGTTGCCTGCTGATGATGATGATTCGGCTTACTGACGTTTGGGACACAATAATTCGGACACTTTGTCCGAAATGTCACTTTTCATTTAAAATAATTAATTGACTGACGTTTCGGACACCATCAAAATATTGATGCTGTTTTGTACAATCAGTTCGAAAAGATTTAAATTGTATTTCGCATTTTTCAAGAAAGGAGCGTAAAACTGTTAATTAACTACTCAGTTTGCTGAGGGAAGTTCGCAGACTCACTAAATAGGTGGCTACCTTATGCTTTTTCCTTACTTTTTCACTGTGTTGCAATGATCAGGTGATTCTGTTGTACCCGGTGTTTGTCAAGTATGATGCTGTGTGAAATGTTCAGCATTATTTATTTATTATTGTTTATTCAATAAGTTGCTGGTACCTCTTTCCAATTATCAAGAAAAAAAGAATAAGTAGGTAACAAAGAAATGCAAGTCCTCACCTTTACAAAGCACTAACACGTTCACGGCCGATGTCCGTACCGATCCATCATGATAATGCGTCCGATGAGAGTTTCATTCGCAATTGCCATCCATTAATACATTTAACATTTTGTCCGTCGGTACGTCTGACCGTCAGGAAGCGGACGTGATTTATACCGCGCCCTCACCTATTTGTTCCCATGCTTCATTCGGGCCTTGGTATTTTGTTACCTTCAACAATGTACATACATAGGTAGATGTACCTATACGCTCATTATAAGAGGAAGAAATTTATTAGGTGCCTTTATAATTAATAAAATTTTGTAATAGGTTTAATTCTATATACCTATTGAGTTCGGTTTGCTTGCCTGGTAATTTTTTCCTTAGCCTGAACTCTTACTAATACCTAATTAGCAATATCTCTGTTTATTATATAATGTATCTGGTGTTATATATCTGGTTACTTCCTTGCGTTTCTTTAATTGTAGATTTCCGGATAAAATAAGGGAGTTAGAGAATGGAATATTGCGAATAAAACTAGAGCTTTACTTTCTTTCCTCCGAAAGCACGGGCCTCTCCTCTACGGCCCCGACGCATTTGCGTCTTCATTCACACTTACTGCCCGTGGATAAAAAGGTATGGGAACCAAATTAATAAGTATTTTAGCAGTCATTTTCTTAAAAAGCAGTCATTTTCTTTCAGCTATTTATATACCGTGTTTTATTTTCTTTTCAATAGCAACCCACTCAATCCATCTGTCGGCACACAAGCACCGGCCATTGGTCAATCATCATTTTTACTGGCACGTAGCGCCACCCAAATACCTGATAGTCGCGGATGAGCGATGTAGTTCCTTGGAACCGGCCGCTGCGCACGCGCCGCGATAAATCAACCGCGCACCAGAATAGTGCGCCGCGTCGAGCGCCGTGGATACTTTTAATTGAACTAGATCTGGGTTGATTTTTTCGGTTTTACTAAAAGTTATTTCTCTCAAAACTATTTTCATTCATTTCAATCAGATTTGCTTTGACAGAGTTTAGTTAAGGACTGCTTTCATCGACTTTCCTGAGATACATTTTCATGTCACATGTGCTCGTCGTCTTCAAATCAACTCATTTATTTGTCGAATATTGTAAGATCTTATAACTAGAGTGATGTCAAATGTATTCAACCCGCAACCATAATGTTTTTGCGATTTATTATGTGCATACCCATATTAAATCGCATTTAATCAAGTGCCTAGTTAAAATAATCTACGATAGTACAAAATTATTATTTTTTACCTCTTGTTTGATAAATTTATGCCGCTTCTTCTGTCTTAATCTGAGATCTACTCAGATGTACGTAGAGTAGGTATATGTAGTCGCTTATGCATTGTTATCTCGCAAAGTTTGGTCGACAAAACTCCTAAACCAATCATTGGATGAAGCTTACAATAAAAGGTACAAGAGTTGAACCTCGGCACCGGTGCCACGACCCCAGTCAGGTTGTTCCGCGAATCCCCCGCCGACGATATTCCTCGTACTGATGGGATCTCTAAGGGCCAATTCAGACATCTCTGATAATCTTTGCCTCGACGCACAAACGAAAGTTCAAGGTAAATATTTAACGCCTCCATTGAAAAGTGATAACAGTACTAGATTAAAATTGATCATGAAAATGCTTTATCTTTTGATTTTATTTTAATTTCTTAGAATTTGAAAACAAGAAGTGTATAACAATAGTCATGCTTCTCTACTTGCCTACTGTATTAGTAACCTACTACATAACTTTACCTGGTGGTTATAAAAGAAACCAGGTACATTAAAAGTTTTTTGCTCAAAGGTCTTTAAATATTTTATTTGGAGCCCATAGAGGTCCGTGAGGCATGTCTGCATGAGTCCTAAGTAAACGACAATTCTGTTAGGTCAGTTAGTCAATTCGCTCGTAAATGGATGATTGTATGTTTCGGAACACGACGGGATTAGAGATGACGCGGACAATTAACTTGATGGATTGTTGGAGCAACTCCACTTAGCGGATGATCTCAGGACCAAGATTGTTTACTGCGCGCTGCGAGGAATGCGGGCCTTACATACACACTTCATATTACACTAGCTTAAGCCCGAGGATTTGCACACCTTTTACCAAGATACAAGTTTCACTAAAATGTTAACGGGCAAACATTTTACTTGAACCGTAGTTTTGGCGCTGCCTCGTGACAATCACACATCCTCAAATTTGTTTCGTAAAGTTTTGACTAGAAAATAACATTAGGAAGAACATCGAAACAAAGACACCAGTCATCAGTTGTGTTTAGTCAGAGCAACCTGTTTATTTCAATTAAAGTGTAGCTGGACATACCTATCTATTCTCAGCAGCTGAATTGTAGGTAAACACACTTTGTTTTCTATCAGAATACACAAATTAGATAGGTAGTACATATAAATATCACCAGTCCTGTAGAAATTAAATCAAATGTAACAAGGGTGTCCATGCAATATTCGCCAAACCGTAAGCCTTTATCTGTTGCAACCAACACGCCACCACGTAATCGCCGCCGGAAACGGAAAGTCCACCATATTGTACGAAATCAGCTTGTCGGGCATTCCGCGCTGTCGCACCTGGATTCACTCATCTCGATGAACACAACAGAAAACCAACTGTGATACAACTGCTATAGAAGTTAAACTCCAATGGTTACTGCGAAAATTTTCAGTTACAGTCCAAAAATGAAACTGTTAAAGTGATTTAAAATCAAAGTCAAACAGATAAGGTTGAAATTGAATTGGAAAATAATTCAGGTGACAATTTGAATTGTGTTCCATTTGTGAAATGGTTGTGGAGATCATCTTTCTGGCCAGTTACTGGTGTTGTTTTAAACTGAACTGTATTGAATTGTATTTAAGTTGATTTTCGAGTTTGACTGTCGAGTATTTTCGAATTTAAAGTTGTTGAAAACTGGGCTTTATTGTTAGGTCGGAAGGTAGTGTTTGAGTTGTAAGTGGGTGTTTTATAGGTGTAAATCCGCGTGTAAAATCGTGGACAGGTTTCCGTTCCGGGCTATTGTTTCGTTGGAATATGAATTAATCGGGATTTTCAGGTAAATGTGCAGATTGTGAAGGGCGCCCCATTGTTTGCTAGTTTATGCCGTAATGGCCGGCGATGCGTAAAGGATTTATTTAGCGGCGGCTTTTCGCGATTGTTTTGAATAAGTACCTATTGATAGTTGAAATTATGCATTTTGATGAACTTACTTCATAAAATAATTTAGCAGCTTCGTGATTGCTTAAGTGTATGATATTAATGTGTTTACCAGCATGGGCTTACCATGAGCGAAGCAAAAACCATCAAAATGAAAATGAAACCCAAAACTTTTGTTTCACCGTCACTGGATGACGTCACGTAGATAAAAAACCTGCATCGTCACCTCCAGAGCCGTCATTGTTTCACCTGACACAGTGACGTCATTAATTATATCCTCCCCCAACCTCCCCCCTGTGCCCCCCTGCTGCCAAGCCGTGTTGTGTCAAGGTGATGCTATTGTTTCGGGGGCCGACGTCATCGTTAAGTTAATCTTAGGTAAAGATTTTTTCGGCATGAAAATATTTAGGTACATAAGTATAAATATTACCTAACCAAGACATCTGTAGTATTCGACTCAACTCGACAATATAGATGATTCGTCATGAATACATACCTACATCTGAAGCAATAGCTGGAGTAGGCAAGAGATGTAAATGATAAAACACGACTTTGTTTTCAAATAAAACTTTGCTATATCTCAAAACTTTGACACTCCACCTGCAATGTGTTTTAGCTGTTGGTTTGATTTACCAAGTGTTATTTTGAAACTTGATCGATGAATTATTTTAAGTTCATAACTGTTGTAAATGAAACCCCGATACCAAAAACTAGTACTTTTATTATGATTCAACACGATTACAATATTTAGGAAAATAACATGAACTTTACGAGAGCGGTCTTGGAGTGAGAGAGAGAGATATACAATTGCGCAGACGTCACTAGGAGGAAGTGACAGACGAGAAGTTTGACAGTGACAATGTCTACTTTCTTCCAACATCGTCCCTTAGACATAGTCCCATCTTCGCAGAGCAGAAGGTCAACTTTGAGTGCGGAGTGGCTTTGGTTAGTATGTCAGCCACCATTTCTCCTGTCTGTATATACTGTACAGCTATTGACCCATCGAACACCTTGCCGCGTACATAATGGTGTCTCACATCAATGTGCTTGGTTCTGGAATGATAACAGTCAGTACCTGAAAGTTTAATGCAACTTTGATTATCACAATAGATTTTCATCGGTTGATTTTTCAGTGGCCATAATTCTTCATGAAATTGTTTCAGCCACATTGCTTCCTGCACACATGTCGACAGTGACATGTACTCTGCCTCTGTGGTGGACAGAGCTACTGTAGGTTGCCTTTTGGAGTTCCATGATATTGAACCCCCCTGAAAAACAAAAACATAGCCGGTGCATGATCTTCTATCTTCTTCGGAGCTGGCCCAGTCTGAGTCACAGAACCCTTTAGGCATATTTTCATATGAGTTTTTCTCATATGACAATTTATAGTCTATGGTGCCCTTCAAATATCTCATGACCCGTTTCAAAGCATTCCAGTGCTGTAACTCTGGTTTATTATTATATTTACTCAATCTGTTTATTACATAACTTATATCAGGTCTTGTCCCTTGAGACAAGTACAATAAACAACCAATTACTTCTTGATATTTCACATTTTCTATGAAATTTTCTTTATTTTCTGATTGTAGTTTTTCATTGACATCTATTGGTATTTTCACTGACTTACAATCCATCATTCTATATTTAGATAAAACTTCAAGAATGTATTTTTTCTGATCAAGGAAAACAGTACCATTTTGTTTGTCCCTTTCTACATGAATACCAATGCAATAATTTAGCTCACCAATTATTTTCATATTGAATGTATCCTTTAATTTATTCATTATGTTTTCTCTTGTATTTTTACAGTTGCTAAAGAACATAATATCATCAACATAAAGCCCAATAAATAGTATGTCATTTTCACTTGTTATTTTGTAGTAAACACATGGATCTAGCTTTGACCTGCATAGACCAAGGTCTTTCAGAGCAGAATCTAGCTTCATATTCCACTGTCGGCTTGCCTGCTTTAGCCCATACAAAGACTTCTTTAGTAAACATACACGGTTATCAACTTGATAATTGGGTGGTTGGCTCATGTAGATTTTTTCTTTAATATCGCCTTGAAGGAAGGCTGAAACTGCATCCATTTGATGGATATCCAAATCATATTTAGCAGCAAGTGCAAATAAATATCTTAGTGAGGTTAGTCTTATAACTGGAGAATATACCTCTTGGTATTCCAAACCTTTTTTCTGTGCACAACCTTTTATTACTAAACGAGCTTTGTGCTTAGTTATTTTTCCCTTTTCATTAGTTTTAGTCTTAAAAACCCACTTACATGGTATTGCCCGCTTGTCATTCGGCAAATCTGTCAATTCCCATGTACCATTGATCATCAGAGACTCATACTCATCATCCATAGCTGTTTTCCATGACTGTGCCTCAGGACTGGATAATGCTTCTTCAACAGTTACTGGATCTGAAAACTTATCTGTATTGGGGTTATACAACCTGTAGCCTTTTGTATTTTCACTATAGCCAACAAATACCATTTCTTCAGACTTCTTGTCCCATTTCAGGCGTTTTTGCTTAGGAACATGGACCATAGTTTTTGAACCAAAGATTTTCATGTGGGAAATATTTGGTTTCTTCCCACTCCACTTCTCTTCTGGTGTACATGGTGTAGTCTCTGAAATAACCCTGGAAGGAGATCGATTTATTATGTAGGCAGCGGTAGCGATGGCTTCCCCCCAAAATCCTTTGTGTAACTCAGCATCAAAGAGCATGCATTTTGCTCTTTCAACTATTGTACGGTTCATCCTTTCCGCTAAACCATTTTGTTCAGCTGTATATGGCGCGGTTTTCTGGTGATAAATACCACATTTTTCTAAAAACTTAGAAAATTCTTTATTACAAAATTCAGTCCCATTGTCAGACCTGAAATTCTTGATTTTCTTATCTAACTGGTTTTCAACTCTGTTTTTGAAGTTTTCAAATGCTGATTTTATGTCTGTTTTGTTTTTTAGAAAATAGACAAACACTTTTCTTGAGTAATCATCAATAAACGTCAAGAAATATTTAGCTCCTCCTATGGATGGAACTTCCATGGGTCCACATAAATCGGAATGAATAGTTTCCAATAAATTACTGGCACGTGTACCGGAACTTGGGAAAGGTTTCCTTGTTTGCTTTCCTTCACAGCAAGTTTTACAATTTATTTTATTTTTCATTTCTATATTCATCACACCTTCAGCACAAGCCTCTAGTCTTTTAATATCAGTGTAGTTCAGATGACCCATTCTTCTATGCCATAATTCAGTAAAGTTTTCGGTTACTGCGGATTGAGCATAAACCATATTTTCACGGTAAACATCCAGTTTATATGTGTCATTTACAAGACTAGCATTTGCGACATATTGACCATTTTTATTGTATATTACACAGCCTTTTTTATTGAATTGCACTTCACAGCCATTTTTTATGATTTGGCTTACGGAGAGTAAGTTTGTTGTGAGTTTAGGAACATACAATATATTTTTAATACTCACTTCTTCATAGTTGCCATGTTCTCCGGGAACTTTTATGATTATATCTCCACAGCTCTCTACTTGTAGCATTTTGCTGTCTGCAATTTTGATTGTTTTTATCACTGATGGTCTCTCATTTTTCAGCCATTCCCGGTGCATTGTGAGATGCATGGATGCTCCAGAGTCCACATACCAGCTTGCTGCGTCATTTGTGTTTACTGTAAAAGCTGCAATAAAACCTTTATCATTATTTGTGTTAGATTTTTTATCTTTTATATTATTGTCGCTCTTATTTTCTGGTTTTTTGGACCAGCAGGCTTTGCTGAGGTGGCCATATTTATTACACTTGAAACACCGTGGCCCTTTTTTCGTTTCCTGTTCGACCTTTTTAAAGTTCTTCTTGCGGTTTGTATAAAATGCGGAAGACTCGGAAGCTTTTACCTCTTGTAAGAGCTTTGTCTTAACAAAATCAGAAGAAATTTTCACCCCTGAGCTTTCTATTCCCATAATCATGGGTCCGTAGGAGTCTGGTAGCCCTGCCAACATGAGTGTGCCGAGCCACTCATCATTTATGGGGAATTTAATGCCACGCAGCTTGTGAGCTGCTCCAATAATTTTATTCACATACTCTTCAACAGAATTACATGCGTCAAGTTGTGTATTTATTAATTCTTTGAGCAAACCCACCTTCCGGCACAAACCAGAATCTTCAAAAGCATTTTTGAGGTTCTGCCACACTTCCCATGCTGTTTTGGCTTCTTGAATATGGACATAATTGACACTGTCGACTAAAAGAATGATTTTAGACTTTGCTTTGGTGTCTTTTTCTTGCTCAGTTACCTTACCGGAGGCCATGCTCTCCCAGAGACCTTCATGTTCCAAGTATGCCTTCACGGCAAAGGCCCACGAATTATAATTTTCTCGTCCCGTCAGCTTGTCTATATGAATGCCCGTTGCCGACATTCTTGCGGATTACAAATTTGTATAATGTAATTTTGGTGACCCGAGCTGATGACTCGTTTTGGTTATCTTCAGATTTTTATAAAAATATTTCACTTTGCTGAAAAATAAACCTACTTAGGCATGGGGCGGCCCATAACCTGTTGTAAATGAAACCCCGATACCAAAAACTAGTACTTTTATTATGATTCAACACGATTACAATATTTAGGAAAATAACATGAACTTTACGAGAGCGGTCTTGGAGTGAGAGAGAGAGATATACAATTGCGCAGACGTCACTAGGAGGAAGTGACAGACGAGAAGTTTGACAGTGACAATGTCTACTTTCTTCCAGCAATAACACTTTTTAAAAATATCATGTTTGCCTGCCAAAATGTATGCTGACAACTGATATTTTTTCTTACACAGTTATCTAGCCCCCAAATTCCTTAAACCAGCGTTTAGTTACGGAATAAATGGCCCTAGAAGGTGAGTCTCCGTCCCCGTTGATTAACGATTCCCGAGACGTGTATATTGTCACGGAGCGGCGCGGCGTCACTCGGTCATACCTATACCTAGGAGTACCCTTCGGCAGCTACCTTGTGCTGACTTGTTGGAGGCAGGGGAAGTCTCTGGATTAACCATCTAATAGATTTTCCACTGTGACTCTTTGAGCAGGAACTTCAAGAGCTGAGATCAGATGGTTCTGAATGATCCATCGTTCGACCAACTTTGCGAACAATTCAAGAGAATCAATTGAATTTTATTCTCGTTCTTACCCAATCCTACAATTCAAAAACACCAGACATCATATTTTTATATATATTATAGATAGTTTTAAACAATGAAATATTGTACTACGGTATTACATTTCCCAAAAAAACATTAAAAAACTATGTCAAAAAACATAAAAAAAAACTCATGTCTTCCGTGACTCTTGAATTATGTTTATGTCTAGATCTATACGGACCCTCCATAATGATGATGATGATTGACTCGCGCTTGGTCTGACAACATCAGTCACCACGAGGTACCTACTGTTAGAGTAAGCACTTCCGTTCGGCTTGTGAAAGCGTCGCGAGACACGTCTCCAAGTTGTACATATCAGCGGCACCTGGTGAAGCCGCAACTATCAGTTACCGGAGATTGACGCTGTAATGAGGTGTCGGCGGGCGCGGTTCCGAGCCCGCGGGGTTCCGCACACTGAGCGAGTTCGCACACTTCGCGAGTTTCGCGGTTGCGGCGAACGACACGCGAGTCTGTGCATGACGCTGGAATTTTCACGTTTATATAGTTTTCTAAAGCTGGGATATGCATATGGTGATGGAGTCATGTAGGTTTTGTGCTGCCCAGTGGATTTATCTCAATTCCACTTGGATGACCAACGATCGAGACGCATTATAAATCGATGGCATTTTATGAATTAGATAGAAACAATCTTTGTGATAAGACTGTTTATTTTTGACTATATCATTTTGTATTTTATACATAATTATATTTTACTACGGGGTCACTTCCCAATCTCACTCAGTCTTACTCATGAACATCTGGTATCTTTTTTAGCTAGGTCAGAAAATGTTTCATATGCCAATGTCTAAGCTTTAAAGCAACAGTGAAAAGAGAAAGTTGTATCAAACTAGGTATACTCCGTTAAATGGCTACTTGCTACTGATATTATAAACGCTAAAGTTTGTAAGTATGGATAGATGTTTGTTACTCTTTCACGCAAAAACTACTAAACGGATTTTGATCATACTTTGTACACAGATGGTTCATAGTGTCTTTGAGTAGGTACCTGGAATAACAATATCAGTGACCAGAAATACCCACATAGTATTTCAGGTCAGTACAGTAATGACCTGGAATAACCTATGGGCCACTTTTATCCCAAAAATCTCACGGGATCGGGAGATACGCGGGTGAAACAGCGGGCAGTCAGCTAGTACAAAATAATTACCATTTCAGTCCTGAAATTTTTTGTTACTTTCTTCATGATGATCCTTTGTACTGTAGCTATTATTATATGTATTTATACGTTGTAGTTAAATAGAACATTTATTCATAGCCGAAGCACGGAAGTTACAATGCTAGCATTTTGGCTGTTGAACTTCGGATAAAAGTAGAGCTATGTTATGGCTATAATAAACTAATTATCCCAAAGTCCATTTTGAATGTGTTCCGTAACTTCCAGTGTCAGCTTCGAGCGATGTGACTACGCAAATTGATAGTTAATTCGGAAGGGTCAAGCGAGGCCCACCGTGGGTACTCGTAAATAACGCGCGAAGGTTAAGATGGGACAATTAAACCTTTCGTCGGATGAAACTATGCGAATGGATCGACCTTAAGATTAAGGCCAGGAGAGTAGCGGTCCAAAGTTTGGCAACCGACAAACCCATAGAATACATACAATGAAGTGGTTCAATTAACACTTTATTTATTCTTCCTTAAATTGAGATTCAAATTTAACCTTAGTTGTTAGCCTGCATTTTGTAGCCTATTTTTGCCGATTTTTGTAGCCTAACAGGAAGGTCAAATATTATTTATTAGAATAACGTTTATTTTATTGTTATTGTTATTACATACTTCAATTATTTTATTTTCAAAGAGTTGAAAGGCAACCGATCGATGGCAGATGACAAAGCAATATTTTGAAATTGGTGAGGTGAAGGTTACATCTTGTAACGGACGATGAATGTGTGCGTGATTCTGATGGTAAAAATATACGAAATACTTAATTGTTTCACTTTCTTAGTGATACTAGTTTAAATTTTGTCAGGATAATTTTCAATCGGCCGGTATTTTTTTGGCCACGAACTTTACAAAAAAGATACTTGTGATTTAGATTGATCGATAGAACTGTCTGCTTTCTCTTTAGTCCTTATGCCAGGTCGCGGCACGCTTTGTTAATGGCCACTGCATTTGAAATTAAACTTTGTCAAGGTATTCACAACCCGGCCGGAGGGGAAGACGTAATGTTACAAATAGACATATCTACTTCCGAACTTTAGCCTACCTTCAACTTCCAACTTGTAATGTATTGGGATATGAATGTTTCCTCACTATAAACTTTACCAACCAGGACTTTGAACCTCCGTTCTATTCATTAGAAGTTAACAAAGTTATAATAACAACTGCCATTGTTCACTTAATGATATCTAATGGCGTCAACTTCTGAGGAAAATCTCTGCACAAAAGATAATCAACTTAAAAAGGTATATAGACAATAACGTGATGACCATGTTGTAGAAAAACAAGAGACAAACAATGGTGACTGAGTCAGCGGGGGGCGATATCATCCATGTTCTATTCATATCGCCGATAAAGGTAGATCAGCACGGAGTAGGCGCGCGCATAATGTTACTGTTATTGCGCGCATTATGCGTGGACGCGCAGAGCACAACATGTTACATACTCGCACACGTTATTGTATTTGACATTGTATAGACGAATGAGAGTGCAATAAAACAATGCTGGCGTTGTTTCTGACATTAATGATAACACATGAATAGCATTAAGCTAGAACTTATTTGGATAACAAAAAAGGACCAAAGCAACAATGTCATGTAGGGTACCGTGAAATATCATATACCTCTAAATACCAATGAATTCAGACTATTTTAAAATTCGTGGAAAGTCGATTACATTCTACAATGCAGATAAAAAAGTGCCAGTCGTCAAATTATTGATGACGATCGGCATACTTTAATCTGCATCGTAGAATGTAATTAGAAATTAAATTTCCACGAATATTAATAACGCGATTTCGTTAACCCAAAGGTCACAAGTATAGCAATAGCAACCAATCCTTGCAATGAATTTACAATTTAATCGTCTACATATAAAACAAAGGTATGAAACTTAGAGACAGAAATTCAATAACCAGAGTATCATATAATATCCTAACCTCTAGTTAAGAGGCTCAACAAACAGGTAATATCAGCGCTCATAAAGCAGAGTTCAACCACAAGGCTGTATCATAAGGCAGGCCGCACACGACCCGGCCGTAACTAACGCACCGTCTGCCGCCTCCATATTTGAACATGCCCTTATTAATTCAGGTATCTGCGTTATTGTCGGTGGCTGTGCTGAATGCCCTTTTCATTTTCAAATAATGTACATGAAATATGAAATATTCCATTTGGAAGTGGGAAATCAAGAGTCTAGCGTAATGATGCACTGCAGACTTGATGGTGTTAACGTAGTGCATAAACTATGTATATTTTCAGGTCTGATTTAAAAAAATATTCAAGCTTTATAAACAAGGCAAGGTTTGTGATTACTCTGATGATTTATTTTATTTTACTTTAATTGGAAAACTAAGAGTTTTACACGCTTTATGTATTAACTTAAATACTAACTATTAAACATTATATGTTCTCGCATGTAGTAGTTAAAATACTGTATTCATAACAACTATGTAATATAACCTAAAATGCAACTACACCATTGTATATTTGTATAAACATTTCTTAAGTCATCTCCAAGAACTCAGTAGGTAATTATAAGTGTCACGAGATAATATTGAACGATATCTCCACCTAAATAATACCTGAAGTAAAACTATGAAAAAAGCATCATTATCTGTTCAGTTGGTGAATAATTTGATGATAAGTCGACCTGAAACTGCTCTATGTAACGATCAACTCCCCATCCCATCCAAAGTTAACAATCTGAAAGGCATGCTCGCTCCCCCAAACCTGGTTAGATCGGTAAGTGAATTCATAGGACATCGATAGGTGGATATAATATTAACGTCATCCTTTGTCTGTTCCCGCGTGATTGAGGTGTTCCCGCGGGAGGCCTGCCAGCCAGCGGTACCGCCGCCACGGTATTCTCAACTATTCCGACTATTTTATTTTATTATTAGGAACCTATTTCTCTGTCGTACAAACTGTGACACAGAAAGGATAGAAATACAAAGATTTTGGGGTTGCTTTTACATATTATAATACCTATGATCTTCGTAACTAAAAAATGTTGAAATTCCAAAGTTACATGAAATATCGCTGAAAAATTCAGCGGTGATAAGTATCTCAATCGCGGCAAGCAGATGCTGGTTACGGCAAACTGAATAAAGGGTGCTATAGCTAAAGGAGTATACAATAAAGACTGGTTCTAACAGTGGATGAACTGATGACCTCTCTTCATTTTTCAAATACAAACATAATGCAAGTATCAGTGCTTCTCGAGAATACGCCCGCGTCTTGCAAGGGATCACCCCTTTCCCAATGCACGTTCAATTAACCGACACAAGCCAGAGATGGGAAAAATCACACCGTGAATTATTATTTTCCGCCAAGAAAACTAATTCAATTAGAAATGCCCTCGGGGCGCGGATCCAATGAGCGCCATAAATTGATTTGACGGTGGATTCCAAAAGTTTTATATCTACTCAAGCAAGATTTCCTCTTCAAAGACTTTAAAGTGGAAATTTGATTTCATGGTCACCCCAGTACATACGAGTACAGCTGGCCTCGACTCTTTAATTTACGAACTCAATAGTTCGATGAACTCACCATTTGTAAAGGCACAAGCGCCTATCATCTTGATAGACAAACACGCTCACAAATTAGTTTCTACGATATTTACATTAATACCGGAGTACAATATCGTGGGGCCAACAACGGATGTTTGCCGCGCACACAACACAGGCCCCTCAGGTGAAACTAATAACTTTTGCCGTGTACTACGTTGTGTACTCATTTCTGAAGATTGTTTGCTATTGGCATGTTATTATGATCGAGAGGTGGGGATGCTGGCTTGTTGTTTTATCATTACAAGCTCTGACAAGTCTCATCAGCCTGAAATAAAAAAAAACACAGGTTTTTAGATAGTTTCTTCATCTTTTAACCAATCGTTCACGCTACTAGCTACTATCCATCAAAATGATGTGCTAAGGTTAGATTTCATTGACTTCAAAATCATTTAAAAGCTGTATAATATAGGTAGACATAATGCGAGTATCAGTAATAAACTGGGCAATATTAAAACTCATTATTGTGCCCCGTCTACCGCCGGCAATATACGGAATTACCTATGAGAGCAAACAGCGGCATTGTGAGGCAAGTTATTAAAACATCGCCCATCGACATCGCGTTAATTACTTAAGCCCAAATCGGGCACAGTGCAGCTGAAACAGAACGATAAGTTTGTTGTTAGGACTTTCACTCGTACTTATAAAACAATCTTGTACATAACTTTATTACACTGTCATTCACACTATTGTGCTAATTTTGCCTAAAGAAACCTAAAACCTAAAGAAATAAAGTTATTGAATCTGAATCTGACACCTATCATTGCCCCGCCGCCGATGCCAAAGCTAAAGTAAAATGGCAAATGACTTCTTACATTAATATATGCACTAATTTTATCGTAATTTTCCTGTATTTAAATCTTTATATCGTTGAATTATTTTCCTGTTTTGAACCTATACCTCACCTCATGCTGATACTAAATTTGCCCCGTGTTAGACGCCACAATCAAAGTCCTGCGTTAGACGACAAAAACTAACAGCTTTTTTTTTAATGATATTTCGTAAGGCCGTAGAATGATTTAACCTTCTGGTAC
Source organism: Eupithecia pulchellata (assembly GCA_963931895.1). NCBI lineage: Eukaryota > Metazoa > Arthropoda > Insecta > Lepidoptera > Geometridae > Eupithecia > Eupithecia pulchellata. The sequence continues at coordinate 422,003 of OZ007528.1, read as the reverse complement.
CCCCTAACTTTTCTGTGTCCGTGCATGTTTGGGCTGGGTCAGGAAGACCCGTAGATTAATAAAACCCGTGTTTGAGTTAAACAGTTCGAAGGTAAATGAAACCAAAGCGGGTCAGCTTATATTCAGGATTACGGCCTGTAGCGATTATGAAGCGATTTGAAAGGGTATTGTGTGAGGATCAGTAGTAATAGGTATGATTTTATCATCTTTATGATTTTCACATTGCAAAAATTTCGAACAGGTGCCATTTTAAATATTCATGTATCGAACCTACGTCATTAAATTTCCAACGTATATGAGTTAACTATTTTTACTGACTTTTAACTAAAATTAGACTTCGACCTCATATAGGCTCTTATAGAATAAAGGATAAAGTCTCATTATTAAACATTAATGTTTCAACTACATTATAATTTTTGCAAAAATTCTTTGCAGTACCTTGAAGCCATAAGTCATTGTGTTTTGGCACTCATTGGCGTCAATTGAGGCGAATGCGGGTTCGACTCCCTCGAATTAACTGCATTGTGATCGGACGATAGCCCGAGGTAATGAAATGGGGCATGCTGGTACTTTATGAACTTAAACTACTTATTTGCGAAAAAATATCAATACCTGAGAGAAAAACGATTTGTAATCTTTGGAAAAACTACCAGATTAAGGAAAAACTATGAGAATACGAAAAAATCTTTGAATTTATTATACGTAAATCCATAATCAAACTGTCTCTAAAACAATACCTAAGTAGGTACTAGGTACCAATGGTAGTAGTACATGTAGTCAATTCATAAAACTCTTCGTCTAATCTGACAGGAGTGGGATCGCGAGATAAAAGGGTACATTATTTTTACCTCAACTATCGCGAGGCGAGTGTAAAGTTACCGATGCGGGCTCTGCGGGCGACACCTTATAGTGCTTTATTTAATTTCCACGTTTTACTTACAAAGGATGAAAGGGGCTCATAGTTGGGGCTGGCCTTATGAGGGTAGCCAACGGCTAGGTGAAGTTCTAACTTATTTCTCGCACGTGGTTCTTTCTCATATTCTTTTACAGCTTGGCTAGTTTCTGGATTGCAATTTTTTTGTTTCAGCCAGCCAGGAAGTAAATATTTACCTACGTTTATTCAGCTTCATGTGTACTGTGACTCAGCGATCTAATACGAGGTCGGCGCGAAGACGTGATTTCTACACTACGATCTAGTTTTAAGAATTAACTGAGTGTTTAAACCTCTAAAATTAACCAAGTCATCGACTTGGTTAGGTTTCCTATAAGAACTTTGTGATAATTCAAAAACATCGCCCCGAGTTTGCTCCTTTGTTATTGTGAAAACGCTAGGCAACCTTTTGCTATAAATAAAGCCACCGGGCGAGTAAAACATTCAGTCTTGCTCGAGCACTCGGAGGGAACGGACCTCCCTGGAATAAATCAAACGTTCTTGTTTCTAACTGCTGTTTCATTGAGACTACCTTCTATCGAGGAATATCCGGACAACGAAAATCGTGACGTCATCACTGCTGACGTCATCAACTGTGTCGTGGGATCGTTCGGGCCAGGAATCTCTTTCTCGGGTCGCCGGTTGGATGGAGCAGACTTCTACCAACAAGACAATGATGATAGTGACGTCAGTCCTTGTGACGTCACCCATTTAAAAAGCGTAACGAGGGTTCTTCCCTCGTCATCAGAAGTGGGATCAGGGCCTGCTAGCGCTTCTGATCCAAACCACCCCAGCGAGGTCATCACTGCCTCAATAACTTCATAACCGCGTACCAGCCAGTAAAACCACTACTCCGGGGTATAACAACCACGGATACACCAAGCCCCTCTATGGCAGGAAAAGCCGAACGCATAGACAGTCCTGGAGAATGATAAACGACCGTGGAAAATTGCCCTTGATCATCTCCGCCCAACAGGCAAACAACAAATCGTGTCGGCGCGGGAGAACCTAATCCACACGGTCCTCGAAACACTTTCTACTTCCCGTGCTGTATTTGTGAGCTAGAACGATGGGTAAACAACCGTGGAAGATGGCCCTAGATTATCTCCGCCCAACAGGCATGCAACAAACCATGTCGGCGGAAGAAACCAATCCACACGGTCCTCGAAACACTTTCTACTTCCCGTGCTGTACTTTGCGAGCTAGAAACGATGGATAAACAACCGTGGAAGATGGCCCTAGATTATCTCCGCCCAACAGGCGTGCAACAAACCGTGTCGGCGGAAGAAACCAGTCCAGAAGGTCCTCTGAACACTGTCTACTTCCCGTGCTGTACTTTGTGAGCAGGCGTGCAACAAACCATGTCGGTGGAAGAAACCAATCTACTTCCCGCGCTGTGTACTTTGTCAGCTAGACACGATGGACAAACAGATAAGTTGATAACCACTTTTACTTGCGAGCGTTCATGCTTCATTACAAACTACATCTCCCTTCCTATTCTTATCCTCCTAATCTACGAGAAAACCTACGAGAAACCTCCGAGAAATCTACGAGAAACCTCCGAGAAATCTACGAGAAACCTCCGAGAAATCTACGAGAACCTCCGAGTACCTATAACCTCCGAGTACCTATAACCTCCGAGTACCTATAACCTCCGAGTACCTATAACCTCCAAGAACCTTTAACCTCCGAGAACCTATAACCTCCGAGAACCTATAACCTCCAAAGACCTTACCCATTTTCGTAATACTTACAACTCGTTATAGTTTAAACAGGTACCAAACTTAAAAGCAATATCTCTTTGTTACAGAATCTACGTGAACATGCGAGAACCACACAGCCATGACCAAATTAAACTAACCTTTTTCGAGAACCTCCGAGAACCATCTACGAAAACCTCCGAGAACCATCTACGAGAACCTCCGAGCACCATCTACGAGAACCTCCGAGCACCATCTACGAGAACCTCCGAGCACCATCTACGAGAACCTCCAAGCACCTTCGATATACAAACTAAACTAACTTCTTCGAGTACCTTCCAAGCTAAGTAAACCTGACCTTCTACGAGAACTAAACTAACTTCTTCGAGAACCTTCCAAACTAACTTAACCTGACCTTCTACGAGAACCTCCGAGTACCATCTACGAGAACCTCCGAGAACCTCCGAGAACCATCTACGAGAACCTCCGAGAACCTCCGAGAACCATCTACGAGAACCTCCGAGAACCTCCGAGAACCATCTACGAGAACCTCCGAGAACCTTCGATAAACAAACTAAACTAACTCCTTCGAGAAACTTACAAACTAAACCTGACTTTCTACGAGAACCTTGTTTGCAACTCGATGGAGTTGTACACAGATACCAAACTTAAAAGCAAAACCTTTGTTACAGTTACAGTAACCGCTGACCCGGCTGGTGCAGAGCGCGCACCGCCGCGCCGTGCAGAATGGCCGTGTCGGCGCGAAGACGTGATTTCTACACTACGATCTAGTTTTAAGAATTAACTGAGTGTTTAAACCTCTAAAATTAACCAAGTCATCGACTTGGTTAGGTTTCCTATAAGAACTTTGTGATAATTCAAAAACATCGCCCCGAGTTTGCTCCTTTGTTATTGTGAAAACGCTAGGCAACCTTTTGCTATAAATAAAGCCACCGGGCGAGTAAAACATTCAGTCTTGCTCGAGCACTCGGAGGGAACGGACCTCCCTGGAATAAATCAAACGTTCTTGTTTCTAACTGCTGTTTCATTGAGACTACCTTCTATCGAGGAATATCCGGACAACGAAAATCGTGACGTCATCACTGCTGACGTCATCAACTGTGTCGTGGGATCGTTCGGGCCAGGAATCTCTTTCTCGGGTCGCCGGTTGGATGGAGCAGACTTCTACCAACAAGACAATGATGATAGTGACGTCAGTCCTTGTGACGTCACCCATTTAAAAAGCGTAACGAGGGTTCTTCCCTCGTCATATATATAATGATCGCTCTTGTTAAATCAATTGAGTAAGACACAATATTTTCTCAGGAATGGAGTCTGAGCTGTCCCTCGCTAGAGCTAAGATTGGGAAGACCAGCTTCAGGTTCGCCTGCTAGACCTTTTTTTCTCGACGTGTACTAATCACGCTTTTTTAGTACACGTCGAGAAAAAAAGCGTGAGTGAGATCTCTCGAATTGTTTATGGACTTGAAATAAAAACCACGATGCTATGAAAATGACTTCTTCACATTATCTAGAAACATCGTCGTAGAATCCTTGTACATAGCCAACACGTCCCGCTAACAATAATGGGAGTATAACAAGGTAATGGAATGGGTGCAGCAATTGAGCCACGCGCGTACCTGCCTCGCCGGCAATTGGACGTGATGTGGGTTACAGCACAGGAGTGCCTTAGAGACACCTGCGCTACGAACATTGAGAATATATTTCATTTTATTTATTTCATTGTGTCGGAAATTTTCATAAACAAAAACGTGCACCAAACTGCATATTTACAAGTGTGTACCTAAGACTTAAGCTACGACTAATAATTAGAAAAACTTTGATACCGGTAGTATACATAAAATAATTCTAGTCCGCATCCAATTTCTATGTCAAAATAATAAATAAAAAATTAGAATTTTAAAATAAAATATATAAAATTTTAAATTATAACAATAACATTATATAATATTGATGATGATGGTCAGGTTTGTACTTTTAAATATGAACTGAAATGTCTGCATTCCAACCTTTAGTTTAAATTACAATAATTACAAACCATTATGAGTGAGCGGTGGCATACGGCATCCATGTTCTAGGGCATAGCAACCTTGTTTTACTTTGATTAATCATTCTATTTCTATGACTTAATATTTAAGCATAAGATTTTACTATTCATAATCTAGATTCAAAAATGTAACCGAATTATTACCTACTCCTCTGTAAGGTAGTAGATACATTACCTACTGGTAACATTTTCATCGTCATTACATTACCAACACACAAATAATTGTCTATCATCTCAACTCATTTCCCTGTTCTCACGTGGATTCTATTGAGTAAATTGTAGTTGAGTCAGAGGCCACCTGGCGAGCTATCACCTTAACTGCCAATTGAGACGCATCTGCGCTCTGAGGGAGGTTGGCTATTGAGTACCAGAAAACATTTACTACTTTAACATGATCGACGTCATCGGTTTTAAATACCGCTTTCTCTGCAGACTCACTGTAGATTGATTGTCCATTGGAGTTCGACTGTTTATGCAGCGAATCATAAGCAAGGTTCTAAAAACGTTTACTGTTGGAAATAAAAATATGAAACGAGATGGTTTCCTTATGTCTTGGGTACTAGTTCAACTCGAGGCTTTGTTTATGTTATTTCTGTTTGAATTATGATTTTAGAAAGGATCAGATGTATTTTTTTAGGTGCACTTGACATTATTAAGATTTAACTACTTTTAAAAGTACGTTGTTGAAAAAGTATTTATGTCAAATTTCATTCCAGAAAGTTTCGCAAAAAATAATCATTCAACCTTTTTTGCCGTGGTATATAAAATAAAAATAAGTTTGAACCTTTACAGAAAATAAGCTTTTGTCATAAATCCCTAGTGGTATCTATAGATATGTAAAATACCGTAAATAACAAGTGAATGTAAATAAAACAAACCCTTCACCTATCATTAATCACAACTATCAGGGCCGGGCTCCTGCCATCATTCATGACGTCATAGACAGCGCCGGCTTACCATATCCCCACACTCATTTATCGTTAAAAAGGTACAAGGTACCCTTACTTAAGAGGTGACTTAGTGCTCGTACACACTAACTACATACTTGCGAGTGTGGAGATCTTTTGGAATTATCTCATAATCAACATGCTGTAGTGAGCGGCATCTTTTAAAATTTGCTCACATACTTTATTTTTGAAAGGGATTGCCAAGAACCATTACATTCACGAACTCTCCTTGTTGACTTGCTCAATGACATTTTATGCTTTATGTTATTGCGGTTTAGAACACTATCAAAAATTTCAGCCCGAACCGATCAGTATTTTGGCTTGACGAGCTAACAAAAATGTATACACCTGAGTTTTGATAATATTAGTGCGATGAAGAAACATTTTACGCAATATATGAATTGCCGTCATTCATCGCAGGAATCAAAAGGTACTAAAACGTTGTGTTAATTTAAAAAAATCTTTATAAAATTTTCTTCTGTACATAAAACAACCATAATAATATATTTCCTGACTGTTGGACTCCATACATTTGAACCGTTATCTGATTCCCGTAATGTGAACTGTGACAGACGGCGACTAAGGGGACCTTTTTGTCCTTCCATCTCAATTGCTGTAGGTAATTTTAATAGTCCAAATTAATAATTTCCTTCACCCGCATGAGCTGATTGTCCGATAGCCCTCGGCCCTTTGTAATTGAAGGTATTTTCACTTTGGGGACGTTTTTGGTCTTTTATGCGCTGCCAATGGCTTTATGTCTTTTGAAATGTGCTGAAGATTGTTTTTAATGGACATCGGGCAGTGGGGTTGGATGAAGGTTGGGTTTGCGGATGTCGTGTTTTAAAGAGGTGCTCCCTGATAGGAATGTGTTTGGAATAAAATTTGTTGAGAATAATTACTGCAAAAAGCAAGAAATGTTTGATTGTGGAGTCTGCGGATAAACATTTCGAGCATCTTAACATAACATCCTCGAGCTAACAGGCTATGTGACGTCATCGTCACAAGGCCAACTCACTAAATGTCTTCTGAAGATTGTGCATTGACCTGTGACGATTAGATAGTTTATGTCACCAAACCACACCTCAGCTAAATTGTTTGATGAAAAAAAAAATCTGTGATAATCTCAACCATCTACCGTTTACGTTATGAGAAACAGCCTGCTGACGGCCGACGGATGGATGGACAAACAATGGGTGCTTAGAATTATGGTACCGTTTTCAACCTTTGGATACTTCTGTACCCTAAAAAGGTACCTAATTTGCTTAAGTACAAGAAAAAAATTAGATGAAAGTAAATATAATTAAGTAAGGTTTCACCCGTTCTACCTTATAATGATGAATAAAAAGCTCTTCTAAGGCACTAATGTGTGCTTCCATCGCACACAACATTAGGCTACCTCCTCGAGCTAACAGGCCGTGTGACGTCAGCGTCACTCGTCACAGCGTCACGCTAGCTGCCATGGACACCGCATTAGTGCTGTGACAAACGATGCTTTTATGCAAACTGCCAGTGCCATACTCCTTTACTAGGGATGGGACATGGAGATGAAATAAAATTGATAATGTGCGCTGAATTACCTCATCATCATCAGTCTACACTAAATTCGGGCTAGTTGTGTCTTGGCATTAAGTCTTAATCCCACATATAGAACCAGAAATACAATATTTTTTTCAGGAAAATTGTTTACATGTCATATTGTTTTGAAAATATGTAGTATGTATAAAAATTGTATAGTATAAATCATTAGGTTCATAAAATATAAATTATCCAAACCAGAGAAATTACTTGGTGCTACAAATCAGTTCCTTATTTTTCAAAAATAATAAAAATTCGACGTAAATTATTACAGCTTGTCTTAGTAGGTTGTATTCAAATAACGCAAAAAATAAAATACTTATTACTTTTAATTTCATACATTTAGATTCTTTCAGCGTCTTCGTTTCGTAGCTTTCTTCTTACGTGTTCTTTAAAAAAAAATAACCTCTAAAATCCTAGTAAGCTCTCCTCTTGTATCTTCGCTTAAAATCCTTTCCAAGAGTTGAAAGTACTACTTAAGGGTTTGTGCCAAATATCGATAGAGCATCAATAATAAAATCGATAACCCCATCCCTAGAATATTCAAATGAGTAGTTTAGGCGCAGCGCGGTAGGTAAATAGAACTGCGTGTAACTCACTCCGCCGCGGCTTAACCCGAATGTCAACTCATGGTTTAATTGCTCTGAATTTCCAACCTGACCTCAATTCGATTATTATTTAGTACAAGCAATAGGTACTTTAGCTAATCTGTTATAGATTTATTTTGGTTTTAACTTTTTTCTTATTTAAATTATCAGTTTTAGAGTTTGAGCCCTCGGGTAAGAGTATAAAAAATTTAAACTGCGAGTGCTTTTATGATTCCTAAAATACGTACTGCAATAAAAACGAGTCTTTTGACTCCTTTCGATGTTAGCATGTTTCTGCTGACACACAAAAATTTTAATGCGCATATATTATGCATGTTCAAAAAAAAATTCTTAACATATTGCTATTAATATAATGCATTTCATGATATAATAAATGTATTTACTTACATGATAAGATTGTTGAGTTAGTGCAGCTAAAGGTGTTTTCAACAAAGATTCACAGCATAAGCTAAGCTTGGGATTACTTCTGTAAAAATTATGGAGAAGTTGAAGTCCAAAGAGGAAAAACAAATGCACATAACAAAACAAAAGCTCTGCAGAGGTAATAGGTGCTTGAAACACACGATCTCTCCCTCTTTATAGACAATTTTCAAGATAATTCAATTACAATTTCAATTTTATAAAATGGAGAGTAAGTATCGCCATAATATTAATCAGTATAGGGTAACAAGGTTTGCACGGACATGACGCGGAGCGGGCGCGGCGGGGGGCGCGGAGCGGACGTTATTAGATTGTCGCCCTAACCTGCCACCATCGACGACAGATGAAAAAATATGAGGTTTTAATGTGAAAACAAACAAAGACAAGTACAGAAAACTGAAGCCTAGAATTCGACTCGAAAATGTTGGTATCGTAAACGTCAGGAAGCTCCTGTTCCTAATCGTCAATGATCAGAAAGATGCCGTGTCAGAAAATAGCATTTATGTCCAAACAAAAACCATCAGATAAGTCACAGTCGTGTGTCACATTTGACACCCGCCATTACGAACCGGTCCGTTACAATAGTTACAAAAAACCCCACCTCTCCCCACCTACAATAAATCCGAAATGATTTTTACTCGTGACACATTCGAATGATTTACAACAGTGGAACAATATGAACCGGTTACGGTTGTGAAACTAGTATTGAGGGTAGACGTGAATGCCCGTTGTTCTGTACGGCTAGTAATTATTGCCACACATGCTACAATGTCGCTTTTAGTGCTCCGACGTGATTTTCGGTGCTATTTTAATTTGGTCATTGACTTTTGAGCTAGCGTTTGGAATATTTTGAACGCAGTGTTGTTTGAACCTATTCAATTAGGTAGTGTCCTATAAAATTTTAAAAGATAAGTTAAAAATTATTGTCACTTGCAATAAAGTCTTTTGAGTGATACACTCACGAACGACCCAACTTTCAGGTGCAGGCTGCGTCATTCATTACTTACCTGGTACTGACTGTCATCTGATTTAAAGATAATTTGCGAAGAGACATCATGTAATCATCAAGATTAGATCATCTGAAGCGAGCTTTCTTGTATCAAGTAGTTAAGATAAAATATTGCTGCACGTATGTATCACAGTATGTATCGTGATATCCTGCACAAAGTTCAGTGCCAGAATTAAAAACATCTTTACACAACACCCCATTGACAAATCAAAGTCCTCAATAACTTCTAGGTCACAAACTCCAGCAGACAACAAGAAATCATCATTAGCATCCCCAAGGGCCGTACAGATCCGTTCCCACCCAACATAACAATCATTACTCGCGCGACATTGCCCCGGCGGCGCGGCGTGGCGTGGCGTGGCGCGGTGGGGCGAGGCGCGGCGTGGTGCGGTATAAAAACACCGGGACCTCCTACGATCCTGTTTATTTTATCACACCGCGCTCCCTTACTATTATTTTTTTGTCTTTTTGATTGCAGGGAAAAAAAAGGCTCAGTTGAAATTAGGGTAGAAACACAGAAGAGAATAACTCTGGTACCTAACGGTATAATTTACTTTACGCGAAATAAACCAACTATATAGGTTACTACTACTATATAGTGTATAAATATTTTACAGAGTTGCACAGAGTTTAGTTTTTTGTTAAGTAGCTATATAAAGGTTAGTAGTACTATTTATAATTAGGGTCTTCTTATCGAAGTTCATGCCAAAAGACATGACGGACTCGAGTTCTTCTTCTATTATTTATCACATCTATTTTCCGGCTCCAAAAATATTCAAAAGTCGATTAGTAATATTTGAGTCTAAATCTTACCTATCCCTATTATTTAAATCTGGGATTACTTGGAAAGAGAAAACAAAGCTCTCTCATACGTTTTAGTCTAAAACTTACATAGGTGAGTACTCCTAATCACTTACACTAAGACAGCATGTCCTGAAAACGAATCAGAAAATTTGAATTCTTCTTTCAGAACCCAGTCCTGTTGATTAACCTATTCCACAGATGTTTTATCCGGTCACTATTCCTTATCCTGCACTTTTGAATGTACCTTTCGTATTTTGTGTGAATCTGCGTCCACCCTTCCGATATGGTATTACAATTAAGCTCATTTGTTGTGTCCGGGAGTCAGGGCGCAGGCGCGATAAGCCGGCCTCTATAGGTGCGTCGTTAGGCTGCGCACGCGACGCGGCCCGCATTATCTTTTTATCGCTGCAACCCCATGCCAATGACGGATTAGTGTGTGGGCCAGGGGTACATTGCCTTTGACAGTGTTTTATCACATTTTAAAAAATATTGCCAAAGTGTGACGTTGTGTTTTGAAAAATGTTAAAAAGAACTTTATAAAGATATCTCTAAATTCCGTTTCGAAAACATATTTGAAAATTTTAATGGTTCCTTTTTAATATGTTATGTACCATCAGGTATGAAATGAAAATATTAGGTGTATATACTATCTTACGTGCCTAATAATAATTGTTATTTAATTATTTCCTTAAAAATCTTCTTTAAAAATCTTAGCATCCCCGACTCAGCACCCCTGCCTCTAGGTGCACAATAGGCCCCGCGTGTGTCGCCGTGTGTCGCCGAACAAATATTGCATTACCCCGCACCCCCCATCCCCCCTGCCCCCGGCCACGTGACGCGCATTGTCCTGCGCCCGCGTCGCCCCCGACCTCTCTAATCCCACGGAAATTGCATTGTAACGGGCAAAGATTTTTCTTTCGTTAATTTTCGTCGGTTGGGGAAGGTAATGAGATGCTGTTTTGTTTGTTGGAGTGGAAGTCCCTACTCCACTATAAATAGTGCGCGATCGTTTTGTTGATACGAAGCGACGCGTGGTGCAGTTTAAATGTAGGTAGGTACCTACATATTATTTCAAAATTTGAACAAGCAGCATTATGACAAGATACTTACAAAAAACCTTTCAACACTGACTTGACTGTAAAATGTGCTTATGATCTTACAAATAAGCAAAGAACAGAAAATTTAGATTTGGCGTTGAAACCATTTTTCGTACCTAAAGTAACAGAAAACTTGAATAACCAAATTCATAACGATAATTAAACATCGCATAACTAAAGTAGTTCATAAACACTTCAATAAAGGCACATTAAAAGATATGTCTCCAATCTAACTTAAAATTTATGTTTGTCATAATTTATCATCACCCTTTTACGACATTTCTAAATTCGCGTTGTGCATTGCTCTGTCAAATAGATTATGACCACGAAATGTAAGATTAGGCCAGCAATGTGTAGGCAACAAATAGTTATACATTTGTAGTAATTGAAAAGATCCCCGATGTTTAGGCATCATGTCCCCCGTAAGTGCGAGTGTTACCCCATGAACTTAAAAATGTCACGTTTATACTTCATAAAATTTATATCCACTTTTATTTCATCAATAAAGTTCGATTTGACTGCAATGTTCATGCAATATGGGGGTAGGTGAGAGATTTAAAAATGTAAAAGCATTATTCCCTGAAATGATATGCCTCATAGTATCTTGAACTATGTACCCACACGCTCTGCATGAATTGGGGCTAGGTGATGTTGTGTCAATTGTCATAATTAAACGCATTTCGAACATAAAACTTTAATGTTTCTTGAATTAATCTAACTAATAGTTATTTTATTTATTTTTATTTATCTTAAGAAACAAAAAGCTTTAAAACTATAGAACTAGCTCTTAATGATATAAACAGCTAAACAGTTTCCACAGGTAGAGCGAGAATTTTTTTCCGAGGATTTATACAAAAACAAAATTGAATTAATGTATTACAGAAATTCAGGATTTACAAATTAACTAAATGAAGTAGTTATACATTTATTAAGATACAGCGTTGCTCAGTCTGTATCTGTCCTAAGATAAGCTAAGATCCTTGTAACTGAATGCATGCAGTTACCCTGGAAGGCACTTATTCACTCCATATCCCATAATATAAAAGTTATAACTTTGATAAGTACCTAAATGCACGTTTATCACCTGTTTGCACATTACCATAAAGGTTGATTGAACATAAAGAGAACGATTCACATAATCTTTATATGCACATAACATCCACTTTAAGGTTTATGACCACTTGGACAATTTATTGAGATTTTATATCACCACAAAAAATGCGCGTTACGTCCATTAAACAATTTTATTAATCGCATGCTGATAATAATAATCTTTATAGACTATTAAAATTAACTTTATGTTAATTTTTCTAAAGACTACTAAGAACTACTAACAAATTCCTTAACATAGGTTTCAAAATTAGATATTACCTAACGGAATATTTATTTGCATAAGCTTTAAATTTATTCGTGTTCCACAAATGATGACTCGGTACTTTTTATACAATTTAAGCCCCCTTTGTCATAATTTATCATTCACAAACAAATTTGCGGTGAACACGCTTCTCATGGCGCGCATTACTTACATTACGGCCGGGGTACCTCAAGGTACGACTTTTTGCCCTCTCCTGTTCACCCTATATCTGCGAAATATTAAATTAACATAAACACAGTGAGTGAGCAGTCGCGAATCAAATCGAGAAGACGGATCTATGTCTTGGAAACCGTTAATTTGGGGAGAAGGCCCCTAACGTTGTTATTCGATGAATGCTTGAGTAAATGTGTTACGGGCCTTTATCTCGGAGCAAACCCTTTGAAGGTGTTCGCTTCCAATATGTGATTGAGTTTTCAGCTATTGAAGTGAAAATATCATTTTGCTACGGCTTTATTAGTGTAGAAATTAAGAAATCAAATTCAATTATACAAGGCTTCTCAAAATCATTTTCAATATTTCTATGTAGGTAAACATCGAAATGAATTCGAATGAAATGACAAACTGTTGCAACATAGTATAATTAACTAAGTCATAACTATGTTTATTTATCTTAATCTTTCTGGACGCAAATAGTGCAAGTGCAACAACAACCCACTACTTCTGTAACACCGAGTTGTGATCTCAGATTTTAATAATATTAAAGCTAAGCTTTCAAAATAAGCACATGGCGAAGTCAAAGTAAGTGTGAAATGTGATAGTAATTACGCGCTGGAAAATATTGATGTGAGTTAAAGCAATTCATACCTGAATTAAGAAATCAAATAATGATAGTTGTATTCGATAGGTATCGAATACAACTATCATTACAGGTATGAATTGCTACTGCGGTATGTCTTTGAATTCAATAATTATAACACAAGATAAATCCAACACAGCAATTGAAATGATATAATTAAATTGGACACAACACGTTACAATCACGAAACATCTAAAGAGAAACTAGAACCTAAAGCCAGGTACGACCTTATAAGGAAAACAAAAGAGGAATAATAGTTAGCTACTTAGCAGATAACAAACAAACAGGAAAAAATATTTTCAAACTTAAAACTTGAAATTAAAAGAATAGCCTAATCTGCAGCATTATTGTCTAACTTGAAATCCATTATCAGTGAACTTCAAACCGATTACCAATTGTAGACCAAGTCAGAATGTTGTCGGTATTGTCTAACTCTAAGGTATTCAACTGGTCTTCTGTTTCAGCTATTTACACAATACGAAAGTGACAATCGAAGTCCAGGCTAGGTTTAAAATGACAAATTGAAGCCGATTACGATTACCAGTTGAGTTAGACAATAGAGCCGCGCTGGTTAGGTTAGTCTGTTCTTTTATTAACGACGAGTATAAGTAAATGAGTAGCGTTCGTCCCCATGCGTTATCAAATCAAATCTCAGTAGCGTCCAGCATCCAAGCAGCGTCACCCCCGCGTGGCACCCTCGCGAGGTGTCCCGTAGCACCCTGATCTACCCTATCGTCAGTACGGTCCGGCTGGTTATTATTATCATTTCTGATTCTCTCTCATTTGGCTTAGCTTTGTGATTGCGATGTTCAATCACTAGAATTAAAGTTTTGAACCGTGTGTAGGTAACTGCACAGTTAATGTGTATGATTTTGTATTTTGTGAATATGCATTATAAGCGTGCATGGTTTCGTGAAATATGTCGGTATAGATTAGAGTAGAGTAGACATTGTTTCCTCAATACGATTTAAAATTTTAACCCAAAGCAAATCCAATACGGTATTGCTGTGATTGGATTTGCTTTAGGAATTAGCGACACTATTTAAGTTTTTAATTTTACTGATTTATCTATGCTAATATTATAAAGAGGAGGCTTTGATTTTTGTTTGGATTGGATAAGATGAGTAACTACTGTACCGATTTGTTTTTTTCATATGTACTTATAATTCTACATTATCCCTAATGAACATAGGCTATAGAATATTTTCATTGTTATACTACAATAATGTAATCCAACGTATACGGGTGTGTAAATGAAATAAAAAAAATTTGTTTAATGCTCATGCAAAGCCAGTGCGGAGCGCTAATAATTAATTGTAAAAAATACTACGCAAAAACTAAACCTTAATATCAAATCGCCTTTCGCTTCAAATCATTTCTAAAAAAAACCGTTAACCCTCATCCGATCCGAAAAAACAACAATTTACTTTCAATAATAATAGCTGCATAGATCCCTCTCACCTCGGCGACCGCGCGCACAAAGGCAAGGTGCACACGAGCCGCGCCACGCGTCACTTCTCCATTGTCACGGCGCGTCCCCAACGTCAGCTCCCAACATTTCATATTATTATTGCAAGATTTATCGCGTGGAAAATTGCACTTATTGTCCGACGCGATATTTCATGTGATTATGAATTTATTTTTATGTTAATTATGCATTTGTGACTGTTAGGTGAGGGTTGTAATGGCGAAATGTAACGGTTGTGAGCTTTGGATATTATTCTCACAGGGCTAGTGACACTGATGAATGACAGTTAATTGTAGTTCAGGTTACCTACCATTGTAAAATGAAAGATAAACTTGGTATTGGCTGGTATGACTATGCAACACCCAGGCAAAGAAATCTGCGAAAGCCCACGTTATATTTTATACCCCAACTGTTTAAATCCTTCTTTCACTGCTCATCTATAGGTAAATCCGTTCTTAATGCAATTTAAACAGGCTATTTTTCTCTCATTTAAAATCACCCCACATAAAAACAATCTTTTTAATCGGTGCGAATGTTGAACTGAACGGCATAAGCCGTCCAGTCCCCGCTGCATTAAATGCCTCGAACAATAGAGCGGCGCGCGGATTGGCACGCGCGGCTGCGCGCTCGTGTGTCCCGGGCTTTAATCGATCCGCGGATGAAAGGTATGTTTGATTTGAACGTCTGACGAGATTTGAATTGTGAATTTGATTGAATTTGTTTTGTACAATGTGGTTTGCAACAGATCGACGACATTGTGATACACGTATAACATTTCTATTTTATTTCCTACAAGCAGTCCGCCCTTGTTTCGCACGGGGTGGTTTGTGAACAAAAATTCCGAAAAAACACTTACTTTTTGGGTTTACATTATATTGAAATTTTCATATGAAGCTCCAACTTTTTTGAAAACATTCCTTCTTTATAATATTACTATAGAATATATTTATGTATTTATATTTTTATGTATTTAACTTTAACTTTCAAAAGATACCATAATGGGTATCTTTTCATAACTTTAACCATCTACTTACATTACATTGAAGACCCATCTGCCATGTTTTACCTTGACTCAGCTTTTCAAATTTTTAAGGTAACTTTCATATCTGTCCATTCTGCAATAATTATTACAAAAATTAGAATCACAATACCCAATGTACCCATTGTAAAGCCTGGGATCCCATCTGTGGACCTCCCCAGAGGTATCGGGGTCGGGATCTCTTCATTGAGGTTATCAGGCTGCGATCTGCCGCGTGGACCGGTCACGTCTATGAGCACTTCGCCGGATGCATGAGAGGTACTCTCGAATAACACGCTGTTTGATTTCGTACCTACTTGGTAGTTACACGTTGTAAATCTAGATTTGTTCTAAAACGTTAATAATAAATCTTGTTCGTTATTGTCACACCGGTACCTTCTGTTGACCGGATTTATTTGAGATCGGTGTACTCTGGAGAATTCTATTCGCTCACACACTGTACACATAAAATTCAAAAATTTAATTCTCTTTTTATATACTAGATAACTTCTTATTTATGTTTTAACATGCAACATACCTAATTATTGTGTACATAGTTTAATTGCTGCGGTAGTCAGCCCACAAATGAACTATATACGTTTTATTCTGTTGCCAATAAAGATTTTTGTATGTACCATTCATCAACGGGTAATCTTTTGCATTTTAGAAGAAAAGGTCAAATAATTTATTCGTCAAACATTCTGTTTGTCAAACGATAAGCGCCTACGCCGCGCCGTAGATAACCATAAAGCAGCCTACGAAATGCTACGATTTCGTAGCAAGATCTATAAAATAATATCTAAAGATAATTAATGTCCAAGTAAATAGGAGTTCATGAAATGAAAAGTCTATGATTTTTAAATGTCAACAATGAACATCGATATAAAAGTAGGTACCTACTTCAAATAAATACCCACTGAATACCCCAAACTAAAAGCCCAAGATGCTTCACAATGCACATTAATTGCGCGTCCGTTCTCACGCTACATCTCCCTCTAGCATCTTCCCTCTCGCTCCCTCTCATAGAAAGGGTAAGTATGGCCCTCGTGAGGTAATTAATAATCGGCGAGCTTTCAAAAGGTTTTTAATTTGCACACACGTGCGTAGAGAATCACCGCGTGCGCCGGCGCGGCGGCGGCGTCGGCGCGGCGGCGGTCTCGCATTTGTTTACGTTTACGAGGTTTGTACTGCAGTTGTACACCTTGCTCAATTGCTTTTAAGTAGATACGAGGTTTTGTGGCCACACTTACACAAATAATACAAAATTAGATTGTGATGTAAGTAGTAGGGTATGTAGGAACCTGAGTATCTAAGCTTGTCTAAACTCAGTAAGTACCTATAACGTAGCTCGATTCTAAAATTTCGTAAAAAAATACCAAAAACTAACATACAAAAGTCACAGACGAAAACATAATCCAAGCAAGTTCTAAAAAAGCTTACAAAACTGTTCATCTCAGTCCATTGTCCGGTATCCATTCATCCAGATCACAAACTTGCCGGAGTTCTGCAGATTTCCGTCCGAGGCGTTTTGGCGCGAACGCAAATTCACAACACGCATAAATCACAACACAAATAAAAAACCAAGGTAAGCGCTCCTGTTGTCCCGAGACCGGACTGCCCAGGCCGGGGGGACGGCTGGGGACGGCTGGGGATCTGCGACAAATCCTCTTCTATTACTATTTCACTTTACCGGACAAATTCTATCAAAAGCGTCAAGAAATAAGCTACTGTACTAACGCATACCAGAGCGCTCCAAACTAATCTACCAGAAGTCTGTTGCTAAAAGTATGCACTGTAAAAGTACAATTGAAACATTTTTAACTTTCGCGATTTCTGGTAGCATATTAAAACTAGTTGTTGGGGATTTATCGCACCTTTTGTGTCGCCCCGTGGTTACGACCGCTGCAACCCAATGAATTGTATTCAATACTGCACATTTTTCTTCAGTAAGGCCACGGAATGACCAATTTTGATAAGAGAAGATGAAGCAAGTAATCTGCTTGCAACAGAATATCAGCAAATGTTGCAATAATTCATCGTCTCATTAATTTACGAGCATAAAAAATACTGACTAACATTCCAGACTGAAAGACAAAATTTGATTCTAGTTTTTGAATTAGTAATCCAGCTATCACCTTTGATCTGTGCTCAAACCGAGGCACTTCCGGTGACCGGAAGCGGGTCTATTGGCGGCAAAAAGCTGCGAGCGTCAACTGGCCGCTCGTCGACTCGCATTCAATCGAACATTCACAGTACGGACCGAACATTGCGATTGTATCTGAACTCAACATTCTAATAATAACATAAAGATACAGGTCGAACAATTATAGTATAAACGAACAGTCCATTGATTCCTAATATTCTTACCTAAGAGAATACCTTGTAGTTAGTATTCTTATGGTATTCGTAAAAATTAAACAAATTACCATACTAAGTGATATGCTGCGTACCTACTCAACATATCACTTTGTATGGTTAATTTTCACCGTTGAAATGTGCTTTAAGCTAAAATATCAGGAATCTAACATAATTTTGGTATTTTGGTACCCATTCCTTATATAAGTAAGTAGATAAATGTTTATTTATATTGTACTTTAAATAAACCTCTTGGTACCTACTGCGTCTTTAAATTCTAATCAATTAAATAAGAAGTAACAGTATAACTATTTTTTAGGAAATATCTAAAAAAATTATATGGCTCCTCTAGCAAAAACCACGTCTATTAACGTACTTTTTTGTTGTACTTTTTGTTTTTCGCAGAACGAGAGGAAATTTTCAGCTTCAAGTGGTATATACAAAAGGTAGCACACGGTGTGGTTTTTATCACGTGACCCTTTATAAATGATGATTAGTTAGCGGCTGAATGTTCCGGACACACGAATTCACTTAGTCGCACCGTATCGTCACTCACGATCGTGTGCGGGGGGCCTAATGATTGTTGATAGTGGACCACGGGCCTGTTTTATTTCACCTGCCTCTGGGTGAGCTTGATTGAAAAAAAAAACGCAATATGGATAGAAAGATGTTTTCATGTAGACGAAGATGAAAAAAAAATATTTTTGAATAAAATAAGTTAAAAAATTTAAACTCATTCTAAATAGAATTAAGCAACTAAAAACCAAAACTAGCACCAAAAAAGCGCTGTATTAGATACTTTTACAAAATAAATTTTCCAGCATTCCTAATTCAAAATGTTAGCAAATCAACCGAAACAATTTGAGAGCAAGTCATTCGCAGTAAAAACGAAATAGAATCACCAAGACGAGGTGACCCGCACGCGAAGGGACGTAAGGCAGCTATAAACAATACGGCAAATGAAAGATTATGTTTATAGCAGGTGTATCGTGTGCGCTCGCCTAAATAAAATGGCGACTTTATTGCGTAGAGAGCTGTAACTTGTGGCTTTTTGTGGTCTCGCTCAAACTTTTCCATTATTGTTTTGGTGTTGTAGGTTTCTTATATACGTTTCTTCCATTACAGATGTAAGCGGGTTAACTGTTAACCTTATTTGGGTTGGAAGAACACCAACGTTTCATCCCTTACAGAGGAACTCCCTCTGGGTGAGCGCGGTTCTAGACGCGCAACATCTTTATCTCTTCGAGCATGGTGATTGTTCGTCCAACACAGATAAGGTTCGTAGCTAATCCGCTGGCATCCGTTATTACTTAATTAGTCAAACTACGATGGTTTACAGAATAAAACATTTCGTTTCTTTGTTTTTCGTATCAAACGGCTGTGTGTAAAAGTTTATATGTGTACTTTTTAATCCAATTTTTGTTAAAAGAATTAATTCGATAAAATCAAAAATTGAAATAGAACCGTAACATGTACAGAATGAAGTCTGAATTCAAGTGCTGGAGATAGGACGTCTTATTTGGAATGATTTACGTTAAAAGACAATGCAATCTATTCCCCAAGAACACCTTAGATCCAAAACTCTACCCTGCCCTGATAAAAACAAGGTATAAAGTCGAATACACAGACTCGTGGAAAAAGTAAAGGCGCTTCCACATTTTACTGAAAAATGTGTAAGAAGTAAGGCAGGAAAAGCCGTTGGATCCTTTATAAAGACATATTATTCTTTTGAGCGGAGTGGTTCGTATCTCCGAGTAATCCGCGGAAGGTAGGACGCCATTCACTGTCATTGTGTGGATGCGCCTTAATGAAAAATATACTATTGTTGTGCTTTTAAAGTGTTTCTCCCTTTGTGGAGGCGTCGTCGCTTGATGAAATGGTTCCGTGATTTGTGAATCCACATTTAGACTTTTGCTGATTTTGCATTAAATTGATTTCATTGATACTTACTAATTTACCATGACAATATATGTAGCTAGTAAATGTGTCCAAACCTTTACAGGGTTACCTTAATTTAAATATAAGTCAGTGTATTGCATTTTTATTTTCTCTAGCAAAACGATTATTAGTCACCTTATCGATTAATATGAATCCATTCTTTAAATACCTCTCCGAGCCCTCATCTCAATGGAGCGGCGGCGCCCTCACTCTGTCTGTTTTTATAGGCATTAACACAAAACCTGATGAATATTTATTATTATGCCTCCCATACACGTTCCCTAATAGCGCGTGTCGTTCATACATACACGATTATTTATATAAGACTAGGTTTTCCGTTGACCTTGCTTGCATTAATTGTGGGAGCTTTTAACTCACTTTGTATTATCTTTTTCTAAAATGTTAAATGTATACTACGTTTAATATAAACTACAAAATAATTAGTGTAACACCAGATAACACTTCAAACGTAAAACTGTCGTAGTATTTAATTGTTTGAACCTTTATTTGTGGTAGTCCGCAGGGAAAGTAAATAAACAGACAGACATTGCTATTTATAAATGTAGAGATTCGATAGATTCATATCGAGCTCGCATCATTACCTTCCTATAGATTTGTTTTCGGAAAGAATATTTTCATCGGATCGCATGTAAAGAGCCTTATTTTTTCATGTTTTTGTTTGAATGAAACGCACGATGCCGTATATTATAATTAGCGTTATTTATGTGCTATCAGACCGTCGATGACATATCCGTTTGGCTGGTATCCCGCGGGATCAAAACACTTCTGCACATCAACAGTTTATAACATAAATTAAATTCCAATTTTCATAGCTGCCTGCCATTTTTATGGCACTACAAAATTATTCTTGGCTACGACTTTTACACATTATTACAATTTTGACATCGTAATTACCCATTAGATAGGTAACTTTTTTATGTCCTCTAACTTCTGGCTTCATAAAATATATAAAATAAAACGTTGAATTATTATACAAAGTTGTAATTTAAGCCCTAAGTATTCCCCCTGATTTTGCTTGTAGAATAATTTAGCTAATTCAGTAGCAAACAGAAGCTACACTGTAATTTAAAACGCACCCTTCAATCAAATCGGTTGCACCTTTTGATCTCGACTGAATAGATCAATTCATACAGAACTAACCTCGAATCAAGTCTATTGAAGCTTTCTCACACTAAAATAGTCCAATTCAAACAATTACTTCATCCAATTCATTAGGATGAAGCGTGGAGTGTAGAAAACGTAGCGCGCTGCGCTCGCCACGCGCCGCAAGACGCGAGTGAATAGCGGGCCTAATTGTGACTATCGCGTCACGTGGCATATCGTGTGTGATGCGCCTTACTGACACACTTTTGACACCCTGTATCAGATGTGCAAATCATCACCGTGCAACTTTGGAATCTAAAACTAAGTGCATACAGTTGTTATTATGTTGGAGAGCGCCGGCAGTACAGACGTTTTGTATTGAAAGGGCGACAGGAAACTGTGACAAATGAACGTGAGTTTGAACTTTGAAACGCAATTTCATATTGTTTCTGAAAGCAATTTATTTCATCGTTATGGTGCAGATATCCCATTGAATTGATACAGTTTGTTTAAATCTTGATACATTTATGTTTCAATTCGAGCGTGGTTTGTTTTTGTTCTGAGTCGTTTTCAGGCAGGAACAGACAGCTCCCTACATTTAATTGACCGCGACGAATCGCAGAGAATGCTCTCGCATCCTTTATTTTCTATTTAACAACATTTAATTTCCTAATTATCTGTCAATGTATTTTGTAAGCCTGAAGAAAAAATAGTAATTTAATTTAGATTTTTTGATGATAATGATGGATTAAAAACAAGTTTTTATAGGGCTCTCTTTTTCTAAAGAATTTCTGATTAAATGAAAAGGGTCTTCCATAAACCAACTTATCTTTTATATTTCAGTACCTGTCCGCTTAACTGAAGGATATGATACCGAACCAATAACCGCACAAAAAGAACATCGCATTACCCACCGTATTCAGGCTTTTGATGGATACCTTCACTCGCCACGATGGAAATAACACTCTATCTTGTGGATCATACGGTAAAATTCTGAATAAAGATGAAAATTTCATATCAGGTGGTGGGAAAAGAATATTCAACCTTATGGCTGTAAAAATACGGTTGATTGTACAGGGATGCACTAGCGCCGGTAGAAGCACAGTCCAGCAAAATGAACATCAGAAGATGTATGAGACACAGGATTAAAAATATTTGTACGCCCCATTATACATGGTGTAATGAAAGAGCTAAACGTGCCTTTATTAACCATACAGGGTGCTCTTTATTACATACAGGGTGTCCGTTAATTGGACCTCCGGTTTTCAATAAAACGGTTGATGGAGGTCGGATGTTGATCAAAAGATTTAAAATTGAAATTAGAAGGGATTAAGGAACGTTTTTCGTTGCGCAGCGGTCAGATGATAATCTGGGTGATGCTTTAGTTCTTAATTATTAGTATGAATATTCAGCAGAGGATTAAAAGGTGGTTTTTAAAAGAGTTTTGTGCCAACTGTGCTAGTAGCAATATACACCGAGGGCACACAAGACCGTGCAACTGGGCGTCATTGTAACCAAGGAGACTTGTAATCAGAGATCTCTTTCAATTTGTTTGAGTTTGGCACCCTTGTTAGACTCCTGTTAGCTGAAAAAGGTAAAGATTATAATCATTTGGTTTTGGTTAGATGTACATGATGTATAAAGAGCGTTTTACGAGCATAGAGTGTGTAGAGGTATATTTTATTTACGTCTGTCGAAACATCCTCACTTATTACCATTAATTCATTTAGATGTACCATTAAAAAAAAATCATATACAGGATGATGTAAACAAAATCAGAGCAACCTGTATAGTTTCGTTCCGTGCCGGAGCATTCATTGCACACCCGTAATGAGCTGCTCCCGTGCCTAGCTGTCATAGAATGCCGATAAAATGAACAGATGTGTCAGATATGATGCTGTTCTGTTTTAAAAACCTTAAACGTAGCATCAATTCCTCCAGATTAATAAACTAAGACAGTAATAACTCACGTTGCTGTTAATAGATTACCTAATCACTGGGTAACTTGATAATTTCAATATTAGGTAGGTACATATCATGAAAATTGAATCACAACGTGACCAATGAGTACGTCAATGGTGGCCGCTGAGATATGACAAAAGCGAGGCAGCATGAGAGAGGCCGCTTCCATTTTCAATCCCGATCTCTATGTAGATGACTTACGCCGACTTACCGCTAGTTCCACATCCATCCCCGTTACGACTGACTCATCTGTGTATGAACATGATCTCTGATACTCTCCGTACATCAGTGGTACCTTTTAAGGCTTTTAAAGGCTCTCAGGGTGGCTAATCACGCGCCCGCGGCGCTCCGCAGATTATCGCGCTTTGCTTACACCCTGTATGTGCTATTTATTTTTCTTTGAACGACTGTATATTTGCCTGCCTTTGAATAGTGTTTTGAAAAGGTTCTTAGCTATTGGAGTTTGTTACGATTTGAATTGAAAGTGCAAGGAAGTTTCTTTGAAATAATTTCAGTTTTCTTTACAAGATTTTTTAGTTCTATCTAGTATCTACCTAACTATACCTACCTACTATTACTTTTTGTCTCCGATTTATAAAATTCGTTCTAGCTACGGATTGGGCGCAAGATAAAAATAGCCGGTTTTTCACAAATTAAGTGAAATGATTCGTAGCGTGTTTATGAACGAGTTGACCCGATCGTGCGCGTTTCGCACAATTAGTAGAACCTGTTTGTGTGTAACGGTTAACATAGCACACGTGGCCGAGCCGAGGTGAGTGGGCAAAGGTCGATTGTTTCACTGTGTACCTATGCGAATGAATCAAGCAAACTGCAGTATCCACTCCAGTTAGTTTAACAAAGAAGCATAAAAATTTGTCTTGAAGGATTGAAAGATATAAAAAATTCAAAGTGTGACCGTCTCTGGATAATGTCGGGCATCTTTACCTCGTCAGGGCGGGGGGGGAGGCTTCATTTGTCCACTGCAAGGTGGCCCCATCGCCCGCGGCAGCTCGATATTACATTCCTGCAAGCTCAAGGGTTTTTGTGGCTGTATGTTGATGGTATTAATCTTACTGATAGACTCTCCTACTTTAGTGTGTTAGGGTTCTGGCACAAGTTATTGTGTATGAACTTCTCTCTATTACCTTTTTAAATATTTTATGGTAAATGTGCCTATTATGTCTACTTATATTATAAAGAGGAATGATTTGATTGTTTGTTTGGATTGAAAAGGCTCCGAAACTACATGACCGATTTAAAAAATTATGTCATTATTAGAATCCTAATTTATCCGTGAAAATAGGCAATATAGAATATTTTAATTAAAAATAGGGACCCATATGAAAATTTCACCAATGAAACCTAAAGTGGGTGTGGGTGTGTAAAAATTTATAAATCTTCGAATTTTTTGTAAAATGCTTACGTATAACTGAGGCGGACTAGTCCAAGATAAAATAATCTATATTTTTTTATAGTTTCCTTCACAAACTGCTGCCAGTGGGCGATCCCATCCTCCTCTGCCAAGTGCAAAGTAGGTACCTAAGTACTTACCTATACATCACACATCATCATCACATCACCAGCCTATAACAGTCCACTGCTGGACATAGGCCTCCCCTAATGAGCGCCATAGACGGCGTTACCATTTGAGGGTTATTGCCCATAATCCCCACGCTGGGCATGCGGGTTGGGGATCGCAGTTCGGTGGAGTTGTTCTGCAGAGGGCGCTGCTGCCCGCCCCCCGGTGTGTTTCCCTTAGTCGCCTCTTACGACACCCACGGGAAGAGTTGGGGTGGTGAAATTCTATGCCGGCACCACACGGCTAATTCTATGCCGGCACCACACGGCTAATTCTATGCCGGCACCACACGGCTTACCTATACACTGACCTCTTATTGCTCCTCTGTCTCTTGTTCTTTCCACCACATACAACGTTATACGAATTACTCGAGAGGTTTTTATATAAAATCTTTATGTGAAGTCTAGAGAAATTCATGAACATTGCAATATTAATTTCAATTATTGAAATACTACTCGTACATAATTATAATGGGAAACATAAATCTTGATAAATTTCGTAATTCAATACCTCTATTGTACGTGTAGGTAGGTGCTATCAGAGTTTACCTCCTACCGACGCATTGGAAAATCTTTTCACCTACAAATTACATGATCAAAGCACCGGATACATTCATATAACTGACACGCAGACAGTCAAACTAAAACACATCCAGTGTCAAACGATGACGGCAGCCGGCGGCGCGGGCGGCGGCGGCGGTACATTAGTGTTAGTTAACCTTGCGCCTGCGCCGATGTTCCTTCACATCTAATTGGAATAAATCACAGGTTCTAATAATTTACGCTTTGAAAGTTTTATTTTGACAGTTTGATGTAAATACATCGTGAGGGAATAAATTACACCGTTGGTTTGTAGAGCCAAGAATTTTGGGTGGTACTTGTGGTATTTGAAATATATGAAAGAATACCGAAGTACCGTTTAGTTTAAATGTGTGATATGGAGTTACAAAACCACGTAGCAAAGCCACACAAAGCCTCAGATCCTCTCCATTTTTCCAGTTTTTGATATTTAATTTATCTACAAAAAATTTCATCAGAATTTTCCAAACAAAAATGTTGTAATTTCCCTCACATTATTACTCCAATCGCTTATTGTCCTGAAAGTCCCATCTATATAAACCTGTTAACGTCAGTGCTGTTTGCAGGTCGCACTCCGGCTGTTTGTCCAGTTAAAATGTTTGCGGTGCTGGGCACTCCGCGCTGACCCACAAAAACTACCTCAGTTTAAAGTTACTTTTGAGTATACTTTCCTCTTTTCTCTTGTGGATATTGTTTTTTATGTGAAATTTTACTCTATAACAATCGTGGACCATGTTCTGTTCTATAACTGGTTCTTCCTGGGGATTTAGAAACACTTTTCCCTAAAACCGTGATACTTACTTATTGCAGAATAGCAGAATATTATTGTGTACGTTATACATACGTACCTGTGTTCTCAGCTATACTTATTTTTAGACTGTTTTTCAAATCAGAAGCGGAATTTTAAAGGAAAATGTCTATTTATTATGTGTAAAATCTGGATTGGTATATCTTCAAGTAGTAGAATAGTGCGGCGCTACTGATCGCGAGAAAAGTCATATATAAAAAAAGCTTTATTTATATCTTTTATCTAATTTCAGAAAGTATTGTATATTCTTTAAAAGTTATTAATTTGCTTTATTTGTTTCTTGGTACAATGTTGAATGCAACCCTTTGAATATTACAACAGCAGAAGAAACCCCCTTTAATTTCTTGATTCACAACGTCTGAGACAGAACCATGTACTTATAGGAATTACTCGTACTATTACACCCCACAAAATGTAAATGCAGAACGCATTAGCGCGCAATCCTAGTGGAAAAATAGCTCGATTATTGCTTTATTATACGCGCAATTAGCGGCTGCTTCAGATATAGCCTGCCGGAGACGCGGAGTGATGTCTCGCGGCTTAGGACAACATCCTCTCATGTCATGATACCCTGGTATCTAGGAGTGAGAGACTAGCTTTGATCATTCGTAATAATTGACAAAGTTTGTAAGGATTAGGAGAAAGGAGTAGGTACCTACGAGAGGTGACCAGATATAATGATTTCCAATAGATATCCATACAGAAACGCCCTAATCCATTATTCATTCGAGAAAAATTCACCTTCCGATAAATTGTAACAGAACGTTCACTTTAATTAGAATGATTTGGGTTAATAATTATTATTGGCGCCCAACGCTGGGATCAATGCCTCGATGCGTCTAATGTGGAGACATTAGATGCCAATATTTACAAGGAATTAATTAATATAATAATGCCAATGGCAGAAATGCAAGTTAGAATCACAGTTGATATTAAAGGATTTTAAGAGTACCTACGCTACTTTAAGTAGAATTAAATAATAGGTAACGTACAAGGTCCACTTTCCGATCCGATTAGCACCAAACGCTAATGCTCCATGGGTGAGCGCCGAAATCTAACAAGAATACTAGCTTCCCAGAAAGGTTACATATTTATACAAAAACTAGCCGACCCGCTCGCGATTTCGTTCTGAAACCCTGAGTAAGAATCTAAACTCCTTGAAACCCTTAAATCGCAAGCCTGTATTCATGAATGTTATATTTTTAGTATTCTAATACTCAAATCGGATCACAAGTTAAAACGTTACAAACATCACTATAAAAACCTAATTTCTCTTTTTCACCCCTCTAAGGGCAGAATTTCCAAAAATCCCTCCTTAATGGAAGGTTTGTGCACTAAAAGGTACCTTCCCTCTAAATTTTAGATTTTTAGCTTCATCAGTTTGGGCTGGGTGTTGCCACCAGAAAGAATAAGCGATTATTCCTTTAAACATTAAAGATCAATGCTTTTGGAAGGCTGACCCTGTACCACGTCTCAGCTGAAAAGGTCTAAGTAATTTCTCCGCGTATAACTTTAAAAATAAATCTAAATTCATCAATAAAACAACACCATAGCAATGTGACGTCTGCGTGGAGACAATCATGATACAATCTGATGTTATTGCGCTTCCCTGCGAATGCATTAGATACGTACGCCCACACGTAACTGATACCTCGCTATTGAAGTTGCACGAGTGTAAACTCAATAAGAAAACTGGCGACAGTTTGCTTGAGAGCTAGAGTAAATACGGGAGAATCTGCATTATTTACCTTCTTGATAATGTATAAATACTATTGGTAGCAATGCATTTCATCTTCCTTAGCTCATCGTATTGGTTCATAGTTGTTGGTTATATGATTTGAAATATCTAATCATTAAATGATTATTTATTTTTTCTTAGATTTTGCTTGATGCAATTATTATTAAAGAAAATCTTCACAGTCTTCAGATATCAAGAATGTTCTCTCGTCCCAGTAGTAACTTTTAATTCGATTTTATTCCACAAAACCCATAATTTCCCCTCACAAAAGCCATAAAATCTTCTCTACCTTTAGGCAGTCTTCAATTTACTCCACCGTTCTGTAAAACTATTTAAAATTAAATTCTCAACCTATCTCCACGGCATTACGATGCCACTCAATCTTCTTTCATAATTAAAGTGGCTTTCACCCTCCCCCTACCTCCCACCACCCCCTCCCGTCCTTTGAGCCCGCGTTCATTACCTAGGACTTAGGTGTAGGTACCTACTGTAGTAATTAGTGAAACGTATTATATTAAGGTGGCTTCTAGAGTTTAGAATTACCTAGACGGTTTATGTGTTTGAATATAAAGGAGGTTGTTCAACTCTGAGGGCGTTGGTTCTTTTCACACATTCTATGTGAAGAACCTACCATCTACTAGTGTGACAAGAAATAGGTTTGAGAACTGAATGTGAAATATCTTTCACGTTCAACGAGAGTCGAAACGATTTTAAAACAAGATTGTTGGTAACGTAACACATTTCTTAAGGGGCACCGTTTAACCTCACTGCAACATTTCACACGAAACACCTCAAGCGTGGAATTTCCATTGAATTTATTCACCTACATTCGAACCTGCTGAACTAATTGGCCCAGCGCCAAAACCTCGGCCTGAACTCTACGTTCACCTACATAATGACCTGGGTATACAATACTTCCATTTCCTCTACC
Organism: Eupithecia pulchellata; assembly: GCA_963931895.1. Lineage (NCBI taxonomy): Eukaryota > Metazoa > Arthropoda > Insecta > Lepidoptera > Geometridae > Eupithecia > Eupithecia pulchellata. The sequence goes on along the minus strand of OZ007528.1, from coordinate 393,195 downwards.
GATATTATGTTACTTGCATTCATTATTTTGAACCAATCATAATTTGTAGAGTACTGAGGTTATGCAGTGTACTGAGACGGTACTTACGTGAAGTCTATGCCACCGCCCGGCCCGACCGCACCCACCTCTAAATTTAGCTCACCTCAAGAAAACATCAATTGCACAAGACATGCGCACTACACCTTCTGCACACGTGCCCTCTCAAGGACGTCCTACCAGCACACCTGCCACCACAGCACTAGGACACCATCCACAAGTCTTTCGTATTCGGAACGCGCACCTGTACTCACCTATTGGCAGGTGTACCTGAGTCGTCGACCAATCGGCGCGCACCTCACCTGCGCAGCTCGATAAAACGGGCGTGGTCTGCGGAGTGGCGCACTCCGCGCACCTGAGCTACCTGCGACATTGCAGGTGCGATTGGATGGCAAGCCGGCCAATCAGGGGGCGGCTACCTGTGCTACCTGCCAGGTGATTGGTACAGGTGATCTGGGTCAGGTAAATGGGTCAAGTATGTACGCGACGCGGCGTGGGCGGCCGTGGCCGGGTCGGGTGCGCCGGGAATTAATGTGACGATGCACATTTAAATACAGTCTTTATGGCTGGGAGGAAACTGCTTTGCGCTAAAACCTTTTATGTAGAGCTTACGTTAGGTAGAGTCGGAGTTTGGAGCTAGCTGGTTTAACTCAAATAAAATGCGTTGCAGATAAAATTCGGGTTTAAAACAACCTTGAATGAAACATATTTTAAATAAGCTACTGAATGAGATTGAATGTAAAGTGCATGGTGTGTGTTGAAATAACTCTTCTATGTAAGTACCTACCCAACTAGCACAGAAGCTGCATAAGCAGACTTTGTACAGCAATTTTGCGTTATAGCAGCTGTTTAAGGGCTTCTTATTTATCCTTAGGCTGTACAGTATCGTATTATACAGTCATTCTACAGGAAGGTGGTATAGTAGCTCTACAATAGCAATCATAATCCTAAAACAGTTACAGTGACGTCTTGTAGCGCTATTGTACGGGCTTCAGAGGTAAGTCAGAGTTATAAACATCTTTTATAGCACAAGAAGATCTATAAGAGGACTTTTTAAGGTATGAGTGTTTGTAAGGTGTTATAAGTTTCTTTTGAAACACTTTAAGTGGTAAAGAGGCTTTCTATAGATTCTTAAGATCTGTAATAGCGTCAATTACAACTATTGTAGCGCCATATTCACAGCAGAGTACTATAACTCTATTTAAGCGCTAAAAGCGCGACAATTGGGGATTGTTGAGTACTTGTACGGTAAAAGCCGGTATAAGAGTTTCTTATAGCGTTATAATAACGCTATAAGAAATAAATTATAGAAATTTTATCAAACAACAACCTAGATGTTTTTGGTTAGGTAGATATGAAATAAATTTCTTCATTATTAAAAAAAATTACCGACGTTTTGAGTTCCACGGACGGATCCCTAAAATAGTTATGATTTAGGCTCTTAAATGGAACCTTGAAGCGCTGATTTATGACCAAAAGAGTTTTAAAGCACGTTAATACCACAACTGTACGCTTCTAAGGTCTACAAGAGAAAGTAGTGGCGCCTTTGTACAGCCTAAAGCGGTAAAACGGAGAGAATTAACTCTATAACCAGGCACCATTACTACTTATGATTAATTTGTATTTTGGAAATTAAAACAACATTTATCATAGCATTATTATAAATATAATTCCGTAATATACGACATTATTTGTTCATAAATGAGTTTAATTAAACTATCAAGAAGCTTAAAATGTCTTTAAAAAGTTAAACACATTTTGGCACTACACACACACTTATATTTCAAATTGTATTTTCATGTTAAGATGTAATATCTTGAGGGCGCATGAAAATTGAAGCGAAATTACGTATTATATTCACAGTAAACGGATACTCCCAGTAATATCTTGCACAATATAAATCAATAGGTATTCAATAATACCTTTTGGTTTTTACTCTAGATAATTTATTTAATGTCTTACACCAGCGTTGTTCATCACAGTTAAAATTAATAAATAAATTATAAAATTACGCAATAAGCGATATTTTAGCCGCATAGTGGCGACCAAATACGATGAGAGCGGTATAAAAGCGCTACAAGAAGTTATTTTTAGTCATAAGCGCTTGTAACAGCTGTTAAAGCGCCATTGTACCTCAATAAGCGTACACGACCGCTCTTGAAGCGCCTTTGTATGGCTCTTCTAACCCCATAACCGCTACTGTAGCGCTACTTTAGCACTAATACCTGTATAAAAAGTGCCTCTTTTGGGGGTACAGAGGCCGTATAGCAGTTTATACGGCTACTGTACAGCTTATCTATGGAGCCAATGCCGTAATCAATCGCCTCTATACGACCACTATAGAGCTTCTTATACCGCTTGTGTGCTAGTTGGGTAGGTTCTTACAGTGTACCTAGGTAGTTTTATTACATACATTATGTAATAGGTACCTCCTTACCTAGCCCAATGATTACTGCCATGGTAATTTTACATAAAGTACTGACTGTCTTCTAAACAAAGTCGAAATTAAACAAGTTGAAGTAGGCACACATAAAACCTTGAACTTCCACGGCTCAGTCAGTCTCCCCGGGCCTCGTTCAATCGATAAAATGACTTTATTTTTACACAAGCAATAGGTAGGCAGGCACCTACAACTTTACCTCGGTCGCTACCTAAGGCCGTAAGGGGGGTAAGCCTGATTACAGGGGGGGCAGACTCCCAGGTCGCAAGTTTGAAGACAAATGGAGGGTGGGGGGTGAAAAAATGGCGGCGCAATGACGTCTCAGGTCGGAGTGAAAAATAAATAAGTAAGTAGATAATGTAACACTCTGGTGAAGTCCAAAAGTAGATTGTAGCTTTAGTTAGAATGTAACGTGAGTTCGATGACCTTTTAGGTGCGAAACTTTCCGTGCCTCCCACTGTTCACTATCCGATATATTATGTAGGTATTTCTGGGGTATTTTAATTCGTCGGAAAGGCCTACGGATTCGATATCGGAAACATGTGACGAAGAACGGTATTTTAAACTGTCGGATTCGAATACTTTTGACATTCTAATTCGAATCCATACTATGCGAGTTTCCGACAGCCTATCCCTGACGGAAACGATTCCGCCAATAGTTTTTGTTCGTGTTTACATAAAATTTAAGGCTCAATTCAAGGATAAATCGTAGCTATTAATAGAAACGAGAGAATATGAGAGGAATCTATTTAATCGTGATGATTTTCTGCCTATGATTAATTTTTTAGGTTAGCTACCTACCTATCTTTGTTTACAAAAAATGTAAACAATACGATTCAAGTCTTATTTTGCTATTGAATACCTAAATAGAACATAATACATTGATTAGTTGTTTCTTATCATAATTTAACAGCTTCTATTTGTTTAGCTTGTATTATAATCCCTAGCAAAGTAAACAAAACAAAATTAAAATCAATAAAAGTTGCGACCTTGAAAAAAGTATTTCCAACATTGATTCACATTTTTGTCAAAAACTTGTTTTGAAACCTAAAGTATTGTTTTTACACAAAACATTCTTCAGGAATAATAAATATATAAGAAAATATGTTTTAAGGCTCTAAGAAGCTAGTTTTTGTAACTAGAACACTACATAATGGTATCGTAGACAAATTACAAAGGCGATTTTTATGATTACTTCTTCATCCTTCATTATAAGCTACATTTGGCGAAAAGCCTGGTAAAATTGGTAACACTTTTCTCCATCGTATTGGTAAAAAAGAAGTTGAAGTCATGTTTACGAAGTAGGTATATTTGAACAATTAAATATCAATGTGAATTTGAACGTGTGTTTAGCATAGAATCACAATGATTTAGTGATTGATTATGTTTCTTGATTTTTCTTGAAGCAAATTTAACATACCTAATCAAAAAATACCATAAAATATTCCATAAAATAATTTCTACTAGTTTCTACCATTTCAAAACAGTCTCCGTAAATGCACATTTTCCATCAAGCCGCGGATTCGCTTCGGATACTTTCGATTCTCTATCCGAAACGAAATCAAAATAGCGTTTTATGGATTCGACGGAATCGAATTCGAATCCGACGGTTTTCAATAGGAAACGAATCGAATGAATTAAAATACCCCTGCTGATCTCGGAGCTGAAGTAAACGAATAACTAGGTAGGTACCTACTATGTTTGTAAAAGTAGGTAACATTTCTTTGCCATCTTTTTAATTTTAGAACGGAGTTTCAGATAAAGGTACGTAGGTAGGTACCTACCTAAGCCAGAAAACTGAATGTTTCAGAGTCTTTATAGAATTTTTTATAGAACTACCTACTAATACTTTCCGTCATTTTTATTCAGTTACTGTAATATTTAGAGCTCATACTGTGCTCATAATATTTATCAGAATACTTTTTACTGCAGTCCTAGTAATTAATTTTAAAATTAAATAAATAGTGCTGGATAATCTTGCCCCACGTTTTTGTTATGGGTGTATAGGTACTAGAGGAATGATATACATAATCTAGTATAATATATTGCACAGTCAGATATTAATTAATATTTATAGAAATGTTTTAGTCGTTTTCTATGTAAGTATGTATATTAATAAATATCTGACAAATATCAGCAAATCGTACAAAAACAAATCTCGACCCGAGAAACGAACCTGCAACCAGCCTCGTCTTAGGCGAATCTTCACTTAATTCACTTAATAACTAAATTTTTGACAATAACCATTTACAGCTGATGAATATACACAGTGTTCACTTACAACTACTACTGCATACAAAAATGATGGATGCGACGAGCTGAACAGCTGAACACACGACCCTGTGTGTTGTATTTTGTGACGTGTCCAAGAGTCCTGTAAGGTCTAAAATAAAGCACTTTTATTTAGATTTTGTTGTGGCGCTCACATTAGGGGAGACTTCTCTAGCAGTGTGTGAACATTAGAACATTAAACATTAAATGATGAAGATGATGATGGGGATGATGATTTATATCTTGTTTTATTATGTTATATCTATTCTGTCTTGTTAGATATTCTTCTTATGGGAATGGAAAGTTTGCTACGCGGAATAAAAAAATTCGGGGAAGAGATCTTATCACTCTAAGTGAAATATAAATTGACGTTACTACCTTGTGCTGCTACGGCGAACAAAATGTATAAGTATGACCATCTAAAGGTAGCCTTTTATCACTTGGCTCCATATTACTAAACAAACCTTCAGCTAATAACAAGAAGCTTGCACTAATTAATAAGCTAAGCAAGAACAAAGTCCTGACGTACGTTTCGAAGCTGTAGCGAGCGGTAAGGTAAACACAAAGTTAACAACAACGGAACCAGCGCAACTTACATATAACGAGGATAAAAAGAACTTTACCGCGTCCTGCTTGTCTATGGATATTTAGCTCCAATTGCACTTGCTATTAAACGAGATCAACATCATTATGTGTCAGTTAAGGGCTTTAAAAGGATACCTATCAGCGAATAATGCACGTTGATCCGGTTCAAGATGAACTTATAACAAACTGAAAATTCGCCTGAGTGTGAGCAAGTGAATGGATGAAGTGGTTTCTTTTTCACTACTTCCACTAGTGGACAAAAAATTGAAGTGAAGAGAAATCAATAACAACTTATTTCTTTTTTGTTATAAAAATTAACTGTATGAAATTTGACTTGTCTAAGTGCTTATTTTGTAAGCCTAAAGAAATAAAGTTATTGAATCTGAATCTGAATATACGGAGGAGGCAGTATTATGATCGGATTAGTTATCAATGATGTTTTGTAAATCGACTTGACCAATGTACTTCCGATAAGGTTTACCTAGAAGTTAGAAAACCTGCAGATCTTGTTAGATAGTTCATAACACTCCATAAACAAGCTTTTTTGAACATAAATAGAGGTCCTCTGTGCCCCCACTGCCCCCGGCTTATTACCCTTCCTGTGGAGGGGTAGGGGGAGGGGGAGGGTGGTAGTAAGCTATGTCTAATTTTCCGGTTTCGCTCGCGCAGATTGTCAGAGTGCCCGTGGGACGAAGGTATGGAAATCCTTTTGCTTTGAATAAATGCTTTGAGGTTTGTTAAGCATGCTGTAGGATTTTTAGAATAATAAAACTTTTGCCCAAGGTTATATGGGCAGAGCAGTTATTAAAAAAAAAGTTGTATTTTGTTTTTGTTTTCCGAAAAATAAGGAGTAGGTCCTATTGAACTATAATTATCTTTAAACAGAACGTAAATGATGAAACTAATAATATATTATAATGGTTATAATAATTATTTTCCTTCTTTCTTATTAATTTTTATGATGAGAAACATCTTTGCAGGGTAAATTAGATTTTCGATGCATTGCATCAGCTAGAATAAAAAATGGTTCTGATAGATAGTAAATATACCTAGTTAAATAATTTTATATAAATTTAATACCACAATCAAAAGCAGAAGCATATCATATCGCCTGCCACAACCCTCACCATTTAAGGGACTGAGGGAAATGTTCAACATCAGACTTATCTAGCAAAAATGGTGTAGGTAGGTGTGCTTGCAATACTCCTACACCGTTTTACGCTGTGTACATACATCGAGAGTAGTTTATGATAATGTAAAAAGATTTCACCAGTGAACCAAAAATATAAAGAATACCTTATGCTTGCGGAGCCAATTGAAGATGAAAAATAGAGGCAACAAAGTTGTTGAAACAAGTTCGGCGGGGCGCGGCGGGGCGCGGCGGGTCGCGGCGCGGGCGTGGGCGGCCGAAAGTTCTGCGGTCGACGCGCATAAATTGAAGGCACACGGCGGCGGCACCTCGCTGTGACTCCATGCGGCCAGGAGCAGTGGCCAGCGGTGGATCTTCATCAGTACCTGGTAACTAATAATAGGTAATAGAAAACTGATGGAAATGTTCTCTTCTCTTTACGAGACCCATAATGGCAACGGTAGCGAGCATTGGGATATTATTCGATAACTATTAGGCCATATTAGGTACATAGGTAGGGATCATGTGTACTAATCCGAAAATAGTTGATTATGGACCACGGGGGAACCTACTTTTGATCTAGAATATTTTGAAATTCGATTTTGATAAGAAAAAGGTTAGTTATAAGACTTTTTCTTTATCTTCTTGTTTCGTTACGTGCATTAAAACATTATTATTAGCCAATAAAAAATGGTATGAAACTGTTTCTAAACGTTACCTTTCCTAATTAACCTTTCGGTTTAGTACCTACACAATGACATGTTATGTGGCACCTTGTAAGTTAGAACTCGAGTAAAAAAGGCAAAAGACTATTTTCAAAATGTATGTTAATAAATAGGATTGTTGAAATATTTTTTTTTTCTTAATAGGTCATGGCATAAATGCCTTGACTGAATTATTATTGTTATTATATGTTTATTGTTTCTATTGTGTTGGCACCACATACATGAAAAACTTATCATTACTTCTAGGCACAAGTCTTCATCAAGCCCCACATTTAATTTAAAGTTTTATCTAGATATAGGAGGTCTCTATCTATCACGTAGGGCATCCCCCAGTTGCCTCCTGCTCTACGCGAGTTTTTCCAGTTTTCGGTCGCGCGGGTGTGAATTCATTCCAACTTGGCCGCAGAAAAACTGAACACCTTTTTTTCAGAAACGAACTGAATATGAAATCCCAGCCAAGTTATGGGAATAGCCGGAAACGTCTGTTTTATTCATTTTTGTGATGGGAACAGTTGGTAATTTCATGGCTTACTAAAAGTGGTGAGCTTCGTGTCGACAATCAAATTGACTTGTTTGCTTTTGACGCAGGTTTGCTTTGATTCACTTTTATTGTTTTATTGTGATTTCAAAACGGTTCTTTTAAATATACTTTTACTACGTTCCCTTTTCCCGTTATAAGGAGGTATACAGTAAAATGCTTAAAATAATGTGATAAGAGATCAAATGCATTATGAGATAGTTTTTTCATTTATGAATTGTTTCTCCTTTGATAGCAAATTATTTATACTTTTTGATACTCAAATCGAAAACAGTAAAACGAGCATCCAGAGCGCCTGGTCTTGTTCTTCACAAGTCGGCTAAGTTGAGTATAACATCGTAATTTTCTCCCCTCTGTTCAAGAAATAATATATCTAACCTAAAATTCCTTTTCAGCATAGTGAATGGCAAAGTGGACTGTCTCGAGACACAAGAGCTAGTGGAAGACAAACCCGAATGTGCTGAACATATAACTAGAGGCAGAACGCATTTATGTTAAGAACAAGTCATTCTATAAAGATGATGACAACGATAAACATCGTTGTGTATTGATTTTTTATGAGTGCACGCTGTTGTCATTTCGCATGGATTCTGTAGTCATTCTTCCTTCTGGTAATAGGTTGTCCAGATCATGACTTCTTTCATCTGCTTCAGGTCAGTCGGGTTCTCTACTTACAGAGCTCTTGCTAGAGGATTGGTGTTGCATTTATTCGCACAGGGACCTTCAGGCACTCGCATATTCCTTGTTATTAATAAACCGTTGTGAACAATTTGATTCTGAAGCCTGTGGTCCATACGGCGTGTAGATCTAGAGCATAGCCAGCAAAACTAACCTCGCCTTTATCCAGCGCACGCAAAACAACCCTGCTCTCCTTAACAAACTCATACTGGTTTTTGGTAAAATAAATAAAAATATGATGGTGTTAAAAATACAACAACTAATCAAATAATAAGGTTAAAAAGTATCTAAGGAGAGTTGGTAGGTACATAATAATGTTGAATATTGGTCCGTGGTAACAGCGCGACGCTGGCAACACTTAGCTGATTGTGTTATGCAGATGATTCGCGCCTGTACCGAGCAAAATCATAGGGAAAATACAATGCGCGAGATACAAATAGTTAACGTGCTCAGGGCTCCGCTGCTGGGGTAGTAAACATGTACTTAGAAAGTTACTGAGAAAGTTATATAGAAAAATTATACCACACAAAAGTTATGTGTGTCGATTTATTTTAATAGTAACGAAAAATGATAAAAATCTGTTTTGAATCATAATTCCACTGTTTCTCATAAATAATTGCATAGTTACGTCTATTATTGTAGGTACTCAGACCTCTAACACATAGTAAGGTGCTTTTCTTGTTAATAACTGAACAGAATTCTGGTATCAAACTATTTGTCTCCACTACACAATCCATATTTCCCCTCACACCATAATCACATGAATCAAGTAGGTGTGATCATCTGTATGTAAATACAACATCGCCGCTCCTATGTAATCCACTTAATCGAATTAGTGTGGCAATAGTAGATCACATGGGATATGCGACGGCGTAAATGTGTACTAGCTTCGCGCGCGGCTTTGCACGCGTTCCCGGGATCAAACGTAACCTATGACTTTAATAAACTATACAAGGGGGTTAGGTCATAATCAGCACACCAGCCAGAGGATTGGAGATCGCAGTTAAGGTGTTAAAAATATTCGATCAGGAAGCTGCTGCTGTTCCTCTGTTCCTAGGTTCTTTCAAGACATCTACGGGTTTAGCTGAAGGGGTCGATTCTTGCGCTATGAGCACCACGGTATGCATCCATTGTACTGGTAAAGTCAATACTACAGGTGACGTTAAAGTCAGAACTAAGTCAGTACTGGAACTTGAAGCATGAAAGCTTACACACATACAGATAGACCGACAGTTATTTTTGCATTTTTATTATTAGTATGGAGTATGGATATGGGGTGTATGGGATATATGACATTGTACGACATCGTAAGGTATGGTGTGCCTAAAATATGGTATTGCGGTTGTTTTTCGGGATTGTATTACTGTTTGTTTATTTATTTTGACGAATTTCATTTCGTAAATAGTTAATGTCAGAGAAATAACTTAACAGCTGTTATTACTTATTTTGATTTCACTCAGTAATTTAAACTAATGATAAAAATTAATTGTTTTGAAAAAACTTCAAAAAAGGATTAACACACTTTTTTAAGTTTTTCGGGACAAATACTTATCTCTTGGGGGTAAAATTGTTTTATGGCAACCTCGAGATAATTCTCCTAATCCGCAAACTAAGAGAAAACTAAAAAATACATCCTTGGCTATTGTCGATTAAAAAAGCCGATCAGGTGAATATGACTATGAATTTTGTGAAGATGAAGATCAATGTCTTATTTATAGCAATACTATACTGAGCTGTGGCAAGGGAGAACCTTCTGATTGAACATGTGTTGAGAACGTATATAAACTATAAACGTTACCTAGCTCATTTAAATACAACTGAAAGGGTCCAATCTAAAAACTAATCTTACCATCCCACACCTAATAATTCAAAAGCACTCTACCTATCCTCCAGAGTGCGTCGCGGCTAGTTACGTCGTAATAGGACACGTCATTAGTAGCCTTTGGTGACGTCACAGCACGTCGCGCCCAGTCGCGCCCCGTCGCGCCCCGTTAGGCCGCTCCACTTTGGATGTCGCTAACTGGGTCAAGATGGGTCGCCGGTCGCTGGTCGCCGCTCCCGGTCGCCGCTAAAAGGTATCTAATGTGCCTTCTGAAAGGTAAACACAGAATTTTTTTATTCTATCTGACGTCTCAAGTGAGATACAAAATCTTTTACTTCATGTCGGCCTGTTTCAATTTCCTTATGGCAAACATAGGCAAAAGGTTATATTTTGTGACAACAGCACTACAACTGCGAAAGCTGGATGGGTGAGTATTGTTGCTTAGCCGCCCCGAAACTACTCAGGTACTCATTTTTATAAGTAGGTAGTTGTCAACTGAAGAGTCCAGCTGAAATTGATGTATTTTTGAGTTGGAATACGAAACCACGTTCATCAGCAACTAGGTACAAGTACTAAACGTTAAAACAGGCCTTAGTTCGGTTATAAAATTAAACAATGCTTTTGAAACTTCCGAAGAGGATAAACTCCTTTCATAATAAAGAGGTTTTAGTAGCCAGTTAACCTGATAAGTGTAGCAAGCTTCAGCAGGCGTGATCGGAGGTGCTCGCCAACAAATCCCAACTCACGCCATAAACGGATCGCTCTGAGATCGCAAGTTTTCCAATCTCGCCGGCCGACACTGTCGTATTATTTTCTAACTATTTTATTGCAGCTTGTAACCAGGGGTGGGCTCAGAAAGGTCCTCAATTAGGGGTTGAATTCCAATTAAGCATAGATACCTACTTGCACTAGGATTTCCATGGGAAAAAACTCTAATAAAATAAAATTCAACATTCTTTAGGTCTACTAATATAAAAACACGATTGAGAAAAAATATACGGTTAAAGCAAATGCTCTGTTTCAGTAATAATTTGGTCGACATGAATGGTTTATGTGTTGATTCGTAGGGTTCACTAATTATTTGGAACTTCTTAGCCAGTTCCTAATTAGTTATGTCTGTAGTTTTGTAAAAAAACAATAACTCATTTTTGCGCTTACGCATATCGGTGTTCCATGTCAAAGCCCATCGTTTTCATTATGTGGCGCGCATACGAGAAGTGTCTCTAGTACGTTACCTAATTATTCAAATAATTTTACATTCGTCAGAAATCTTAAAAACGTAAAACTTTGTGCACAACTGGATAGGCAATGCCTTCTTCTGAGTCCAGCCCTGCAGTCTTACAACTCGAGTTATAAGTTACAGCGCGGCGGCGGTATACAATGTCACCTCGCGAAAGTTTGCCATCGTAAAATAGTTGTTCGAATATTGAATAGATGTGAATTTTAAGGTGTTCAGCGCGATGGCGGCTCTTTTATGGCGCCGATTGGAATGATCAAATGCAATGAAGTGGCGATGGGCTGTAAAATTGTAATGAAGAGTTAGTTACAGATAACTTCGTTAGTGATGTGATGAGTGAAATATATTTCATCAACAATGTTTGTTGATGTATTATACTTCAATCTATTCCCGACCCCAGCCACCACTCGTTTTCAACCTCTAGGGCTATCGTATAAATTCAAAAAGGAATGAGTTTTGTTTTTTTGAAGATATGAAGTTTAACATTTCATCAAGTCCGGTGACCGCGGTGAGGCGACCCTTTCGTTCAACTAAATTGCAGTATCCATAGCAATATCGTTAGGAGACAGGCCGAGGTATGGGTCGCACGTGTGGGCGCACAAAAAACGCGCCTTAATAACACGAGGTGGGGGTAGGGACGTTCACCTTACACGTCTAATGCTGAATTATTATCGATTTAGCTAGTGTGCGAGGTTTTTGATGTCGAAGATTACTTTGGGGCCTTAAAGTTTTTGCGGTTTAAATGGGTTTTAGGGGTTTTAGGAGAGAAAAATTTCATATTTTTATCAAGTCCTAACAGCTTATATGAAATCTGTTAGGAAGATGATAATTTTTTATATAGTAGACCACTACAAATATTTTAAATGCGAAATTTTAGATTTTTGATGCAATCTTTCGATTCAAACTTCATCCTGACAACTTAGTGCTTTGGCTAGTAGTGCATGGATGGAATTTTATTTGAATTTACGCTACTTTTTGGGAACTAGGTCTCGATGTAAAATTTTCTTCCGTGGACACAAATAGTTACCTAGATGGAGTTTCATTTCAATCGAGGTAGCTGTGTTAGATAGTATAATAGCTAGAAAGGTATCTTAGGTGTGAAAGTGTGTTCTGCTATCTAGGAGATTTTGTTCATCAATAGGATAAATCACAGAAAGATTAAAAATTCGTTACACAAGAGTTTAAAAAAACTTGTTATTGTTGAATTTTTACAGAAACCAAAAAGACGACGCCTAAAGATAATTTTACAAAATACCAATAATTTACCTTTTTTTGGTATAAATTTATGTGGCCCCTAATACCTACAGATATTAAGGGCCACCGTATCGTTTATTATTATTGAAAAACAAACGAACAACTGACTATGCTACCCCAATATGTATTAAATAACAACTGTAGTCACAAGCCTCAACCTCATTATTCAATCGTCATGAGTTTTACGATAAGACATGTTAACAAGTAAGTTGTTATCGCTCACCTCACTATCAAGAGCATTATTAATTTGATACGTATCGTACCGATGGCAGTAATGACAGGTTTATCGACCACTCCGCAATTACTTATCGACAAAGTCACCTCCCTAGGGACGGCTTGTTATTTCCTCGACATTTTCGAACATGGAAGTGGACAGGTAATCATTCAGTTCCTATTTCATTCGAGATATGAATAATATAAACCTAACATAACACTTTTAATATAGCTACCACGCTTATTGATTGATACTGAAAATAGGTTCAACACTAACTAATCATCATCATCAAATTGTATCAAGCCACACACTGGTAGCTCAAGGCCTCCCGCAATGTGACCCAGGCAGAGAAGGAGATAGGAACCTAGGAACCCAAGATCGATTTCGTCTTGGGCTGATTGAACTTTATCTATTTTCATTTATTTCACACCATAAAAAGTCACCTTAATTATTTCAGCAGTTTAACGAATCAATGAAATATTTATCGATAGTTGAGTGATAATGATTTATCGAGCTCACCCCCTCTCTACGGTCGGGTTTAATTACACGGCGCGGGCGACAGGTTGTCGCGTGACGTCACCGCTGCATGTGGAGGTGGTGTGACCTTTATGTGTAGGTGTGGGTATGTATTTGTACACTATAATCGTGTTTTTAGGTAGGTTTTTAGTTTTATAAGTTGTAAGTTATTGTATAAATCTTTTTATATTTAGTAGGTACCTATAGTTAACAAAAAATTATCACCTCCCCGAATACTGAAAACTTCTGAAAGAGTCGTTTTTAGCACCTACTACCGAGGGCAAAGCTATAGCTACGGCTGTAGATACTCTTTTTCAATTCGTTTTAGTTAATTGCCCCTTAGGCCGTAAACCCACGAGTCTTAAAAAGACATATAAACGAAAGTATCAATTAAACACTACAAAGTGTGCGTTGTTCTGTTCAATCTGTCGACGGTATCTTGGAGCTGCAACGAAAATAAACTTGTTTAAGAGATTATAATAAGAATAACAAATCAACAATATCAAAATAGTATATAATCTCTGGCTTCAGAAGTGTGTCATTATAATGTAGCGCATAGGGATTATTCCTTTTGAATTTTGTTTGTTATCACCAGGCAGTGCTAAATCATTGTATTTTTCCATGATAGGTACCTGACTGTTTTTATGTTCCATAAATAAAAATATTCATTTATATGAATTAAATTTAGAAATGGAACTTTAAAAGCTATCTTGATGATGCCTAAGTACATTGTGGTGGGTGAAACAAAGACATAAGGAAGTTGGTATTAGAGCGAAATTTCTAGTAATTTGGTCGACCACAAACGGAGTGGAAGGTAAACTTAGCCTATTTAAATAAGTTGAGAATTAAATCAAGTAAATATTACGATAATTGAATTTTATTTTAATAATTAATCAATATGAACCTCTGGGCAACTTATTTGATCACTGTGACAATTGAGAATCAGAATCTATAACTAGAAACATCTAATATAGAACTTACCTTTGATTAAAAAAAAAATTCCACAAAGGTAAGTTTTGTTAGTCTTATTTTCTCTAAACCGTTGTTAAAAGTATGTAGTGTTAAACTGCCGCGCTACGCTCTTGAGTATAACCATCTCGTATATAGGTAAGGGGATGATTTGGCCCCCAGTAATACAATTATTTTACCGTGAAGAAATTAATATTAGTGGTATCCTCAATTCGTTCAAAGACAAATCTCGATTGACTTGTGTAGTTGTGTAGGAGTTAGGTATCATACGATTGATTGAAGCCCTTCATAGTAGAGTCGCGTTGACAAAATTAAATTAGTTTGTAAATGCTGCCTGACCCTACTCGGCTTTACTGATTAAAATATAACTGTATAATGAAGACAGTTATTTAGCTGTTGTAGGTATAAATATGTATATACCTTTATGTAGGTGAATTAATTAATCCACCTACTGAATAAATATTATTAGGATGTTTATTACACCTACGAAGACTAAAACAGTTTAGAAAAAGCAAATAGAAAAATAATCATAAAAATCTATAGAATTGTGAACGTATCACCGAGTCCTCTAAGTGAATTACTTCAAGTACGTTATATTGTGAGTGCTTACAGCAATTCTAGTGTGGTCTTTTTTATAATAATTAACTTTAAAAATTGTAATTGTCTGAGTGCTTATTTTGTAAGTCTAAAGAAATAAAGTTATTGAATCTGAATCTGTCGCTTACCGCTAAATCTTTGTGTTTGTCAACCTTTTTGCGCTAAAAAGATAAAACATTTCAACAGCATTATTTAGGTGCAGAGTGTCACTCACCTTTCCATTGATGCGATAAGCGCGTGCGTCACGGGGTTATCGCGGCGCGCTCTGCGCCCGCGCACTGATAACGCACCTTTATTGTATATGAGAGACAGCCAATCGCGTTCTCATTTTAACTGCTATGTTTTTGTAAGCTTGCGTGATGAGGAACTTTACACGTGTTTTAATTTTCTTAAATATTTTTACTTTTATAGAGTTAAAACTTACTAATTACTTTCCCAAACAAAGATAAGAGATTAGACATTTGTTTATTTAATATGTTTCGCATTCGATATTCGATAGAGAATGTCTTATATTGCACAACTAATTTGTATTAACAGTACTACCTACTAAAAAAATCTAAAACATAATTGAAGTTATTACATAAAACAAACAAAGAATAAGTAAAAAGTAGACTTGACATTTCGCCCAACTAGCCCTAGGTTACATTGCGCCCAACTAGCCCTAGGTTCAGCGGGTTAGGTACTTGGTTAGGTACATCTCGCCCGCAAAAAGAAACAGTTGGTATAACTTATTTGTGAAAACAAAATCAGATGGTAGGATTTTATAAGTTGTTGTTTACTGAGTACCTACGTAGGTTTATAAATACAACAACTTACAAATGAGACCTTAAGCTGATGAAATTAACAAAGCATTTTAATAATAATTAGTAAAACGCGTCTTTCGTCTAAATGAAACGCTGCTCCTTGACCCGAGACGGGAGAGATAAGCCAAGCCGTATTCTACGAGAGGTGATAACATAAACTACATACAGCTATCTGCATACGAGTACCTCGATAAGTGTTTCAAGGAAGGCAGGTCAGGGGCTATCGCTAGTTTACCGTCCCGAGGTGGGTTTCGCTGAGATGATGGAGTTTTGTTTTAGATGTTATGAAATACATATTTAAGGTTTTTATGAAACAATCGTCTTCTAGAGCTTACAAGACCAAGAACTGTCAGATAATAACGTTCATGTAGAATTATTTTTCATATTATTAGTTATTGTTATATTTTTATTAACAGGTTTGACTTAATATTTTCAATTTAATGACGCTAATAGTTATCGATTGGTTTTGAAAATTTTATTGGAATCCTGGATATTTTTCTCTTGACATAAAAGCAAACTGTCAAAATCGGGTTATATTTAGCGGATTTTCTGAGTAACACATACTTACATTAGTGTTAATTAAAAAAAAACAATAAAATTTCAATGGAGTTGAGGACCTTCTCCCATTTTGAACTATATTCAAATTTGGCCAATTATAATGAACGCTAAGGGCATATCGTAACATTATGTAAAACTAATCTATGTTAAAGAATTAATGTCTCTACAGTCATGTTATAAAATAACAATTCATTATAATTTATGTTACAAGTAGTGGATGGACAAATGGGTATGGCAGTGATCAGATTTTTATTTTCATGAGTTTTTTTGTTATTTTATACACAGTTCCAGCTCCTACAAAATTTTGAAATATTACGTGTTCAAATAATATTTTGTTACCTCCACCACCAGATGAAGTCACAAAAAGCTGGTCAAAGTCGCCGCCATTATTGTGAGTAACAAAAAACCAAATGGTCTCCACATGGCCACACCTTTCTCAGGTAAACCATACAGACACATCCACACAGACAACTTTATACCTTATCACAAAGTCATACAGTCAGTTTAATATTTGTTAGTTTTATTATGATGCCTTCATTGGGTTCTGAGATCTGTGCGGTAAGTGTTTAGGTTAAGAGTAGCTTGCAGGATGGAATAAAAAGATCTTTGTGTCCACATGTGTTTTATGGTTCGTAGAACAACGTGAGTAAGTACCTACTGAGTGATTAGGAACGTGGTTCTCAGGAAATATGTAGGTATAGGTATGTACCTACATTGTTAAATGATAATTGCGTATGCAATATTGTGTGGGTAGCGAACATTTTGTGTTTGATACCCATAAAACTTGAACAATAAAACCAACCCGAAGTTATTTTGTAAATCCTGTCGCCACTTATATAAGTACTAAACGATTTATTGAATTATGATTGTAAAAGTTTTTATTAATGAAAATAACCTACATTAAATCGTAGAAATTTAAATAAATTTATAACAGTAGATGAAATAAAGAATTATTATTGTGGTGCTTTGGGGTACATACTAATAACTTATTAAGTACCTACCTAATATTCAAAAAAGTAAATTCGATAGGTAGGAATAACAATCACTATTGTTGTTACTTTGTTTTATTTAAAGGGAACCACATTTTTCTTCCTATTCATTCGATTTCGTAAATCCTTACCACATTTTTATGAGCTCTAATTTAACAACATGTTTAACAAATCAAAACGACTCCTTTAGCCAGCTACCGCCATCTAGCGTGTAGTAGTGGTACTAAACGTGGTGAAGGTGTGATAATAACTCGTTAATTTTATTCTCTCGTTTTTCCAATTTCGATTTTTTTACTAGTGTAAATAGATAAAATATTTATTGAAAAATTTTAATTGATTGATTGAATAAATTTAAATCTTTATAAAATCAAGCATAGCAGAATTATGGTTGTATTGTATAAGATGGATGATGATTTATTAATAGTATCGGCTAAATTTTGCTGTGTATACTCATTTCTATGACTTTGCATTAAGTAACCAGTTGTCTTCGGCACTTTGATGGTTTTCTTTGCAATTATTTCCGAAGATGAAGTAACATGAGTCCAAATACCATGTGACTGAACATCTCAAGCGCTGCGTTCCATTTTATCTAGCATGTTCATTAAAACATTACGGCTAACATCCTCAAGGCCCCAATTCCAGTGGCAATTTCATTAATATCTGGAATCACACGACATCGAGAAATCCCAAGAGTAAGATTAAAAATTTCTAAACTTTTTAATTATGTTAATATATTAAAGACTATATTTATCGCGTACCTTTTGTTTAAATCCTTCCGACCGCCTTTTGAGACAGATCAATCCACTTTTGATTCACGGTTCTGGTTTCAGTGAAATCAATTTACCAACTTGCAAAAAAGAGGTAATACAGGGCGTCCCACAGCTATGCCACATGGAGGGAAAGTACCTTAAATATTGTAGATGGATCATTGTACTTAAAGAAGACATTATTTTAATTTAAAAACAATTTAAACTACATTCATAGATTTTGAAATAGTTAATTGGGTGAACCGGAAAACGAACACGCTACAAGAGAAAAATAATTACCCTATAGTTTTATCATACCGATCGAAAGGCTTCATCAGAAGGATTGTTTTTTGCTAAATAACATAGATTCAGAAATAAAAGGAAGACCATGAATTTGCCGCGTTGCGATGGACAAAATAATTTACGCGCCTTTCGGCTTAGAATACGGCTTGATTTGTTGCACTATAGTTGCGTATAGGGACGCCCTGTATCATGGAAAGCTAGGAATTCCGTAGTCGAGGCCCGGCCCACCGAACGGCTGTTTCGCGGAAGGTGAGATTCATCGCAGATACATTGACGTGTCCTACATATTCGGACTGTATGTATGTAATGTACAGATAGACGTACAGCACTGCTGCGCCTCTGTTCATCCAATGGGAATCGAGATCAGAGAAGCGGGAATTGGAAGGAGTAAGATGCGAAAAGTATATTTATTTGATGTCTACTAAGGAATCTAGTAATTTGATGCAAATTTGAGAGACTTTTAATAACAGCATGCTCCAATTGCAGTAATATATCGTTCATCAGTGTCTTTTTATTTTCTTCAAGTGGAGTTAGATGGAGATTATTGGAACTTCGTTTAGATGTTTGGATCCGAGAAAACCCATCCCACTGACACAGATAAGATAGAAGATAGATAAATCAGAAAAAAATGCTTGCTACAAAAAGCAACCAATAACCACCGAATTCGGCAAACACTGTCGAACCAAAAACTGATGACGTCGTATTCCTTTTAGTCTCGCCGTTTTTTTGTTCCCGTTCATTAATCCACGTAAACTTGATACCGACGCTGGTGCCGCGTCCGGCGGATGTGTATGAAGGGGCCTTTATACTGCACGCTGAGAGTAGGTACACCTAGTACCTACACGACGATGACTCGCCATCAGGAGGTATCTGATCGCCGAGTGCTTACCCGTTCAACCCACCGATTTTCTACCCAATATTATTTTTCTCGTACAACCCAAAAGTTGTTATCCGTTCTACCCAATCCAAAAATCTGAGTCACAGTGTATTCTAAACAGCACAGACACCATTATATTTATAATAAGTCGAACTTGATAAAATTATTACGGTACAAAGTAACTTTAAATTTTGTAGTTACAATATGGAGTTCATAATATTTTATTCGACCATGTACATGACTGTCACAACTACCTCTATACTTAGTGTGTGTTGATATTTTATTTAAATTTTATGAATTTGTATATCGGTGAAGCGACTTGCTGTATAGACTAGTGTTTAAAAGGTTGCTGATGTTGGCTGATTTTGAAGTATGAGCATGGATACAGTGTCTCCGCAATCAATTTAGAAAAAGTGTCGTGGTAAGAAACAACGAAGAAGGAACAATGATGGGAGGATTTGTTCCTTCTTCGTTGTTTCCGACCACGAGCGTCCGCCGTCACGTCGTCTGCGGGACTCGGATTATTCCGTGTATTTATCGCGTGCATAGAAATAAACGCATGCGCCCGCGCAGCCCGACGCGCCGTGGAAACAGAAAGAATTGGCACTCAACCATAAGAATAGTAAGTAAATAAATAATGGAACAGAGACGTATTCAGGAGATAAGTTTGTTCGTAATGGGCAGATTTTATATACACTTTTGGAAATCAAAAAATTGCTATAAATTCACCAGTGAAATTATAGGTAGGTACGTTGATTACTTAGCTAAACAAATCATAAAGTCCTGGGATACCGTTCCGCAAAGTGCATTAATAATCTTCGAGGAATAATACCAAAATAGTAATATTCTATTGTCATGACATGATTGACTAAAGTTGTTTAAAACATTAACTCGTCTTGTCTCTAAATCCTACATTTGCAACGAAATAGATTATAGCTATTCAAAATCATAAGCCCCTAATTTTTCATCCCCTTTATCAGTCCATGGATTGACATAGGCCTCTGACAGACGCCTTGTTGACCGTATTTCATGATTACATAATACTTTTTAAATGAAACTTATTTGCCGTTGACTTATTTTTGAATGTGATAAATTTCTCTATCTTCTGAGTCCACCTCCACACACTCAACTATGTAACACGTTTAATAAATAACGACACGAATTTACCTTTAGCGGCGTCTATTCCTGTCGCCTACTAACTGTTCCCTCACCTGCGCCGCATTCCGGCACGAACCGTGATCAGGGGCTCAATTCCACTAACCAATCGCAAAGGTTTTATTATAAATTTGTATCTACACTTCACTGTGATTGCGAAATGTCTACAATACCTACTGCAGTCATCCATCATCATCAGTCATGAATCCTGTTTAAATGTCGGAAAAATAGGTAAACCAACGTGATAAATTACCCGAGAATATTTATAATGATGTGAAAAACTTTATAACAATGCGTCACAGAATCGTCCTTAGATGAGAAGCATGACAGTGGGTGCGACGATATTTATCTAAGGCAGAATAACTAAACATGTCTTGCTATGTCGATGCCATTGTCGTAGTAAAGCAATTAGCAGAATAAGACCCCAGGTCCAATCTGCTGATTGAGTTGTTGGGATCCTCCTGGTTATTTTTGGTTTTGGTATCTGTTAAAGTTTTGAAGTTGCTAGGTGAGATTTCTCGAAAAGAAAAATGAAACCTGAAACGTGTAGCTGTAAATCTGGAGTCATTTACGACTCTGATAATAAGTAGTTAAAATAAGGCAATTCAGCTTACACGTACCTTACCAATGGAGTATTCACACATCAAAGTCCGCGGTACCCACCCGTTGATTAAATAGTATCAGCTACTTTTTTACTATAAAAGCTATCGTAGTTTGATGAATTCATTATGAATGTAAGCGGGTTAACTACGAACCTATTATATGTTGTAAGTTCTTACAACATATAGTAGGTTCGTAGTTAACCCGCTTACATTCATAATGAAAGTATCAGCTACCTTCAGTATTCATACAATATCACGAGCTGCTGGGGGCGACCTGTCTCACCGAATCTGTCTGGACTCTTTGTTAACTCATCAGAACAAGAATATTTTTAAAATATTTTGCATCATGGCATAGCATGTCGCTTACAGGGGCACTGCATACCGTGAATGGTTGACACTCATCTAAGCTTATCAGAATAAAGCAAGTATAACACACCACCACACAGCTGAGAAGTAGTCTTTTGCTAGAAATAATTAATCTTTTGATCCAAGTAAACTATGATTGATTTTCTGTTTCGAATTTTAATTCTGCTCAAGTATTTAATGAAATGAGAGTTCAGCCTGAAGGCCGCCTTGAGTAATGGCGTCCACTCAGCCGGCTGCCGACTTCCTCCTCCAAGGTGGCAGCGCTGGCCGTGTTCACAATATTTTAATAATACATCAAAACATCGTTAGTACCCGTCGGCTCTAACGAACCGCGGCTACGGATTCCTAGAGGTGTCCTGGGGTGTATTCTGGATGAACTCATCATATTTTTGTCTACCGTTCGAAATAAATTTATATTTTATATCATTTCTATGATCTCGGGCCATATACATAGTGGCCAAGTCTTTTGCGAGGCATGCGTGGGGCCGTAGCCAACAGCAAAGCCTTTATGAAAGTTAATTAAGGTAAATAAAGGCGAGGGCTACACATAGTGGTTATTATATTTGATTCCACTTTATTTTTGTTCATTTATCATAAAATTTATTTATTTTACCTTGAAGGTTTTTAATTTTTATTTAATTTTCTACCAAGTGTGCACGTAGGCACCACACGCGTGATCTTGATCGATATAGCAGAAGATAAAAGTTTAGAATATTTGTTGTAAGGTGGATTGGGGGTTTAAATATGCACCTAATTATAAAGATCACCTAATGATAATAGAGTGGTGACCGCAATTCAATATTCGTAGAGTAGGTTAAAATCTGCAAGTCAATTGAGGGTGCGTATGGTTCTGGACAAGTTCACGCTTCAAAAGTACGAGTATATTGCACAATCTCGCAACATTCGACATACCATTCGAAATACCTATAATATCGAGTGTTGCGATATGGAATAGTCTCAGAATAGTCGTCTTCATCGGCCGTGAATAAATGGACATGCATTAGTTCGCATGTCTATGGCGATTAATTACGCTGCCCTCGAGCGCTCCATCATCGAAAGTGGCGCGTAAAAATAAGCACGAGATGCGCACGCGCTGATTAATCTTCAAATTGATTCTGGGAGCTAAGGACATTTAGTATTTATATTACCGCTAGTTAGATCAACATAGAATACACTGATTATTTGACCACGGAAAGTTTTTTATGCACTGATCCATACCTAAAACCATTTTAGTAGGTACACCATAACTGTTGGTATTTTGAATTTCAATCACAGTTTCATGCACTGTGGCTTTACTTATTGAAGAAGTGTAAGTTATTAAATTATTAAATAAGCTTACAAGAAAATACTAGCTAACCGATAATAAAACAACCAAATGTTTTTCGATATTGAATTTTTTGAAAAAAGCCTATATGCAAGACCTCCTTTTACTTTGAAGTTATTTTCCTCGGTAACAAAGTAAAGTTTTCACAACTAGTATTGTATAAACCATGGATATCCACTCGTTATCTAATTCAGTAATTCGCAAGCCGCCGACGACAGCTCTCTTATTTATTACAATTCTGCTTTTTCAAGATTACTGCGCCACCTAGCGGATGATTTACTATCGTATGTTTTTTCTAGTTTGGTTCCCGCGATAGATAATATTTCAGGCACTTGAGATAAATATCTTGGCTAATAAACACTATGATATCGTAAATCTTATCGCGTGTAATCGGTGCAGGGCCACAGGGTACGAAAGACAGAAGTTAATCATTCAAGCATCAAAGACTGGCTAGATAAATTACTTAAATGCGGTACAATTCGAACAGGATCATCTAACCATAAGGTAAGCAGAGTTTTTGTAATGGGTACTAGATAAGTATAATAGTTTTTTTATAGAAAATAGAAAACGGCAATATCTGCAGATCGTTAAACATATTTTCCGAGGCGAAAATCGAAACCGGAACCTTTTGCGTTGCAGGAGGACCTTTTTACTTTTACTTTACTTTAGAGGCTGCTTATGGTGCGATCAAATGTGTCGTAGGTACTCTTGTAAATAGAATAATAACCCGCAGGCGACTCTTTGTACAAAAAACATTTTAGCGCCGAAGACGATGGATGACCAAAGGAAAGTATTTGCCACTTGTAAATCGTCGTTGAA
The DNA here is from genome assembly GCA_963931895.1 of Eupithecia pulchellata. Taxonomy (NCBI): domain Eukaryota; kingdom Metazoa; phylum Arthropoda; class Insecta; order Lepidoptera; family Geometridae; genus Eupithecia; species Eupithecia pulchellata. The sequence continues at coordinate 369,642 of OZ007528.1, read as the reverse complement.
TTTACAACTCATAAGTGGAGTTGTCCTTCTTGTTATTGTTTCACTGTGTATTAAAACGAGTAAAGACTTCTTATAGACGCTGAGGGTAGATTTATTTTTGTAAATTATGTACCACCATAGAACAGCACAATATCAGAACATGTATCTGAACAAAATAGACGTAGTAACTGAACCGGCATCCTTGTGTTGTTCAAGCAGCTCACAGCGCCACGGAAGTCTTTTAACAAGACTGTTTGTTTCTTCAGTCTTTATTATGTTTACCTTTCCATGTTATTATGCGCTTGATGTGGTAGAGTGCGTGTGATGGAGCCTCACTCACACCTAAGGAGGAGGTGACGAGTGGTTTATTGTTCGCTGCTGACTGATGGTCATCGGTGTGAACGCATCCTATTTTATACACAATCATGGTGTATAGGGTACCCAACCAAAAATATGTCCATCGTATTTATTTAATTATTGAAGAAAGGCACAACAATTTATACGAGTATTGCTCATGGTATAGAATAGAATGGAATGTTTATTTGAAAGTTACATAATGTTACAAATTCTGCACCATTGCCGCAGCAGGTTTATGTTTGTGCTCACACTCGTCTTTAACATAAAGAATTACTATAATGTGGTTCATTGGATTAAGGTGACATTTCTGTCTCGTAGATTATAAGAAGTATCCAAATGAACTGTAACATTAACACTTTACATATGTTACAGACGAGTGTGGGCACCACACAAACCTACTGCGGTATAAAGGTGAAACATTGTCTCGTAAACTATTATACGAAGTGATAGTGATCAATAGTTATAGTGACTCTATATACATATAGGCACTTGATATTCCACATTTCAATATAACGATAATAGCACGTTTTATGTTACGGCAACTTGTAGATAGGTATTTGCTAGAACATACCTATTGAATATAAGGCCAGAGTCAAAACTGCGCCATATATTCATGATATTTTTTTGATTGTCCTTACCCATATTTCATGCAATAATGCTTTTATTTGCTCATTTCTTTAACTTTTATACATACATACTACAAAACGTTTTACCTCATTTAATCGGTTTTGTTCTAACTTTGGTTTCTGATTTTTTTCCTAAATTATTTCTCAATAGATCATTAGCACAGCTACTTCTGTGTCCGGCGGAGAATCCACAGAAAAGTGTGTTTACACGTCAGTGTCAATGCGCGTGAAACAGTGTTTGAGTGATCCAAGTGATGTGCGATGAATGTACTTACTGCTGGCGGCCCGCCAACCCACTAAATAACTGAGATAACAATCGAATAGAAACTCAAAAGATTTCTACAAAAAAATACTTAGTTTTCCTAGCCCTCGGACTATGAAGTACACTGAAACTATAATTATCATGAACTTTTTACAATTTGCTCTTCGGGCTTCAACTCGGATAACATTTATACGAAAAATAATTTTATTTCTAATGCTGTGAGAACTTCTGTGGCACGGATGTCATACATAGAAAACAACAGGATTTTTTTCTAGAAAATATAAATCGTTGTGATATAATATAAAATGTTAAATTGATACATATATGTATATTGTTATTATTAATTATGTATCTAACATCCATTATAACACAAGCTGTGCTTAGCTTGGAGCCGTGTGGATTGTCCAGTTATTTATTATGTTATTTGTGAGACTGGTCACTCAGACTGATCTCCTAACGACCTTAACGTTTTTCTAATTTATGTTACATACCTACTCAATACTGGTCTAAAGGAAAGAAGAAAAGCTTTTCCCAGAGAGGGATGTATCGATCAGTATTTCTAGAAACGTGAGATATTAGATTCAATTAAGACAAGCAGCAAAAAATTGTATGTATAACTATCATTAAAACTTTTGAAAACTATTATGATTAGTAGGTAACACTAAAGGCATTAAAGGAATATTTACCATCATTTGAGTTTTCCAATATTCCGGCATAGTTTCATACGCTATGATCACAGAACTACTAAACTCACTGCGAGTTAGTTTTCATAGGCCGATATACCTTCTTTGTCTTTTAATTTGCTACTACTATCGATTTTATTATCGAACGCAACTCGATAATGCCACACATGGTTGGTCATCACCATCATCATCAATTATTTAACACATTCTCTAGATAGTTGGAAACTTTCTTCTCGGTTAAAGTTACTGTGAAAGACCCCTTGTAACTTTTAGATATTATGTCGCTCTGTTTAGATTACTTGTGGGTTGTGTAAATCAATCCAGTTATTTGAATCAGACTCGAGAAAATGCTCCTTTAAGGCGGACTTCAGTTGTTCCGTGATCATGTTGCATGAAACTGTGCCGGAATATTGGAAAACTGAAATCCTAGTAAACATCCCGTCATAAATTACTTTAGTGTATACTATTTATATATACAGAGAACCGTCGTTTAAATTCCAGGAATTCGCTCGTACAAAAAACATGTAATATCCCACGTAAAACTGAATCTTGCACACGGTAGAACGAGTATCGATCACCGGGACACGAACCCGCGACAATGACAGATCCTGTGACGCTGCGCAGGCGCACCTGTCGTCTGCGTTCAGCGCACTACACGGGGAAGGTGAGCTATTCCGGGAACATTTCTACTCAGAATTAGGTGATCCCCTGAGTTTTTTAACGTGAACACAATCTTGGATTCGGTCGAGCCGATTACTCATTGGAATGGAATTCTTTTTTAATTTATCCAGTGTCCGTAAATAATAAATTCAGGACGTTACTTTGCGGAAAACCATTGAAAATTTCAGGATTATAATAATTTGGTATAGTTTCTCAAAAACCGTACTTGCTTGATACTGGAATCCTATCACTAAGCCTCCGCTGTCCATATGTCAGAGGGCTCTTTATGAACTGTAAAAAGACAATTGAAACTTTAGTATAATGTGACTTGCCGCTTTATCAACAAATAATAAAAATATATTAGCATACTGTTGTAAATTCAATAAAAAACTATTCTACACAAAAAATTATACCAAAACGGCGGATCACCGGTCGCGAAGCTAGCCTCATGCAGTTGGTGACTTACTTCTTATTTCCTCACATAGGTACCTAATGTCTTAATGATGGAACTGTAACAACAGTGATTGGTCCGCCGTCCGCCGTGCTCCGCCGTCCGCCGTGCTCCGCGACGATAAATCACTCGCGATGACAACGCGCTAATTAGTGTAACGAGCGAAGTCGCCTGTGAAAACATACAGCATTATCAGTTTCACTAACCTATTCGGCTATTTAATAATAATTATGAGTAGACACTAGACACATAGAAGAGACGGCCATCAGAGATGTTTTTTTAAACGTTATTAGAACTCGCGTTCGTTACCGATCCTACCCCCATCTTATAGGTAGGTAAGTTACCAAGAGATGGCAGCTAAATGTGTCAGTAACTTTTAAACACAATTTCATTCGGACCAATAGAATACAAATAAATGCGCAATCGCCTCTCTCGGAAGGTGGGCGCCCAATAAAGGCAATACGCCCGAGGACGGTCGGCGACGACATGGCGACATGTGGACGGCCACTTGCGTTTTTAAAAATAAAATTTGCATACGTTTAGGATCCACCCTGTCCGGCGACGAGTGTGTTCAGAGTGGAATATTCTTTGTCATTTCTGTGTCTGGACTATCATCTTTTGAAGTAGGTACCTATCATAAAGAGCATTTGAGAATTTGAAATTGTGACCGTACCTATGTTTATTTTAACTATGACTAGTTTTTGTTAGTTAGATATTAAATGAATGATGGACTAAGTTTAGTAACAATTGTGACCGTACATTTAACACATTATACACATTTAACCTACGACTAGTTTTTGTTAACTAGATATTAAATGAATGATGAACTCTAAGGTTAGGCTTCTAAAGTTAGCCTACTAGTACCAGAACGCCCAGAAAAAATATTTTGTATTTTGATTGTGAACCCAACAAGGGAACGTGCTTGTCTAGAGCCACACTCATCCTGATGATTTTATTTTCTTCAAACACAAAATAAGTTCGTAATTAGCCCTCTCCTATTCATTATTAATTCGAAAATCTTATCTTCAAAATACCGTGAAATATATTTATAAGAAACGTCTAAACGTAGGTTGGTTAGATACAAACCCTTTACTCATTATATCCTTGAAACACCACAGCTTCCAATTCCAGCCAGCGCGGGTCGTCGTGAGCTCGCCGAGTTTAAAAATAAAATTAGCATACGCTTAGGGTCCGGTCCGTTTTTAAACAATATTGCGAGTGTATGAACCCTCGGAGGTCGTCTAATGAAATTGTTTGCAGCGCGCTGTAAACTTTTATTGGCATTACAGGGAATTTTTATTTTCCTTGAAACCGTTGTGACTGGAATTCGAAGTGGGGTGGGTCAGTATAGGTGAAGATTTAGATTTACATTTGGATTGATACAGACCGTCAGAATGGAAAGGGGGAGATAATTAAAACCCTAACAATCTTGTTATACCCAAGATAACTAATCTAAAGAAATACCACTATTTAAAAAAACAACTTTCATCAAAACTCAAACATAAAGTTACTTCCCTCTTTATGTAGGTGCGAATTTAAAGTGTTCATCTTCACCACAAAGACACAATGTTATCCTGATCAATCACGTCACCACTGTTAGCATTCCTGACACCCTTTTAACCTGTCAAGTTTATCTCCCTATCTGTAAAGCTACTTACGGGCTATTTCCAGCCAATCCCCTTTAATAACCAAATTAAAAGGACCATTGGAAGCGCTGTGAAAGCGCCACCGTCGCGTTCACACGTCCGTCACTCCGCAGCCTCGTTACATTACACTTAAAACAAAACCACCTATGTAATAAATATTCTTTAACACCCATTTTGAAGCTTATTGGTATAAGAATAAGGTGAAAAGGATGTCATGGTTGCTTCCATATATCCCACGGTGAAGTTACGAATGTGTTGATGGTTGTTGTGTCGTATTGAGCTGTAAGCTTTACTTTTCATCTCTACGAACTTATGAGAGGGAATTGCTTACCATCAAGCCATTGCCATTTTGACTGGTATTTAGATGATCTCATAATGATCGAAACTTAAATTACCTCAGGTCAAAAAACAAAGCATTAAAATTCAGCGAAACCCCGCTGTGCGCCAATAGCCGCACTCCATCTGGCATCACCAATCACACCGAGACCGTTCACCTCGGTCGCTCAGAGCCACGTTTTTATCGCCTTTTTCTTTAAATTATACATTTTTTATTTTAATTTTGCGGCCGGTCCACATGTGGCGCCTTTACCCTTCCCACGTCACCTTTGTGGGGTACCTATTACCTACCAATTTATCTGTGCCAGCTTATTACTCTTTATATCCGAGCAATATGATTCAATTTACTTTGTAGGAATAAAACATTTACGTGGGATGTGTGTAAGCGTTAAATTAACATGAAATAAGCGCAGACACGTTTAAGGAGTAACATACATAATGATATAAATTACCTGGATATATGCGACTAATTTATACGACTGTGAACATGTCTGGAACAAAATTAGTGAACGCGATGCGATAAGAATATCTAAGTACAGTTGACATCGCTTCAATTTTAAAATATTGCAAATTGCTACGCCTGATCAGTCACATTTTATATGGAACTTTGTTTGCGGAGGAGGGCGCTGGCTCCACTACGCAGTTTTCAACTTTTGCGGTAGTCAGCCCACAATTGCACCCTATGCCTACATTAAGTTATGTTCCCAAAGATTTTTGTATTTCAGTAATCGCCGTCATTGCAAGGTCAAACTAGGTTCAAACTAATTCGATCCATACTAAAATACTTTTGAATATCAAAAAGAAAACGCTCTTTGCTTTGGTAATCAATCCCTTTACAATCCTTCTGAAAAAGTACAGCAATCTTGTTCCTCGTATATCATGTCCACTACTTCGAATAAAAACATATAATTTGACAAGCGACCGACCTTAAACCCCAACCCATCTTGTTGCCATCACCTTGTGGCCAACACTAAGAGCAGGATCTTGCTCTGCTTACAACTAGATTTTCTACATGCCTTCAAAACTTCTTGTTCGAATAGATTCTTATAGGTTTGTATTGACAGTGCCTTTTTTCACTGGACTAATAAAACTCTAATAAACATCTCCTCTTTTCACAGACGATGACTAAACTTAATTATATATTATATAATTCCAAGAATGTTGTATTATTATCATAATTATGTCTACTTGTCATAATCCTACCAAAAAAACTGATATACAATGTATATTGCTAAGGATTAGGTGCTCAGTATTATAAACAGACAAACGAGTCAATGTCATGAATACGTGTATCAGATTTGTCCACTAGGGAGAGGGAGGGGGAGGGGAGGTGGCGGCGGGAGGGGGTGGATATTGCAATATTTTTCATACAAACACGTCTCTACGTGGACACTTCTACTTGATACAATATTGGTAGGAGCGTGGTTGGCTTACATGGAGGGAATATTTTTGACGAAAATTAAGAAAATTTAAGATACCTACCTTAATGAATTGCGTAGGTTAGATGTAAGTATATGATAAATTTCTTTGTGTAGTGGAATCTTAAGGAGCAGAGAAGATTAGTAAGAACAGTCAAAAATGTAAAAACAGCTGAAAATAAACATAAACAAGGATAATGAAACCAAATAATTGAGGAAGTGAAAGAAGCGATAGAGATAGATTACAATGAGGAATCTGAGCGCACTCTAAAAACAAACAGTAAGAAGAAGCATTTAAAGAATCTTAGCATCGTCCAAGTTCAATGTCATCTCAAGCCAAATGCAAACCCATTCAGCTTTCAATCAAGCCACTTATTTCGAGTAAAAATAACAACCGTCCCAATGTGTGCCGGCCCGAGCCGTAGGTGGTCTACCCGCGCGGTCAAACTTTATATATTTTATGTTTCGGCACACCGCACCGCACCGCGCCGCATTTATTACACCAACTTCGGACGTGTACTAAAAAAATACGTCACTTTTTGTTACTGCTGGAAGGTGGAGTAGGGGACCTTGTGTTGTTATAGTGGCTGGGTCTGAAGGGTTTTCAACAGTTTCAAAATGTCTTTCAGTTTTTTTTATATGAATCATCGTATTCATTAAATAGGTTTTCTTAAGTAGGTTACTTGGGCGTTTTTCAATGTTTTATAATGTTTTATAGTTCCTCTGATATTATTTGTTTTTAACTAGGTCGAGCGGGCTTCTTACTTAGCGATATGTGCACACGTGCAATATCTGCAGCCATCAACTAGCTTTCTTCAAACAAAAATATACGTGATTCTTTCTAAAACTTTCCTTGAGTGTCAGTTAATATTTGATATCCCTGGCCGGGGTCCTCTGATGATCTTTACGACGTGTGTCCACGTGGCGCTTTATTAAGATATCAAGGTGGGTCAAGATTAGGGATCCTTGTGCGAGTCGTAAAACGGACACCCGCTGGATTTGATGCCTTCTCGTTATAATGTAGGTTGGGTGGAGGTGGATCTCAGGCCGTAAATGGCACGCGCCACACCTGGTACTCAGCGATTTTTCGTGAATAATTTTAGTCATCATTTTATCATTCCTGTGATATGTTTTGTATGACTTATATTTAAATCTTAAAATTCTTACACTAGCTATGCAAGACGCGACAAGTTGGAGTACGAATACAGTCCAAAACAAAAACAACATTTATCGAGCATAATGTCTCTTCTGCGTTGTATTTTCGCTTAAAACCAGATTGGAAAACAGATTCTGGTATCTAGAACATTTTCCTTTTCAAAAGTCCATTTTCTGTTTCGTCAAAAGTAACTGATCTGGCGAGTCTATTAACCTTTAGATTTATCATCCCCGAGGATATCTACAAAGGTGCTGTCCGACCGGAAACGGATATGCGGGGGTGCTGCGCCCCGTGTCTTAATTTCCGGTCAGTCGCGCTCGCGTCGCCGATCTCGAGATCTGGACCGATTTATCCTTGAGGTGTTTTTGTTATGGTAAAACTAAGAATAATATTTCAGTAACAGGAAAATAGAATATTTTTTGTCAGGAACTGCAAGTTTGTAGTATGTTTGTGGTCCATAAATATATAAATAGGTTGACATCCGTACCGTGCGCCGCAAAACGTACCCGTACGCATGCACGCACATACTAAACATTTAAAAGCTTAAACTTAAAAACTCGACTTTTATGACCATATTGCCTTTGTTATAAGAACATAGTTCTTGAACATGTAGTTTTTCTACTGTAGAAGACACATTGTTTGACACTTTGTTTGTTGTAATAAGTTTATATTTCATTGATTAATTAATATTTTTTTTAAATTCGAGGGCATTCAAAAAGTGTTCAAAGTAGTCCAATAACACACACTGGGGCGACTGGATTGTTTGGAAGTAGTTGGTCCACATTGTTACGTTTGATAGCAGCGTTGGTCGTGGTCCACGCCACGAGACACGGTCAACCAACACTTTAATAGGTGGACGTAGACACTTAAAACTTTTAATGGTAACGCGTTTTTCAACTTTAATGGCGAAGTTTTTCATAACTAACAAACTAAATTCGTATAAAGTGGATCTGTTATTGCGCCGTAGATCAGGGACATTAGGAGCCTATGAAACTTTACCTATTACCGGCGAATGGTCGAGGATGGACTTTGTTATTATTTTGTATGGAATGCGGTTAGATTCTTGTTAGGGTTACTTTTTTACATGAATCAATTCCTTGTATAATCTTTCTCCGTCACATTTTCCTATGTTCCAGAAAGAAGGTAGTTCATCATCAAACGAGAGTAATCACAATATCTGTACCCTTTTCTAACAGTCTGAACTTTTCATCTCATCTGCTCGCTTATTAAAAGTAGTGCTCACTACGATGTTGTAGATATTGTAATAAAATCTGATTTAAGGTAGTTGCTACTGCAATTTTTATTGATAAATAAAAATCTATATAAACAAACTTCAAAATACTTCAAGTCGGAAACCAAAATCCATGCCTTTAAATAAAAGTCTGAACTTTCCATTATTCCGACAGAAGTAGCAACAAAGCGCCCACACAAACCATAAAACAAAGGTAACAACCATTCACGTAGGTACTTGATCAATTCACGCAATTGATAACAGTAACTGACCTTACCGATCTTGGAGAGTCCCAAACGAAAATATACTTTCAACTCCTAACCCAAAGATCGACATTACAACGAGAGGAAACACAATGTTCATTCTGCACGTGTGACGAACTAAAGTCAACTGTATTTGTAGACCTTGAAGGTAGTTTTTCCTATGAGTTTCTGGTGGAATAAGGTCGTTTTGAGATTTGGGAAGTAATTGTGGTGTACGGATGGCAACCGGACACCGGGATGGAATGAAAGCAACAATAAAAGGTGGTGGACCTGTCTTCTTGATTGGTACAGTCGTCGTGTGGAGAGTTGTCTAGTTTTTACTAGGGCAAATAACACAGCAGCTTGTTACTACCTACATTGGTATCTGGGCGCAAAGAAAATAAACGAAGATACAGGAAAATTTTAGAAGTTATTTTTTAGAATAAATTGTACTTTTGGTTTAATATGGCAAAGATTTGGATCACCAGTAAAGCGCCTAGCAATAAAGATATTTACCTAGTCTGATATTATGTTTTTTTCTTTTAATTTGTAATTTAATCAGCCTCTATCCCACAGCTGTTATTAATTGATGATAATAATCATCAACAGCCCGCATGAATCATTTACCTACTATAACAGTGGGTTTTTTTGGAGAAATAGGTAGGTATGCCTGCTAATTGTTGTCAGTTCAGCACTAGTCGCCAATCTATGATAATCATAACTTTTTTCCCTCTGCTAAGGTGTATTTTTACTTTCTCGCGATCCATCCAAAATGTTTAGGTATCCGAGCAAAGTGACAGTATAAAGCTAAGATTTTTGAAAACAATGGAGTCGTGGACCTTTGGGAATAAGCCGAGTTTCCATTGCAGGTATGAACTCAAAATCTATCGTATATCATAATATGATATACGATAGATTTTGAGAATATGAGATGGGAATCTCCAAAGATTCACCAATGTGCTATTAGTCCATTGACCCCATGTGATGTGACAGGCACCCAGTGCGAAGTTCAAGGCGGGTCGGTGCGCCGGCGCACCTTTATTGCAGCGTTATTGGCCGCGTCCGGCGCGGTCGTCGGCCTGCTATTATCCTAGGTAGGTGGGTTTTGTTTATGTTGTTTAGATTTGTGCAGCGGTGGTTGAGGAAGTTCATGCTATTGTCGTGTATCATGCATGACATAGGTTCATGATTTTGTCTCTACAAAAAAAAATATTAATCAGTGGATATGAATTCAGTCATCTGAAGGAAAAGATATTCCCTTTTGAAACTTCACTATCAAGGTTTGTTGTGCAAAAAAATCTATTTTGCCAATTTTTATCGGATAAAGCAGTGCGTACCTACACAAAAAAATTTGGTGAACAAAAATGTGGCGTCGATACCAGTTCTAGATTTATTTAGGCTGATAATGTTTTGAAATATAAAAAGCTTACTCTATCGCTGGTTTGAGTCTTAGTTTCAGGTTCTATGGAATCTGTTTTTCTCCTGAGGGGGAATTTAAGGCGTAAAACTGATACTAGCCAATTTGAGTGACCAAGGATGGTAAATAAAATAAAATATAGAATATAAAGTATAGAAGGATTTTTCTATGACCTAAATAAAATTAACTGTCTTAATTACACTACAGTTAAGAATAATGTTTTATTTTGATCTTAGACATTTCAACTATCCTACAAAGTATAGGTAGGTACGTTACAATAAGAATATAATAATTTATTTAAACTACGGCCGATATAAAATATTAACCTTAGAATAAATATAAACGACGATGACGCTTGCTATCCGGACCTCACTGAAGACCAATTAAATAAGCTTGAGCTCCTCCAAAATTGTAACCTGATACTAAAATTTTGGAGGCGTTCATATTTGGCCTTCGCAAATGACCACTTTTCTATCCTCAGAGCCCTTCCTATCTGAAGGACTCCTTCGAATTCTCTCTCTTTCTCCAACCGCTCGACCCTCACCAAGATGTTGGTCTTTATCTTTACATACTTCACGATCTCCTCCACCTTCGTGGTATAGTGAAGCCTAAAGACGAAAGTAACTTCGAAGGCACCGCCGGGTAATAAGTAGTAAGGTCCGGTCGGATCGACGCCACGCTGATTTCGGCTACTGGGCTTCTTTTTCCTCCGCACTACCTCACTGAACCCTTAAGCATCACAAGTTATATGTAGATACCTCATACCCATGACCATTACCCACCTCGGCGAGTGCGCAGCCGCTCGATTGCCACAATTGACGGCAATCAGCTCAATTGGACCCCCGCCCCCCCACTTTCACATCTCACCGGTACACCGGGGAACGAAAGTGTTTCACTGTTCATAATCATCATAGTATTAAATATTTTTTTTTTGGTTCGTATTAAACAATTTTTATCCTTGTTGACTTATGAATAATGTTAAAATATTTTAACCGTAATTTTTGCTTACAGTCCCGAATATTGGCCCTGTCTCTCCATTGCACACATCGTGCTTCCCAAAACTATGTTATCAAAACAAATATTCAGCTCAGTCCGTCCGTTTGTTGTTGTAACGTCGATAGCGGCAATATTAGTTTATAAAATATGTTTTACGTTATGCGCGCTCTACAAGTCTAATAAAAAGTTATTAGTAGGTATATTCGGTTGCTTTGTTTATTGGGTTTCGATCGAGAATACCATGGTTTTATTTATCTAGAGTTTGCGGTGTAAAATACAGGCGAAAGTAATTGAGCTCTAAAAATGATTCTTATTGTTAACGAGAACCTTATAAATGTACCTTATAAATGTAAATGTACCTTGTAAATGTACCTTATAAATGTACTTACCTTAAAATCCCCTATGATTTGGCAACCTGTACTTGTCATATTGTACGCCCACCCTTTGTACAGCAAACACAACAAAAAAAGAGTATCGGCTCCGAAAATGTATGCTAAGGATTCATAACCATTTGGTCATCTAGAAGGGGGTTTTAGGAAATGGTTATAGAATGCGTGGACGGTGGTATTATTCTATCCAACTCTTCCGACGAGATACTAACGTATATATTCTCTATTATTAACTAAGCATGGCAAATAATACCGCCGCAATACCTTTAGCAAACCTCTCCTCAAAGATTGCTTAACCATTGTAATTCAAATGAGATTTCGTTCACTTAAATTGATATTCATCAATCAAAGCCGTCCAAACTAATTCCAGCTCTATTGCCTGATTCGAATGGTCTAGTTTCAGTTTGAATATACACAGTTTAGGGTGAATCGTCATATTAAACCAGTATTGTATCGTGAAAGGTATGTTTCGTTCGCGCCGTAGCACCTTTCAGCCATGCTCGGCGAGGGGCAAAGAATAGCGGGAGAGGAAACTACTGGCAGAAGAGGCACTAAATGCTATTTATAATTGCACATCTTTTAGATGCTTTTTTTATCCATTATTCATACAACTTTTAGTTGTAAGATTAATGGATCCTATAATATGATTCTACAATAATATATCGTAAATCTAATCATAAACTGTGATTTGATTTGATATATAGAATTCTACTTAGAACTTTCTACTTTCTTCATTCAATAGCCATATATTATAACATCTATAGTTTGATAAGGATAAAAGAACTACACCATATTTGTATATTTGCAGACAACGGGTTATCTATAGGTTGGAAAACAGTTTTAAAAGGTTCTATGCATTGTCCACCAGGTAGTAGTGATTAATTTTTAAAAGGAATATATTTAATATTCCTTTTTAAAATTACTTTTTTTTATTACTAAACTAAAGTTGTAGAATAAGAAGTTCCCATCTGTGCCGTGCACTCTTTGCTCCATTTTCCAACAAAGACTGCGGTTGTTTCGACCACCGCGCACCGGCTCGCATTGTCCGTTCCCTCGACTGGCCTCCTATTGTTATTCTGACAATCTGCTTCTATCTATACGATCCTATCTAGTGAATATATATATCTAGAGATATGTATACAGGTAGCGCAGACAGCCAGACTGTGATGTCGTTGGCCACCTCCATGGCGCGATGGTTGATGATCAGCCCGCGACGCAGGAGGTTGCCAGTTCGATTCCTATTTCAATACCTATTTGTATGATCTGCAGATATCTGCTTAAATTTAAATAGCAGGATGTGAGACACTAAAATTAACAGCATTAAAAGTAGCATCATAAACGGTAAAATAATAGAAAATGTTTAGGTGATAGTAACATCAAAAGGTACTATGTACTTGTATTCATACCTTGTTACGTTTCTGTGCCTACGGATAGAACAAGGTAAGTTTTCGAGCAGAGAAGTGTCAAGAGCAGAGTGACTTTATTGCAATACTAGCGGTCGGCCCCGGTTTCGCACGGGTATTAATAACAAAAATTTCAGAAATTATACACACTAACACGATGGGTTTCACAGTTTTCATACGGATCCCTTACTTTTTAAACAGCATTGGGGTTTTTGACATTGACTCGACACTCCATCGTAGAGAAAAAGCAAGCAGCGTGCGCTATATTTTCAACCTCTTTTTCTATTATGACGCGCCATAATAGAAAAAGAGCGCACGGTTCAGTTATTGAAATTTTCATGCGGATCCCTAACTTTTTTGAAAATATTATATAGCCTATGTTCATCACGGAAAATTTAGGATTCTAATGGTGAAAAAATTTTTTAAATTGGTTCAGTAGTTTCGGTGCCTAATCAATTCAAACAAACAAACAATCAAATCTTTCCTCTTTATAACATTAAGTATGGATATAGATTAGTATAGATATAGATAATGGTAAATAATGTAAAGGTACATTATATATTGTTTAAATAATAAATATGCCAAAAGGTAGGAGTGATTAAACCGATGAAATTCAAATCACTGGAGCTCCTATCAACATTATGTGGTGATCAGTTAATCCAGGCAAGTTACGAGGTGCTCTGGCTGACAGTCGCTTACTATAAACGAATGACTCCATAATTCTGCCACAATGTATTGCACTAACCCACATTTCAACCACAGTCGTGGCACATGGAGCTGTGAACAGCTGCATGTGGTACTTACCATCATCATCATCATCAGCCTATGTTAGTCCACTGTTGGACATAGGCCTCCCCTAATGAGCGCCATAGCGCCCTGTCTTCGGCTTGTCGCATCCAGCATCTGCCAGCAGTCTTTCGCAGATCGTCATCCCACCTGGCCGGAGGGCGTCCTACACTACGTTTACCAAGTCGCGGTCTCCACTCAAGAACACGTTTACCCCAGCGGTTATCGGTTCTTCGCGATATATGGCCGGCCCACTGCCACTTCAGTTTGCTAATTCTCTGAGCTATGTCGATGACTTTAGTTCTCTGTCGGATCAATTCGTTACGAATCCTATCCTTCAGAGAAACTCCGAGCATAGCTCTTTCCATAGCTCGCTGAGCGACTTTGAACTGGTGGACCAACCCTATCGTGAGTGTCCACGTCTCAGCTCCGTAGGTCATGACTGGTAGGACGCACTGATTAAAAAACTTTCGTTTTTAAACATTGCGGTATGGATGACGAGAAGACTCGACGTAGTTTTCCGAACGCTGCCCAGCCTAGCTGGATCCTCCTCTTGGCTTCCTTCTCGAAATTGATTTTACCCAACTGCAAAATCTGCCCGAGGTAAGTGTACTCAGAAACAATTTCGAGAAGGTGGCCATGTACGATCACCGGTCTTGGATCAATGTGGCCATTGATCATGATTTTGGTTTTATCCAAATTCATGCCAAGACCGATACATCGGGAGGCTGAAGCTAGACTGTCCAGCATCCGGTTCAGCTCCTCTAGCGACTCCGCCATTAAGACTATGTCATCAGCGAATCGCAGGTGTGAGATGTACTCGCCGTTTATGTTGATGCCCTTGTCTTTCCAGTCCAGCGTCTTAAACATATCTTCCAACGCGCTCGTGAACAGTTTCGGGATATAACATCCCCCTGCCTCACTCCTCTGCGCAGTTGGATCGGTTTAGTCTGCTGGTCCTGTACTCGGACACTCATCGTAGCGGCTTCGTAAAGACATCTCAGCACCTCGATATAACGATAGTCTACTTGGCATCGCTGTAAGGATTGTAGAACAGCCCAGGTTTCAACGGAGTCAAAGGCCTTCTCATAGTCCACAAAGGCCAGACACAGGGGCTGATTATACTCTTCGGACTTCTGTATAATCTGCCTCACTGTGTGAATGTGGTCTATGGTACCATATCCTCCGCGAAACCCAGCCTGCTCCGGTGGCTGAAACTCGTCGAGTCTCCTAGCGAGACGGTTCGATATAACTCGTGAGAATAGCTTATAGACGTGACTTAGGAGCGAGATGGGTCTATAATTTTTAAGGAGGGTTTTATCTCCCTTCTTAAAAAAGAGCACCACCAAACTCCCACTCCACGCCTTTGGAGTTCTCCCACTGTGAAGGACGGCGTTGAAGAGGCTCTGTAACTCCTGTATAACAGGGTATCCTCCAGCTTTTAAAAGCTCTGATGTTATTCCGTCCTCACCGGGGGCTTTTCCATTTTTAAGCTGCCTCAGAGCTAACACAATCTCGTCTTGACTGATGTCTGGCAGTTCGTCGGTATAGTGGCGTATCAAGGTGGCTCTAGAATCGTGGCCGTCTCGTTGGGAACGGGGAGCATGAGCAGCGTATAAACGGCCATAAAAGTCCTCTATCTCGGCCGATATCTCCGGCTTCGACAATACGGTCCTTCCGTCGTGCGTTGTAAGCTTCGACAGGTGGCTCCTGCCAAGCTGCTGAGTGAATACTTTGGACCCTCGGTTTCGCTCTATCGCCTCTTCAATGAGGCGTGTATTGGAGCTCCGAAGGTCGCGCCGTACCATCTTCGCAATTCGCTTGTTCAGGTCTGACCTTTCTGACGAAGTCGCTTGGGTGGTTTCCCGTCTTTTTGTCATCAGCCCAAGAGTCTCATCCGAGAGTTTGGACTTCTTACCAGTACGCTGCTTTTTGCAAAACTTGATGCCCTCGTCCCTCAAAGTTTCGACCAGATTGTGTAGGGTCTCGTCAGCGTCATCAGTGGGTTCCAAGGCAGCGAATCTATTCCTGAGAAGCTGCTGAAACTTCTCGGTGCCCGCCAGGATTCTTATTGGGTTCGGTCGGAGCGTGGACTTCATCAGACGGTTTCTTTCAAGCTTCAAATTTATATTCAGAGAGCCTCGAAGGAGTCGGTGATCAGATCCGGTATTGAACCTGTTGATCACTGAGACATCTCTGAATATATGCTTGCTATCCGTCATGATGAAGTCGATCTCATTTTTAGTCACAGAATCGGGACTCCGCCATGTCCACTTCCTTTGGGGCTGTTTCTTAAAGAAAGAGTTCATTAAGAACAGCCCCTCCTTCTCAAGGAAGTTGACAAGCATTTGTCCCCTGTGATTTCGAACACCAAAACCATGCGGGCCTATTCGGGATTCGTTGCCATTTTGGGTTCCCACCTTGCCGTTAAAGTCCCCCATAACAACGTTGAAGTGAGCCTTGGTGGTGTGATGTAAGGCTTTGGATATGTCTTCGTACATATCCTCCACTTCATCATCCGAGTGTGCCGAGGTCGGTGCGTAAACCTGAATGACCTTCAAGCTGTAGCGCTTAGACAGCCGAAGGATCAGGTACGCTACCCTGGTCGACACACTGGAGATTTCTTCAACGTTGTTAGAGAGGGCCTTATTGACGAGGAAACCTACGCCACCCTGGGATGTTTTATCACCCTCGCGAAAGTCGAGAAGATGGCCCGAGTCTAGGGTTACGGTGTCCTCCCCCTCTCTACGGACTTCACATAACCCTAGAACATGCCATTTAATGTTCTCTAACTCCACTTCCAACTGCGCTAGATGGTGATCAAGCCTCAGAGTGCGTCCGTTAAACGTTGCCAGGGTCAGTTTGTGTGGTGGATGGTAGCCTGGGGTAGCCCGGAGATTCTTCGCACCCCCTGCCCCGCCGTTACCATGGCCGCTACCATGGCCAGGAATAGCGAGGCGGCCGGGAACTGGGGGCCATTTTATGGCTGGTTTTATCATAAAGGGGATATTGCCCATAATCCCCACGCTGGGCATGCGGGTTGGGGATCGCAGTCCAGTGAGATTGTTCTGCAGAGGGCGCTGCTGCCCGCCCCCCGGTGTGTGTTTCCCTTAGTCGCCTCTTACGACACCCACGGGAAGAGTTGGGGTGGTGAAATTCTACGCCGGCACCACACGGCGAACTTACCAAGGTATACCCAAAGGTCTCAATATATAGTTATATAGATAATAAATAATGCCGGACAATCCACACATCATCATCTAGCCCCAAGCTAAGCAGAGCTTGTGTTATGGGTACTAGATGACTGATATACATAATACAATCTGTGAGTATACCTATTTTATAATGAGATTTCAGAGATACTTTGGAAGGTGCGGTGATATTCTAACATTCAGCAATAATGAAGAAACTACGTTAACTTTAGACTTTTCTTGTGTTAAAAATGCAACTATTGATGAAAATAAGTTACTTGATAATTCTGGACATTCTAGAATATTTTCCATACAACGTATTGTAATTTTCTAAAGACAAATATAATTAGACAAACTGTTATTATTACCTCTATATATACTGTATTACTATGACCACCATCATGATTATGGTACCTGATAAAAAAACACTTTATAAAGAAAGAAAATAACAATCAAATAACGCAACAAAATTAGTAGGTATTAGTATTTACAATTGAACTAAATGCAGATTGTCGAAGCGACGAGTGACCGGAGAGCTGGTGAGAATCGCAAATTACCGTATCCACTCTCACAAACCCACCTAATTCAGTAACGCTTTGAAGTGGGTTTATTCTCTCTGATCAGTTTACGAGGAGAATTCCACCAGGTGGTTCCGAGAAGACTCGGAGTAAGACGTGAGGTTCCTTTGATGTTACGCTATTTAGTGGCCTACTAGACGGTGATAGCCTGGCCAGTCTGATAAATGATTTATAGAAAAATGCGGGGAAAGGTCATGTGATTTTCAACGCATATACTGATAAAAACAAGAGATTTTTATCTTCTTAACTATTTCTTGAGTACAGAAATAAATTCTACAGAACTATGGAAATAAAATTAAGTTGTGTGATCAAAAAAAAAATATTCCTTCCATGAGCACAAGTTTTCGCTGTGTTTTTTCTTAAGCTCCTTTATTTTTAATTAGATATAATACTATTTCTAGTACTGGGTAAATGAAGGAAAGGTTACAAAGGTACCGAGTGTAGCTCAGATTACCATAAAGTTTAATAAGGAGCCCAATGATTGCAACTACCTTCATAGCCAAAACAAAGTCTCCAAAGAGCAAGAAACCAGTAAACTAAATAGTTAACACCCCATAGAAAAGAAAAGCAATAAAAAGTGGAAAGGTTTTTCATACAATGATCACCTGTCACAACATTTTTGATAAAACTCATAAACCTAACGGATATAAAAGTTTTACAGCAACAATTAAAATGTAATAAAACTGGAAAATTTAGACTTTCTGCACCGTGGCAGTTGTTTAGAAATGATTTCTCATGTTTATGGCACCTGGCATAACTCTAAAATTTATCATTGTTGATGGGTGGTTTCGCCGGAAAACAAAAATTATGTTATAATTATACTTTTAGATGTAATTTCAGGAGCAAATTCAATTGTAAAGCCTCGCAGAACATTAGTTTACAATAAAGTAATGATCAGAATGGTAAGTAAAAATTGTGATATATGATAACTATAAACTACAAGTTCATAAGAAGAATCGTCTACTCGTAATCTCATCAAGAAGATCCATAAAGAAAAACAACAATATTCCAATTCGACTCATCCAATTTACTACTATATATCTTGCCCAAGGCCATAAACACAAAACTATAAAGTTTCAATCGACCACACTGTCATTGTGCATCAATTCTCTTTGATGTCTCTGAACATCCAACTAAACGACTGGCACTCACAGCGGACCGGCGGCGGCCGCTAGCCACGGTTACTACATCACGACTTAAAAGTGAATGTGCTTTACGATGACATAAATCATAAACGTGAGTTAAGGTGGTGATACACTCGGAAGAAGTTCGCAGAAGGAAAACGCTAAAATATTGTCGGACACTAGTCCGACTATAGACTCAATTGGTCCTCGTAGTCTTAGCCTAATAACCTACTCGTGAAGTCATCTCATTTCATATAGTTATGCAAGCGGCGAAAACATTATTATACTGTTTTCGCCTGACACAAAACTTATGCACATCCAAAAACGTTGCCAAATTTGCACGACAGACATAAACTTAAAATTCAAGTGAAATATTATACTATATGTATGTGTAATACACATGTCCATTGCATATGACATTGCAAGGATTCTAGAGTCGGCTGACCTTGAAATTATTGCTGTGAAGTTATTTATAACACTGAAATATGAAGCCGCAGGATCGCGTCACATTACTTTACATATATTTCCAAACGTAGGACGGTACGTAAGATTTTCATCACCAGCTATTATAAAACACGAGTCGAGTCTGATCAAAGTTATCGAGTCGTGATAGCAACAACATTTTATTAGCAAAATACAAAGCAGTGGGGTAGAGTTGCAGGAAAGTGTGCGTGTACACCCTGCCTGCCGCAGATATAAGAAAAAGGCAAGCTTCAGGTGATAGCGCGCTCGAGATGAGTTTATTGCATTCTGTTCTGTCCCAGCGGTGGGCAATGGTGCGAGGAGTAATGTCTCTATTCCAACTAGCGCATTCGAAGGATGACTTGTGCGTAATAGGACTTTATGACTTCCTCCTACTTTGCGATGCGTGAAAAACTAAAGCGTTTATTATTCTAAGCTGTATAATGTATCTATTCAGATCTTCTAACGTACGACTACCCAGAAAATGTTATGATCATTTTGTCTGATGCATTTTGTCTATGATGCATCAACTAACGATGTTTTCATTACTTACTAAACCTATGAACCACCAGTGTCTGAGCTTGATCAAAAATTGCAAGAGAGATGGATGTGCGTTTGCAAGCTTATAAATTAACTAAAATAACCGCTACTAAACGTTCTAACTGATTTAAACAGTCCTTAAATCAAACTCTTTGTTGACGGTGCACGAGACATTGTTGCTGCATGTTTCGCGACCAAAATACTCGCAAAAAGGAGCGTTAGTATGAGCGAAGAGATTAGTGAACACATTTTTTCCTGGACGTGGAAAAAGAACTCAGTATGTTGACTGTGTTTATTATATTACTCTAAATCATTAATGATCAACAAAATCACTTTTCTGTTTATAGATAAATCTAACTATTAACTGAATCGACCCCCTTTTCGTCAGGCGCTAACCGCTCCGCTTGTGCACAATCTCGGCTTATAACAGCACGTACTGAATGATTTATATTGTTTCTCAGGTTAATTGACGCGCTGTGAAATATATTTGAAACGCTGAATTTGCTCGCGCCTGTCGCTTGGAGTTTAGGAAATAATTAGTTCTGATGCTCTGGTCGAGAGATTTATCAAAGTTTAGTAAACCACTACTCGGAACTTTGCCTAGGAAGTGGTTTGCGCAGGTGAACTGATTTGTTTGACCTCAACTTGTGATGGATAGTATCACTACAATGAAAGTAAAAAGGTGGCCACATTATTTGCGTATTTAATCAAAAGATTTTTATTCCGTTTTTATACGAATACAACGTTGAATATTACTCTTCAAAATGGAATCTAGAGATCGGTCAATCAATACAACCTATCTCGGCCGTGGTAGCCAATTGCAGACAATAGCAAGGCATGGCGCGAAAACGTTATTTATCCCTTTCCATGCTTACCTTTACGGTTTTCATAATTTATATTGAAATAATTTTTAGTCTGGAGTAGTGTATACAAATTTGCATCTATCTTTACACGGTATTAACCACCGGCCGGTGATGCCCGCGCACCTTGATAAATTTCCGCTATTAATACATTACGTGGATGTTGGTCACACTTGTCACTTGCATTGACGTCCAACGGATGTTTAGCTACTTATTTACACGGGAAGTGCTCGGCATCGTTTTATTAGCAGCGGGGGTGATTATTTTGATATTTCATATGAACGATGTGAAAGTTTTGAGTGAATTGCGGTTTATTACAGTTTGCTCATTTCTAGTGTTATTATAACCAGGGTAACGGTCCCTCCACATGCTGGCTTAGTCATCACAAATGTCGTTTGTTATGTACTTGCGGGCCGTAGGAGAGTCAAGGCTCACCATCTCTCGACCTATTTGACGGCCGACTGTAAACGTCGAGCTTATAAGATTTTATAAATATTTTTATAAAACGTAAGTCTGAAAACAAAACTAAATAACATGATCTTGAGTCGGACGAATCTAAATGTAGAATAACAAAATAGTGATAAGTCGAACATGATTTAGAATGTAGTCTCGCCACAAACCCGTATCCGAAGTGTTCCACTTGCAAACAACATTGTCCACATATTGGACCATACATCGAGCTGTCAACACTGAAAGTATGCGCCGCGACGTGAGCGATGTTCCTATTTGTTTAACAGATACGTACTTCAATGGGAAATATAAATAGAACTAGAACTAATAATTAGGCTGCCGACACCTTTGAACTCACTGACTTGCACTATGAACAATATTTACATATTTTCATGGATAAACGTTTATTTTTATTTGTTATTATTTAATTTCCTTCACCGAAATAATTTATCCAGTGAAAACTAATTAAGATTAAATTCCCCAAAATCCAGCATCTTACTATAGCATGGAAGTGTATTGAGTTGATGTAGGTATTTGCGGATTGGTCTAATCAAGGTGTGCGGGGCGTGACGGGGGGGACGTGTAATTAAGGCGCAGGTTGACAGCTGACAAATTGAGCGGCGGCGAGGGTACGCCGGTCAGTTTGATGTATCGGAGAGAAATTGTTATGGGAATTATTGGAGGATTTGGGTTGTAAAGGTGTTGAGGAGAGTAGGGTGGGCACCAATTTTGTTTTCGATAATAATCTACCCGATAATAAATGTATGCGAGATGGGCAGTCGATATTGTTAATGTCGCGCTAACCTGGGCCAGATTTACTTGCTAACATAAAAACGTAAAATTGCTCCTCCATTGGGGCCTACTGTGAATGATGGTTTTGCGTAAAAAGGAAACGGAACTTAAATTTCGTGGTGAAAATTTATTGTGGTGAGCCCCCGACGTTAGTGATAGAGCCCATTAGATAACAAACGAGCAAAGCATCCCGCATCGTCATATGCATTGCAATCATTTCCAATCCAACCTCAATTACGGGGATATTGTTTTTGGTCCTCAGTTGCATGAGAGAACCCAGCACACTCATAAAAAGAGTGTAGAATGCCTTTTCTCGCTTTTGTTTCAATAATCCGTCTCGAAGTCACATAACACCGTACCTTACATATAAACAAGTCCTTGTTCAATATGGAATCGCAAAGGCTTTATCTGAGGGGACTACGTCATTATAGTTTAAAAAGCATTCGTATTTGAATTAAAAACATAACTTCATCTCTGTTGAGATGTGCAGATCTTACTGAACGACGTTCAGTAAGATCTGCACTTTCCTATCACAATTACAAGACGCAGCAAGGAAAGCTTCCGGTATTCGGCAACGAAGTGCTGGAACAATATTCCACCGAGAACGCATCGAGTTAATCTATTTCTATCTAAGTTCACGTGTAAATTGAAGTTCAAGAAGTTTTTATTGCAAATACGAAACGAAGATATTCCAAGCACTCGTATGCCAAAAATAAAATTGCCGTCAGTTATAGCACCGCACTTATATTTATTTATTAATTGAATTTCAACTGGAATATGTATTGCTTCACAATCACAATAATTCATAGCTAGGTAAACCTACACATCGTCTTACGACTTGTTTTACTCGTTTTCTTTCAAGTCTCGCCTAAAAATATTAAGTAATGTTTCAGTAAGTATTTTAAAAAAATTCACTGAGCCATGGCCTTTTGTCGTGATGCAGCACAAACAATTTTACCTACCAGCTTCCCTTACTTATTTTTATTACTTTTTTTTAAATATTAAAGATTAATATTTAGAACTATACCTAGTACTAATATTTATAATTCTACCTATACATATATTCATGTGAATTGTATGTAGATTCAGTAAGATTTTTTTTATCTAAATCTTGCATCTAAAATTATATAATCCGTTGGTTTTCTTTCAGCAGGTGTACGTTATAAACGCGGCGTCTACGCAGACTGTGTAGGTGAAAGATGCTTGGCATCCACTCTCTTGTTTTACAGATCAACACCATTGTTGTGTCGCGTTGATGATTAACTGCGTTATGAATGTTTAGTCTATCTTTGAGTTTGAATAAGATTTATTTATAGATTAGGTATTGTAAATTAGGTATGATCTGGTATCCATAAACATCCAATCGTTTCCTTAAACTCATTATTATCATTCGTAGTAGATTTGCCGTACTCTCAAATGCCAAGTAAAAAAATAATCAAACCCATTAGGTACATAAAACTTTCGTCACAAAGCTCCGGAAAAGACTATCCCATAAATTTAAACTGAATCAAAAACAATTATAATTTCAAAGCAAACAATAAATATCCAGAGAACGGCCACTTGTGCGCCCACGCCCACGCTCAGTACTCAGTTCATTCCTCATCTCCTAATGAGAATATTTAGTCGCGGGAATGGCTCTGGTTCCGTTGGCTTATTCCCTTGATTATACTAAACTAGCGGCCCGCCCCGGCTTCGCACGGGTATTAAACAAAAATTTCAGAAATTATACACACTGACACGATGTGTTTCACAGTTTTCATACGGATCCCTTACTTTTTCTAACAGCATTGGGATTTTTGACATTGACTCGACATTCCAAAACTGACACTGGCCGTAGAGAAAAAGCAAGCACCGTGCGCTATACAACCTCTTTTTCTATTCTGACGCGCCATAATAGAAAAAGAGGTTGAATATACAGCCCACGGTTCAATTATTGAATTTTTCATGCGGATCCCTAACTTTTTTGAAAATATAATATAGCCTATGTTCATCACGGAAAATTAAGGATTCTAATGGTGAAAGAATTTTTTAACTCGGTCCAGTAGTTTCGGAGCCTATTCAATTCAAACAAACAAACAAACAAACAAACAAACAAACATACAAACAAACAAACAATCAAATCTTTCCTCTTTATAATATTAGTATAGACTACCCATTCATATATAATTTTCATTAAAAAATTGGTCCTTAGGAAAGAAAATATAGCATGAGAAGTATGTGTCAAACTATTTGTCAACGTGACAGATGTAACGATCTTACATTTTTAGCGTTACCCAAGAACCTCTTACATTAGCGTATTCGTTATTTATCTGTCTATATTAATAATTATTTTCTGGCAAAAAAGTTCTGTTCATTTTATAATTCATGTACCTAAATGGTGTCCATCAAAATATAATTTTTTAAGAAAACAATTTTTGTGTGATTTGGCATTTACCATAATTATTATTATATGATGAATACTAACGTCTCGATAGCATCTAGAAAACATTCCCCGTAGGATAAATTTACCAAGGTACTATATCTATAGGTAGGTACTATCGCGGTCAAATTCTGGGAATCAAATACTAAAGTCTCTCGTATTCACGAAATGACATCATAGCAATAAAATGATCAATAACACATCCAGCCATGAGAACGCACCAGCTAAAACACATGTCATAATCCCACTTTGATGTCCCCAAGTGTGTAATCACTGGCACAATCTTTGAACCTTCTTGCTTGCCCCGTAGAGTAAGTTTTACTTTGTTGCGTGGTATTTTTAAAAGGTAAATGATTATGATTTATATCTCGATAAACCTAGTTTGCTGAGTGATGGGTGTCGTCTCAAATTATGGGAACTCTTCTGAACCGCCGCCCGAACATGTGGCACAATTAGGTAGTTCAGTTACCTACTTGTTTTTGTAAAGATTTCACAACATGGCTTCTTTTGATAGTCTCCAGTAGGTACCTACATAGATGCCTAGTATTATTAAAATAAACTCTGCAGAATAGTTTTGTTCGTGTATCTGTAAATTGTATGCAACAAAACAATTAACTGGTAGATCAGTAAAAACCATAAAGTTTTCCAATTTCACGGCTCTATTTCTTCGTAGATTTATAATTTGTTTTTCCATGAGCAACAAAATATCAATCATCTCAGCATCAGAACAAGCATTAAAATTTATAATTCAAAATCTAGTTCGAAATCTATAAAAGCACATAGCGTAGATTATGTGCCACTATAGATTTTAAACATAATTTTTAAATAAGGCCTAAAGATTATTAGATGGTTAACTCCGTATTTTGTTTATTTGCAGCGCGTGTCTGATGGCGCAGGTTCGCTTCCCGGGTCGTAACTTTAACAGAAATCGCCGATTCGTTGCGTTGAATGCGCTCCAGATATTTTTTAGAGGATTAGTACACCCGAGTTATGGTTCACATTATTTTGGATAGAGTTATTCAAATACTTACCGGAATCGATTTAGGATTGCGGTTTGGATTTAGAAACGGATAAAAATTGGAATGAAACCAAAGAACTCCAGAGATTTTTGTCAGTTTTGACAAAGTTTAGAAAACAAATTATCGTAAAGCTGAGATGTAATAAGACTAGACTAGCGACCGAGCAATTAAAAACAATACACTGACTCACAGAAAGAACCAGGAGGCATTGCCTTTGGAAGCTTCTATTAACTAGATGCTTTCTTAGTCGTTTGACGCATTTCCGTCCAAGGGTCCCAACCATACATCCTCAGAAATGACGAACGACCTCCATCCTCCCAACATCAGGATCTCATCATCATTCGCAGAACAACTGGCATCATCACGCAATCTCCTCAAATGAGCCGCTCACCGGAACCGGAAACTCACCGCAGAGCACTGCCGTCACTTCCGGTCCCGCCTTCCCCCCACATCCGGTCAAGTTATGCAGGCGCAGATAAGATTGGTATTAAGGTTAAGACGGTCAGACGACCTTACTAACTTGTTATGTCCATGACATGTTATCATGTTATGTAGGCCGCACCTAATGGAATAAACATTTAGCAGGGTAGCTAGGTACGATACTAATGTTTCGGTTTTTTTCAGATATTTTTCAGGTATGTACCTATTATTAATTTTTCAACGTCACGATATGAAGGACGAATTGAGCGAAAATCTCTCGTAGACCATAAACTGAGAGATTAAAATATTCTAGTACTTTTGAGGAGTTATTAGTAGGTAAAAACTAAATTTGTGAGAAAGTGAAAACTTAGCACGTTTTGATGTTTATAAAGATATTTAGGCATAAAGTTTTTCTATTACCAAAAAGTTGATTTATGGACTTAATAACTACTTTTAGAAAATGTCGAAAATACTGTTTCGTGAGATTAACGATTTTCATTGAGAATTCAAAACATGTTTCAAAATGCCAGTATCGTTCTACCTGTGCGCAGAAGATATAGAGATGTCATCGACTGTGGGCGGTCGCGCTCTAACTGTTTGTACGACCTGAAGCTAACTGATGAAAAATATATATGGACGGACGGCAACATGGCACACCTTCCGCGAAATAACGAATAAATACTGCAAATACAAATATTTGCAAAGATTTATTCGTTATTTCGCTCGCGGAATCGGTAATGCATTCCGCTAGTTATATGTATAGCTTTGTTGATCGAGCGAGCGCCGCGACAGGAGAACGATAGTCACCTTTACTACAGAGTATATTATTAAAAATGCAGAAGTTATATTGATACATTTTGATTTTGTAAACGCCACGAATGATCGTTTCATTTTGCTCAAATAACCCTACTTATGATCAAGGCTATACATATATATTTCTAGTAGGTATTATAATGTACCTAGGTATTCATTTTGTAATGATGTAGTTGAGAGTGATTTGGATATAAAGTAGATTGTTTATGAGCCGCTAAGAATATACCAACAATTTAACCTGAAATCAAAAACAAGGTGAAATATTTGGAGATAACTAACACAAAATCGCTGTTGCAGTATGTAAACACGGGTCACCTTGTACTACGATCAGAGTATTTTCGTCACCTGATAGTTTATTGTTGAAAATACCTATTCAATCCACTAATACGTAGGTGTCGGAATGTAAACATTTTTACCTATTGGAATTCTGTGTAAGTCACTGAAGGGTACTCAAGGTTTAATAATAAATACAGAAGGATATCTTAGTTTTATTTAAAAAGGACATAAGACGATAATTATAACTAATTAATCATATAACAAACCCACAAGAATGAAGTATCCAAAAACAAAGTAGGTACTTAATATATTGAGAAAAAGTGTTCGTTTGTAAGTTTGTTTAGACGGGGGCATCTCCAAAACTGATTGTTGCATTAGTACTAAAGTATGAAGCATATTTATCCAGGCGCCATGACAGAAATCAATAGGATCAATAAAATCGCCGGCAAAAATTTTATCTCACGCTTCATACTTAATTCAATATAAATTTAACAAAATTCATATTTCTATCAACAGACACAAATAGCAAATGCTCTTGTAACGACTCAGGCAAAAATATGAAGCGTTTTAATAATATTATGAAAATTGCAACAAGACACATATACATATCAGAATTCGCACTAAATGATGTGTTGACAGATTGACAATAATAAATTATTGAAGATTTATGAAGTGACGATGCCTCGTGTGTTATGTATGTATGTGCAGAAAGTTTTGTTGCAATAAAAATAATTATATAACAATATAACTTTGTCCAGCAGTGGACTAACATAGGCTGATGATGATGATAATAACTATATAACGAGTTCAGAATGTTAAAATGATTTTAAATACTTATATTTGTTTGTACATTATGTATTTGTAGGTAACCAAATACCCAACTATGTATTTTGGCCTTTACCTACAAAAAAAAAGAATTCGTATAATATTTTAGTGGTTAGGTATTGGTTACTAAATATCAATGCATTTAATATTTTCAAAAGAAATGACACTATGACACCAGTCAACATATTATATCGACATACCAGTAAAGTTCTGATAATAATTATGGCCCACAATTATATCTAACTGTATTATTTTCTTTACATGAAGTTATAAATCGTGGCAAATGACCTGGCACCCTGCCTAACTGAACATAATTAGGATAGTTTAAAAAGTCAACACGTTTTGCGAACACCTGATGGTGGCATTGAACTGTCGAATGACGTCTTCGACTGTTCAATTTGCTACACACGCGGGGCAAAATTTAATAAATAATTTTCACTATTTTTTATTGAAATATTATTAAAACTGCTTAGTAAATTTACATACCGAAGAAAATTTTCAACATGAGTATGAGTATGAGTTATGAAGGCACAAGCAGTTTTGTTTTTGTTGTCAATTAAATTATTGTATTCTACTAGTTACTGTCAACGACTTAGGTATATTAAGTAATTTAAAAAAAAAATTGAGTGCTGTAATTTTTTATTAAAAACTAATTATGCATAATATTTTATTAAAATAGGCCATATTAGGTACAAATTTAAAAACTCATGTAAGTACCGTATAGTTTTCATTCATTTGAATTGAACAATAACTCTGATAGCGACACTGAGACATTATTTATTGCTAACATTATTACTAGACATAACAGTTATAAACGGAACCCTGGTGATTGTGGAAAAATATTTTTCATCTATCGCAACAAATGGTACATATTGCTAATGGTACATTTGGGCTGACGTAAACGAACCGATCGCAGGTTCGGGTCCGGCAGTTGACTCGGTATTTATGAAACCTCGTAAAATACTCATAATGAGAGTAACACGTGTTTAGTTTAAATAAAAGATAAACAATTAATTCGCGGCAGGAGGTGAGCGGCGGCGGCGCAGTGGAGTGACACTCAGTACAACGATGTAGTTGTTTGTTAAACGTTTCATATTCAGAACCGTCAGTCCTAATGCAATTCACTGCTACCTCCAAAGATTTAAACAAAACCTAACCAAAAACTGTCCCCCTAAAAATAACATGGTAGTTGAATTTTCCCTTTCCTTGAAGGAATGTAACAATTTTTTATTCAATAGTTATTTTGCTAAACTCCAGAATTTTAAATATCAAAATATTTATATACGGCTTAAAAAAATATATATATTTAATAACCCACTAGACTATAATGAATTATATTATATCGTTTCGCATATTGATTTGAACTTTAACGAAAAAAGTTTCCTCGCTGATTTTTATTTTCTATGTCATAAAATTTCAAGTGCGTATGTAAAATATAAAAATAGTAGTTAGGTAATTTGGTACCGGTAGCCGTTATTACCACATGTGCATCTAGCTATCCAAATAATAATAAGTTACTTATGTTTATTTAAAGAATCATTTAAGTTTTAACGCGTCTCTACAAGTGGGGTCTCATATTTTCTTTTTTTTTAATATCACGAAGATAGCAAACTATAGCATACGGACATATGACAAGACGTTAAGTTTTTTCAACTCAGAACCAATTAGGGCACAAATAGATGCTAGTAAGATTGCTACAACGTCAGCAAAATAACTCGAGTAAATACTCGCCGTAACTAATATCATGAAATGAAATTAAATAGTATTTATTTACATAAATATAGGTTAACAATGATGGTCTAAGAATAAAGTATCACTATATTTGACTTCTTCATCGTGCAAATATTTAGAATTAATACATTGGATTAGAAAATAATTGCTAAATAAAGCGTAAATAATTGCTCGTCAAATCAAATCCTGTTTTTGATTAATAAGGAAAATGTATATCCAGTCTCGAGACAATAGCTTTCATCTCTTTCAAAGTACCCTCAGTATATAATCAAATTTATAAATTATCCTGAACATTTCGCACAGCAAGACACATCACTTCTCAACGAAGTAAGCTTGCGATAATATGATATCAAAACAGCCAAAATTATTCCAAAACAATTTCTATAAAAATGTTTTCGTACGCTTCTAATTCCTTTTCCAAAGGTACCAAAATTACCATACAAATGTAGCAATAGCAGTAAAATAGCTAAATAAAAACTCAATTGGCAGCTATTACCCTCCGAGAGTGAGGGGTGAGGGGTGACACGCGACCCCCGGGACTGATTGATTGAGGGTAGATACCGGCCTGGGAATGTGTTTTTATAACCTACCTCACGGATGAAAAAAAGAACGTGTAATTTTAGAGATTAATGTTTTAACAACTGAGCAACAAGTTTATTTAGTGTAAAAATATGGTAAAAGTTCGTAAGCTGCAGATGATTCAATAAATAAAACGTTTTCTTCCTGCAATTAAAATGGATGGATCATGATGAGTTTAAGTGCTTGTGGTCTGAGAGCCCGATCATAAAAATCTTTCAAAATATGCTTAACATTTACTGAAAATGATATAAAAAATTGTTAAAGTTCGAATCAGAATTTATGAGAGTCTAATAAGAGTTATGAGCTCGGGCACTTTCACAGATTGTCACATACGAGTAGGTACCGTATATAAGATTTCTTTAAAATGGCGTTATTTGTTTCAAAAATTTGCGGATTGTACCCTACATTTCGAACTTAGCATACTATGAAAGATTGGGCCCTCACATGGTCCCGTACACCACGAGCACACTAGAGTTTATTTTTGGCATTAATAAACCACTGTGTTGTCTTTTGATTTTGGAAAGAAAAGAGAATAGAAACACAATGTGTTCATATTCAATTACCAAGACAAATAAAAACTAATTATGCTAGTTTGTGGCAGGAACTGGTTTGATAAGTATGACATAGTTTTATCATAAACAAAATAATGTCTTCATTGAGTAGCGGTGTTACATTGAATTGCGAACGAGTACCTACTCGTACTACTGCGTTAAGGAAGCGAATTGCCTAATAAAACATTTTCAAAGGAATCCTAAGTGTTTTATGACTTGTGTAGATGTTTCGTTTTAACGATTCCCCGCTAATTCCCGAGAATTTATAATCCATGGCTGTAAGCAAAATATTGCAATAAATGCGAAAATTTATTGCATGTTAACGAAATGATGTACATACCTACCTGGTTTAAATTGTAGTTCCTACAACAGTCAGTTTCAGACGACGTAATAACCAATTCCCTGCTGGGAAAAGAGATCCATCTCCATTCTTCTCTTTCACCTTTGAATAGATCTGATTGGTCGTTTTAATTCTGTCACATCAAGGAAGAAGATCATTTTACCTAGAAAAGGCTTAGAGGCAAAATGTCTACGTTCAGCGTTTCTAAGTAGTTCCTAGTAGTATTTCCTAGTTCTAAGTATTTAATAATTTCTAGAAGCTAGAAATAAGTTTGCTTGAATTATGAATTGAAAGAAGGTGTACCTACCGGACAGTAGAGTTGCCCGCGGCGCGGGCGGCGGCGCGGCGCTAGCTTCAGCGCACATAAATCCCACAGATTATAGTACGTCGAGGCTCATGATATGTCTTGAGGTAGCATGATCCACGTGTAACGCAAATAACCCTAGTTTCCAGTACTCACGGCAAAGGCAGTTAGGTACTAAATTTACGAGATCGAAATCCGGTGTGTTCTTCGAAGCATTAAAACGTGTGTCCGCGATATATTTCACTTTCGCACTAAATCCTAGAGGGAAAACAGTTAATTAGGCATTATTTTGAATACTTTATTGATAAATAAAACCAAATGGTGCTTGAAGAGTTGGCGAGAATCTTCGAGGGGACTATAAATACCCTACGGAGCGGAATTAGAGTGGGTGACCCCTCACCTGTTGCTATTGCTACGACAGACTGACTCGACTCTCTATGCAAGATCAGACAATGACATTTTTGAAGGAATAAGCTACCTACCTATTAAATAATATAAGTGATTTTGAAACGTTTGAACATGAAGTTTTCTTTATCATGCTCTTTTCTATATACCTATAGTTAGTTACCTATCTGAAGGTATAATTATGCAGTAAATTTTATGTATTCTTATATTGTTTATGTAAAAGCAAGTTAGTACTAACAATAAGCAGATAAGCGTATGAAGGTGCTATCAAAGAAGCAGGTACCTATCTCTGACCTACTGGCACCTGATAGGCTGAGCATCAAGACACGTGTCTCACCTCAGCTCCCGACCAATCAGAGGCCGCGCACCTGTGTGTCGATAATAGGGCGGGACACCTGAGGAGGCGGCGATAACATTACCTGTTGTCGATACCAAGTAATTGATCTACATAAACACATGCTTGTTTTGATACAACAATGCAATGAAGTGTTGCAACCTATAACAAAGGCAATTAGCCATTTTCATTAAAAAAATCATCCTTGAATAGTTCTACTAGACTGAACGAATGATAAATTATTGCTTAACTGACCCATGTCAATACCAGTCGGAAGCGTCACCAAGACGGTGAATTGCCTAGCTGTATGGCAAATACTATTGCGCTGCGCCAGATGCGCACCAGCTCTCGGATCACACGACACTTCATCTAAACACTCAGATATTTTTTTAAAAACCTGGGGAGGCTTTGTGCCTCTAATCAAGTCTAAAAAAATCTTAGGTACTTCTTGGTTAATAAAAATAAAAATAATTAAAAAATTTAAATATTGAAGCATACCTACTCGTAGGTACCTACATGTCCAAGAAATCAAGCGACCTATAAAAACATGCGTAATGGTATGTTGCCGGCTTCTGTATTATTTTTCTAACAAAAACAGATAGGTATAACAATTGATACACTCGATCATTAAATCCATATCTGAATCAGATGAACTCATTGTAATAAAAACAAAAATCGCATTCCCGCTTTTTTTTTTCTTTTGCATCAGCTATTATTTTTCACATTCTACCATCAGTGCCGGTTTTAGCACTACCAGCGCCCTGGGCGAGATTTATACGGCGCCCCCTAACTGCAATCCAAACCGATATGAAACAAGTCGTCATGTGCGAGTGTAACTATTCGGGGGGGGGGGGGAGGTCGAGCCTTTGTCCCTCCCGAGTCAACATGCATCATCTTCATAATGCTAGTCCGCGGTTGGACATAAGAAATGAATAAAATAACTAATTAGTAAATGTCTTTCGCAAGTCGTTGTCGTACATACCTGGGTCTAGCCTTGAATATGTAGGTACCCTAACTTTATCAAATTCATTCTGAAAGTGTTTAAAATTTTCCTTTTTACCTGGTCCGCAAAAAAAAGGATCTATGGTGTATTTGCAGCATAGCGTGGATTGGTATCCGAAGTAGGTATCCGAAGTACCCGAAGAGGTTTTCAACCAAAAACCTTCCATAATAAACTGTATAAAAATTCTTTGTGAGTAACGGCGAGCGGAGCGAGCCGCGATTTTTTTTAACTTTATCGGATTTTTCCTATACTTTGTAAATAATTATGCAAGAGTGTGACAATACCTACATAATGATAGGGAGAGCTCCGAATATTTCAAAGACTGCGATGATTGGTAAATTTGGAGTTTGGTGTGGTGTGCCAGCAACAAAGACAAAAATGTTAGAAATACAAAAATGGCTAAAAAAGAAATAACTTAATAAACATACTAGTATGAAAAAATAAATAACAGCGAGTGGAACGAGCCTTCACATATTGTAGTGTTTGCAGCCTTTGGAAATGGTTGAAAATGAATACATTATAAATGTCAGTGAGTGGAGTTTTTATAAATTGGTGTGTAAGCACAATTTAGTTTTTTGAAAATTAAGAACAAAATAACTCCTACTACTTATTGAATGTCACGCCGCCAAATTTGACATTGACATATTTCCGAAAAGCAAGTAAAGTATAGTGAGCAATATGCTAAAAAATGAACGGCGAGCGGAGCGAGCCACCATTTTTTTTAACTTTATCGGATTTTCTGTAAAATAGAATCAAGAGTGTGACAAAAGATTATAATTACCGAACCCGAAAATTTTAGAGGCTTAGCGGTGGTAATTTTGAGGTTTGGTGAAAATGACAAAAAAGTTTAGATATAAAAAAAGAAAACCGGAAGCCTGTTAAAAAGCTTAGAAAATGTAAGAATGAACGGCGAGCGGAGCGAGCCGCGAAATTTTTTGTGACATTTTCGGTCGCTAGCAAAAAGCTTAGAATAATATGTTATGACTGGCTTTGCCAAACAGAACGCGTTAGTAACGATGCGTTTTAACGTCGCGCTCATCGAATTGACTTTAGCGTCACGCTCCTTCGCAACTTAGCGCACTGACGCGGCGTTCTAACGCGTTCTGTTTGGCAAAGCCTTTAAATACATAACAGAAAACGGGGGGAGCAATTCAATTACGGCAAAACAAGAAAATATCCATCCATTGATTTACGAAATTCAAGTAATGTGAATGCGATGCGAGCACCTAACTCACTTACATAATATAATGTAGTTACACAATAGGAATCGAATGGCACGGAGCGCAAGCGAGCCATCGACGACGCGCCAAGCGCTCAAAGAAGAATTTCGACGAATTTTTTTTTGTGATTTTAAGGATAATAATAGGCTATTACCATTAATTATAGGCTTACGCACTATAATTAATGGTTAGTTACACAACAGGATTACTTTATGCGCATTGCTATCCATACATTTGGATACAATTTTTGTGAGTCGCGATTTTAAAAAAAAAATTAACCAAATATAACATGAATTCTCTCTAATTTAAACTTAAAAAAGAGATAGATAATGTTTTTCTCAATGGTCGGGGATTCCCGGTAAAATTAAATGCATGCAGTGCAGTGCTCCGTTTTAACACTTCTTTCCATTTTAGTGTTGCCAATATAATCTTTTTTTCGTATTTATTTTTTATCTACGAGTAAGTAGGCCTCGTTTAATGAGCGAGAAGAAAAACAAGGGGCGCCTGCGGCGCCCCTTTATGTCCGGCGCCCCGGGCGGTCGCCCAACCGCGCCCTACCCTAACGCCGCTACTGTCTACCATTATCATGTTTGAATAGAAATGTGATTGCTGTCAGTTGAAAACGATTCTCCCTAGGATTGAAAAGACAAGAACTAAACAAGTACGACAAGTACGAGTGTAACTCGCGCGCCGAGGGTTTTGAACTTTTGTCGTTTAGGTAGGTACGTATATGACGACCTCTTGGCGCGGTGGGTTTACAACGCAGGAGGTTGCAGTTTGATTCCTGCCTCGGGACTAATATTTGTAGGATCTTCAGATTATTTGTTCGGGTGTTCTAGTCCTTTTCTGTACACAAAAATAAATCATCTAATGATACTTATACTTTATTAAGTATAACAGCTATCGTAGTAATACCAATAACAAGCTTTGCTTAGCTTGTGGGTAAATGATACTGTGTGGATTATCTAGGATACATTATCTCTTCTCAAAAATTTTGAGAACAACGGTTTTGGTGCGCTGTGGAACTACTATTAAAGTTACTACAGAGATTAGTGGGTAGATAAGTGGGTTGGTACCTACAATTTTTTTCGGCTTTTTTCAACCTATTTCACTAAGTATGAAACTTAGACGATTTTCAAAACCTGTTTTGAATTGTCGAAATCCATACCTTTGATTTGATATTACTCTCAATGAAATAGCCCCATTTTATGAAAATTAGTTTTTTGACCATATTTCAAAAAGTATTATATTTACAGAATTCTCTTTATTTTTCCTGTAAAATATAGATCTATATCTACAAACGCTAAGTACATTTTACATCAATCACTCTGCAATCTTCGGAGATAGGGGGGGGGGGGGGGGAATGGTCAATTTTTCGACTTTTTTCAAAATATTTCGAAAAGTATAAAGCTTATCGAATTTTCAAAAACTGTTTTGAAATGTGCGAATTGATACCTTTCATTTGATGCCCCACTCGGGGGGGTAGTCTCCCCTTTAGAAAATTATCCCCACCCTTTTTGACCATATTTCAAAAAGTATTATTTTTACAGACTTCTCTATATTTTTCCTGTAAAATATAGATCCATATCTACAAACACTTGGTACATATCACATCGATTGCTCTGCAATCTTCGGAGATAAGGGGGGTACCGGTCAAATTTTCAACCTTTTTCAAAATATATCAAAAAGTATAAAATCTATCGAAATTTCAAAAACTGTATTGAAATGTACAAACCAATACCTTTCATTTGATACCCAACTCGGTGGGGTAGTCACCCCTTCAGAAATTTTTCCCGTCCTTTTTTGACTATATCTCAAAAAGCATTATTTTTACAGACTTCTCTATATTTTTCCTGTAAAATATAAATCCATATCTACAAACACTTGCTACATATTACGTCGATCGCTCTGCAATCTTCGGAGATAAGGGGGGGAACGGTCATTTTTTTGACCTTTTTTAAAATATTTTAAAAAGTTTAAAATCTACCAAAATTTCAAAAACTATTTTGAAATCTACAAACGAGTACCTTTCATTTGATACCACTTTCGACTTTGTACGTCCCATTTAAAATTTCGATTTCAAAATTTGTATGGAAAATCTTCATTTTGATTTTTCATTTATTTTTCTATAAATATGTGCGGGCGCACAAAATGTATTATTATTTCAAATTTCAAGTCAATAGCTGCAGTAGTTTCTGAGATATTAAGGATTCAAAACACAAAACAGACCCAAAGCGATTTCATAAGGGTTTTGCAACCGATGGCAAAACCCTAAAAAGACCAAAAGACAAGACTAACAGGTCTAAATAACTTTTCTACTACAAAAGTGACATATTATCAAAAATGTTGCGAAACATTTTTAAAACATGAAATAAATCTAATTATTGCTGTTGCAAGAGTCCAATTAAACATAACCTATTTCTTGATAGAAAAAAAGAGAAATTACACGGTGTTTTAGCGAGTCGCGCGCCGGACATCCGGTGGCGTTGACGGGTAATGACGTGCGGACGGCTCACCTGGCGGAGCGCTCATTAGGAACCAACGACGACTGTGTTCATATAATACTAAGATTTATCTATAGAAGTGTCAATTGTATTGTAACAAATATTAAAGTGAATTTAAAAATAAACTACGTATTTAATTACCTACTTTTAACACTAAGTTCAAAATTAAAACGATATTTCTGATCCTTTCGCATTTGAAATTATGGAACTTTATTGGCTTGTATAAAATTTATTAACTTTTGAAAACTATAAAGTACCTACGTCATAATTTATACGCAGAGAATTATATTATTTTAGATTGATTTTTCGTTATGATTGATTCAAATATTTAGGAAAATGATATTCTGCAATATATGAAAACAAATGTTCAGTCGTAAATTCAAAAAACACGACTATTTTCAGCCAGCACCTTGACAATGTAATCTTACACTCGCCAGGAATGATTAGGTAGGTGCCAAGATAAACCATCGATAAAAATAACATGTCACATCCCTAGAGGCGCCAAATAAAACGCGCGCAACGAAAGGTGTCTCTGACACGCGGGCGGAATGGCAGAATGGTAGAATGCACAAGTCGTGTTGCCACAACATACCTGACAGTGACAGTTACGAGTTTCTTTGCGCGGGAAATGCATCATGTTACCGTTACTGACGATTTTAGAATTGGCACGGTACGGTCAAAGAAAACCAACCGGCTGTGTAATTAAGGTGTTTTGGTGTTAATTAGTAGAGGCTATTCCTACAAACCGCGTAGGTAGAACTATTGAACATGTCTATTAGTAAAATAACCTAAAATAAGAAGATATGGGTAAGCTTTACTTTCAGAAGTTATATTCACTACTTAGGTTCAATTCCGACTTCTCACACACTAGGTACTACTACGTCATACCTACATAACCATGATAGCTTAATCTATTTTCGTATTGGGAAAATATTCTATCTAGCGACAAACATAGGTAACACAAATTATGTGAAAATGTGAAGTTTATTTCACACCTAATTTATAAAGCCCCGTACGTAAGGTACCCTATAACCTGAATATCGGATAGCAATTTACCGGAAAATTGGGGTACTCGATGAAAAATACTACGCCCTTGGGAGCGGCGTACCATTGCAACATTATGTTTCAAATAGGTTTCTTCTACCGTGCGTCTGTTCGATTTGCTTGAACATTTATCTACGCGTCTTTTAATATCGTCGCTAATTCATTATATTTCTACTACACGCTTACTTAAATTATAGTTTTGGGAAGGTGTGTCTATCGGTTTGTATTCCTCATGATAGTTACCTAAACATTAGCCCATTAATTTGCTAGGTTCAATTTCACCTCCATAAAACCAAAAGGACATGTCTCACAAATAACGCAGACAACAATAAGATATCATTCCTATTAGGTACCTTCCCAGTAAAAGCTCTGAGACAGGAGTCATAACAAATTAATTCTACAAATAAAGCGTCCATTTTACGACCTACTTGTCCGCTTCAAAGACTACCTTCATGCGGAATGAAGAAAAATTATAAACATCTTTCTCTAATTTCTCTTTACGCTAACTATAATAGCATTCCTCTCATTTCATTGCGAAATGAACGAAAAAAGCCAATAAATCTCCATTCTAACAGCTGTTGTCTGTATACAACATTACCTGAGGAAATATCGTCGGAAAAAAAGACTGCCAACAATGTTTGGCACTAAAAAGAAATCTCAAAGGTGTTTATATTTCATCCCTGAAATAGTGTGCGCATCTTACTCAACGACCGTTATTTAGTTTTATTGTAGTTAAATACATTTAATCACAATAATTTGTTTCTTTTCACTCTTGATGCGCTATAACACTTCATTACAAAGGTAAAAGAGTGAAAACGAAAATAGTTTTGTATAATTATAGTGCTTTAAAAAATGCAATTCATACATCAAACCCACGTAAATCTGAAAATTGAGTGCGCCCAATTAGAATAATTTCATTTTTATTGCGACGGCGCCGATCCATGGAGAAAAATACAAGTTGTCATCCTGCTATAACAATAATTTGGTAGATACAGCTTTATTTAAATCTGCTGCACTTTTGCACCTAGTCTACCCTGATTACGAGAATGTTACAACTACTAGGGATGAACTTGCTACATTCCTTGGCTTTAGTTCTCTTTGTATTCTACTGTGGGGAGTCTCGTCTTTAATATTGCGGAGTTGTAATCAGAGCTCTTTTTGTGTCAAATTTGAATATGTCTGCAGGTGCGTGTTGCCCGCGGGCCGAGCGACGTGTCGCGGCAATCAGCCGACGTCTGACAGGTGACAGTGACAGGTGACAACGGCGCCGCCCGTGACAGATTGGGGCGTTGCCGCTGCCGCGATCGCGCTTTTGTTTCCGCGTACCTGATTTTTTCTTTTGTTTTCCAGTTTTATTTGTAGTGCTGCAAAAAGTTCCAATGTAAAACATCTGTAAGTGAGTTGGTATTTTTCATAGTACCTAACAAAATGGAACATTGGGATTGAGCTGGGAAGTTTAGGTTTCACACAATGTTTGTTTTGTTTGCTAGTGAGGGCTCGTAAGGATTTCCTGATGAAACTAAAGCTTCATAGCGAATTATGAATCCTGGCACATATTTTGAAATCGGAGAAAGAAACCGTCAAATTAGTATTAACAGTAGGAGTAGAACAGTTTTGGTAGAACTAGATATCATAAACGCCCCAATAATGTACAGCAAAATAGGTAACGAAAAACACAAACTTGGTAATTATTACCCAAACAATAGCACGCGGACTCTGCCAATTACCTACCCACCTCCCTTCAAGGGCTTCGTTATAAATTCTCCAAAGAGTTGCAAATTAATGAGAATGGATGACGTCACTCAGTTCTAATCAGGCGCTTGTTCCGTCATTAATGGCAACAAGCAGAAGCCTGTTATTATGCCATGGATTTGTCACCTGGATCCAGTAAGCGAATAGAGGTGGTATACCTCTGACAGACCTGAGTATGATTTGCAACACCTCTAGATTGCTTACAAATGCCTGTAGCGAGCTCAACTGTTGCAATAAAATATAAATTTTAAATAATGACATACATATATTTTAAATAAGAAGTTATATTTATATTTGCATTCTTTGTTAATAAACATTATTTGGAATTTTGGATCGTTAATAAGATTTTTTTATGATAATAGATTTTTTCAATCTTGTATGGGTAGATGTTCTACAGTGAGACAAGACTTTTCTATCTTTGTAGATAGGAAGCGGGTCCTGTTAACCCTTCTGTATTTCCGTCCTCCATGTTGTCAACGACGCGGTGGTAATACCTGCCAGTTGGCTGACAAGTCTCCTCAGCCAGTAATTAACGGACCGCGGCGCGGCGGTATCGGCTACTCGACTAATTACGTTTTTGATGGAGGCTACATCGCAGCTTATAATGTTATATTATATCTATCTGCGAATACCATTTTACAACCACGATATATTTATACACATAGTGGATTTAATGAAAAAAGTATTATTAATAACGAGAGGTCAGTAATATAGAAAGGCTGTAGATGTAGGTAACTAAAATGAAATCACCCGCAAACAGGTACAGAATGAGAAGGTATGCAGGTTGATGAAACCAAAAATAAACGAAGTCCGTTCCATTTCCACATTAGTGTAGCAATCGTGTAATTATCAATCTGTTTAACTCGCCTCGCAGATCAAAGTGTCTGTCCGTTGGAAACATCTGTTTGAGCTGAAACGTCGCGATGCCCTATTGGACATAACTGTGCCGTTTTATAACATAACTGAAGTCTACACCACCCACAGGGGTTCTGACATCAACATCAGCTGTGTGCAGATACAGATCGGTACGTCCACTGCTGAACATATGATATATACCAAACAACCACATACCACATCCTAAATGAAAATGTTTAATTTAAATCGAAATACAAACAATGCAATAGCTTTTTCATGGGTTCATAAAAGCACCTAGGTACCGCCTCATTTGTTTCTATTATTTGCTTTACCTTATACATGTAGGTACTTTATGTTAAGGTGACAGTACAAAACTTTAATTTGGAAGAAGCCTGAATGGGTTAGAAAGGAAGGAGTACAAAATTCAATAAATACCATACTAAAAATGAAACTGTAAAATGTGTTTATTGTAAAACCTGCAATTGGGAACCTAGCGCTGCGCTGTGACATAGAAGTGAAAAGTTATTAATTTTTGATAAGTATGGAACTAAATGGTTCAACAAATAATTAGGTACCCATTTATTTGCATTAAATT
Source organism: Eupithecia pulchellata (assembly GCA_963931895.1). Classification (NCBI taxonomy): domain Eukaryota; kingdom Metazoa; phylum Arthropoda; class Insecta; order Lepidoptera; family Geometridae; genus Eupithecia; species Eupithecia pulchellata. The sequence goes on along the minus strand of OZ007528.1, from coordinate 328,618 downwards.
CAATAGAATTCTGACTATAAAGGTTCTTACGGAAATGTAGAACTTTGCCTGACATTATCCCTGAGTGCTGTATGCGAGGTAGCTACCATTGTACCAGTAGGTAGTAGTACCAAACGCGTAGAGAAGAGTTTCATGAAGACATTCGTCACATCCGCGTGGAGGGTGAGTCCGACTCGGACCCGTGACACCAGCACCGTAACCTTAATCTACGTGTTATCATGCGCGATCTATGAAATGTGAAAACCGGAAATTGGGTCAGAGCGGCCCACTTATCCGCCGGAAGTGGCCGCCCTGGGCGACGTATTTCCGGTCTGACGAGCGCACACCTCCAGATCACCGTGATCACTTGGCCTTTTGGGATTGTTTGAGAAGTTTTTTGTGTTTCTTTGATTGAACTATCAATGGAAAAATCACAAGCGTTGCATCGGCTCATACAGGTAGGTAGGTATATCATTTAGTACTCGTATATAATTTAGACCCGCTTTATGGATCTTTACAGCATTTCATGGATTTTTATATTCATTGATGAAGTAGACGCAATGGATACAACTCTCGTTACGAGGTGGGCATAGCACATAATGTACGGTAGGCAACATTCGGCGTAAAAAATAATGTCTTGACTTTTCGAACTCCTTAAAATATTATAAAATATACCTTTTCAGATATTTGTGTCACGGTTACTATTCAAAGTCAGGACTCTGATGTGTGGTCAAACTAAAACATACAATTAAATAAACAAAATAAGTAGTACAGATGCTAATAATCCATTTTTGATAGGGTCAAACCACTCCCGTTATAAATGTCACGAAACCTAATAAACAAACCCATCTCAATAGAGGATTACAAAAAATCTCCTTCGCAATCACTCCGCAAGCCACCCTTAACCTAAAACTACCCCGAATTCAAATCCCGGAACAGAGTAAATAAAAAGCTAATTTAAATGCCATTAAAACTAGATGCCGCGAGATTTAAGACCTACCTCATTATTCCCCCTCACCTCCCCCCTTCCCACAGGACGTAATGCGAATTTAAAACCACCCTCTGATTTGTTTGAAGTGTGTTTGTTTGTGACATCTTGAGATATTGGGAGGCAGGCAGAAATTATCTCAATACTGCGTAAAATAAACGATGAAGAAATACAAAGCTCAGCTTACCCATTTACACGAACTTTAATTCTTAGTTTATCATCATCAACCTATGTACTCCTCAGTCAATACTTTAAAATAAACAACATAACTTTATGTAACCATTGCAATATTATGCTGTGGCTCGCCAACTGTTTAGAAACATCGTCAAAATTCGTCAATTGCAGTCTTGGGTTCGGCTTAAATTTAATTTACGATCTCTTGACCATCACTGATGAAGATCCGCCTGCAACGTAGGCAGGCTTGATTCCCGCCTTAGGGTTCGTACGATCTGGAAATATTTGTTCCTAGGGTTCTTGATATTTTTTTTTTGTCTATGTATGTAAATTTTAGATAACATGGAAGTATATTAAATATCAGTCATCTCTTACCCATAACACAAGCTAGCGAGAAAAGAAGAAGAAGAAAGGAGGAAGAAGAAACGCGATAAATACCCGTTAATTACTAATCATAACACAAGCTATTAGTAATCTCTAGTTAGGGATAGGGGTAACTGGATGATGTTGTTGTATTCTGTATCTTTAGTCCGTCCCCGCATGTCTCCGCATGTCTCCGCATGTCCTCACATGTTCTCTACTAAGATCGTTCGGGTGTTGCGGCTCATCAGTGTAAAGAATATAAAATATCGAAGTGCCCCAACTGGCTTATTTTTGGAAGGTAATTTAGAGAGTTGAAATCACAGACGGGCCATAACTTTGAGCATTTTGTCTCTTGCACATCCAAATCAACTAAAGTTGTGTGTGAAATTCAGTTCACTCAAAATTACGCGGGAAGCCGATGAAGGCCAGTCTCGTATTTTACAGAAATTACTGGAAGCTAATTGGTTCTTCCAAACAAAATTAACTTGTGAAAAGATGTCGCTGTCTTTTGAAACGTTTTGATCAAATATTTCTGTCGTCGAATGCTTTTATCTGTCTCTAATTTCGTAGTTTTAATACCAGTTTGATGAAATTAATGAATTCATACAGTATTATGTAATCCCAAGCAAGTCGACGGTCCCACCGTCTTCCTTCACTGAGGCTACACAGTAATAGGCAAAAATCTCGCTCCCAATTCATCGTCAGGTTGGAACTCCGAACGTTACGAGCGGAAGTGTTACATTTCAAAGGGGCATTCTTCTTACCTGTGCACTAAATATAAACAAACGACCGGATAGCCGGCCGGGCGGCGCGGCGGCGGCGCGGCTGGGTGTAGGATGTGATTAGCCACGCACTTTGATGTTTAAAGGTGCGCCCAAATCTTTGCGATACTGCACGGGCTGTTACTTCTGTTTATTGATCTTTGCTGTAATTGGTTGGGATGTTCCTTTTTTACGTTTTCTTGTTTTAGTTTGATGTTATTTCAACATCAAACTAGATAATTATATTTTGTTTGATTCAAGAAAATGATATTTACCCAGTGTTCAGCTGAAACACATGAACTTACCTAAACTATGAATAACATTCGATCCACTGTGTACCTACCTAACAACCTCTGACGTTTAACATTCTACGTGGAATTCTGTTTTGCGTATATAAAACCATGTCAGTTTTGGTGACGGACAGACACATCGTGAAAATTTACACTAATGCAACAACTTTACTCCTAAAAATTTTCAAGCAACTGTTTCGATCAACAATATAACCACTGATGCCTCAGACGAGAGTATCACACACAGATTCTAAGTAAAATCCGCAATGAATTGCGGGTCAAGCGATGTGTTTGTTATGAAAAGATTTTCAGTGGAAATTCCTGGCACAAGGTATGACAGGTGGATATAACTACAAACTCGTGTTTGCTTGTAGAATAATAAAACTATGATAAAAAGGTTATTTACGTCGCGTCGGTAGTAAATTAGGTCTGTCTGTCCGTTTGTGACGGACGCGCCAAGTGTACGAAAGATGATTTAATAATCGAGTTTACGGATATTCTATTAGTGGGGCAGTAAAATTACTTCATTACAAAGATTACGAGCTAATCCTGCAGCGGATGGAGGCACGCAGTTGTACTACATAATACAGACTACTTCAATAATAATGTAAATATAGCCATTTTGTTTTTAAACTTGGTTGAAAAAATTGTCTAAATGGTAACTAAGAACCGAGTACCTAGGTACATACTTTGTAGGTAATGCATAATAACTAAGTTTTATAAGATAAAAAAATATAAAGTTGGATACAGTTTGACTCATCTCACATAGTTAGGATTAATATTTGATAACTCTTTGTACTGTTATCTGTGCTTTGTGCTGAAGTAGTAAAATGACATACCTACCAATATTGGAGAAAATGGAAGCCTACTTTTTGAATTTACTAAAATTAACTTATGCTAATGATATAAATTTTCGAGAGCTATTGATGTCTTAGAAGAAAAAATAAAATATAAGAAACAAAGTGCGACAAATAGGGGGAGACGGGGTGCATTGATACAAGGGGCACATTGATACACTAGCCTTGTCTAATAATTGACTGAATGGATTTGAGTGGCGCCGTCACTAAAACGTTCACAAAAAGGTCCGAAAGCATCCAGTATAACCGCACCGACTGTCTGTCTACCGGCGGCGGCCTAGGGCATGCCGAGATGTGTTTTGAGCATTCATAAGTAAATTTTGACACAATATATGACAGTGTATCGATGCTCTTCGATAACATCTTACGAGGATTTTTATATACCAAAGGTTAGTTAACTATCAATAATTATGATTTTTGTTAATATAACTTAAAATAAAAGTGCGTTTTAGAATGATAATTTGAATATTCAAAAATGTCATTGGGGGCATTTCGGGGGCACATAATGCCAAGGACAACTTAAACTTTTTAGTCATTGTAACTTTAAACCATCCTTTACCAGAAAGCTTAAATTGCCTAAATTGGTAAATGACTCACTGCGAAACCTTTCAGTAAGCTTTAGATCTTATTTCAGTGGCGTTAAGGACGCCATACCTTGTACCTGAAACGATCACAAAGGGTACAAAGAAATAACTCAAATGCGTGAGTCAGAAAGGTATGCGCGGATGTTTTGCTTCCAAGCGACAGGTTGATTTAGGTAAAGAAATAAAACAAACCGAAAGAGCAATGAAATTGGAACGGACAAAGCGAAATGTGTAATGCTTGTGTTCCCCGCCTCGTGTGCTGTGTGTCGCCTTATTTTCAGTGATTTTTGCTGTCTGATGTAGGAATGAATTAATCGTACTTTAGTTTTTGACCCTTGGAACTTTTACATTTAGTAAAATATTAGTATCCCGAGAAAAAAATCAGGATAGCGCAAAGGTTGGCAGGAGCGTCTTTTGTTTTTCGTTTAGGTACGAACTTATACATTTCAAACTATCGTTCCATTATTTACCATTATTTACTTGGTAGTACTCTGATCGAGCGAAAATTTAAAATGAGTAAAAAGTTGAGCTGCCTTTTCGTTTATCTAAATTGTTCATTCTACATACATATATATGACTCTGAAGTTTCGGTCAAAAAGTAAAATGTGCAGGATTAACTAACCAAGCTAGAGGCACGCTACGTCAGAACACTAAACATTGTAGTAGCAAATACATTATTTGTTATTTTATTTCAACGGAGAATATAAAAATTTTCGCTTTTTACGTAGTTTAGCACCATAACTAGAGATCTTCAAAATCACCATAAAATAACCGCCAAGCCACTGCAAGCAAAAATAATCTTACTTCCATCCACGACATAATTGGTATTCCTTTGCTGAATTATTGTCTTTACATTCCAGAAGCATGATGGTATCTCAACTTTGTAACGTGTTAATACTCATTATTGCGCAGTTATTGTTCCTGCAACTATTAGCCACGCGGGCGGCGGGGGGAGGCTGTAAATCATGCTGTTTAGCCACGCCTGCAGGTCTACAGGTCTACAGGATGCTGGACGGACGGTCTTATGCAAAAATTAACATTAAACTTTTTATGATATGAGATAATTTATTATGATAAGTGGTATATATCACTCACAGAGTAAAAATAAAAAAACAAATTACTCTCAACAGACTGATTGCGGTTCATCTCTAGAATTGCCAACATCTGCAATTTTAATATTAAATGTAATATTCTACTCTATTGCATTGGGTGTTCCCGTCAAAATAGGGGTACGTTTGTAAATAAACAAATAAATAATTAGGTAAGGGCCAATAGAATAGCACTACCTCATCTACACACATATTTTGTTTACATAGGTACTAGTTATAATTTATTTCTATTATTTCACTATAATTTTCTATTTCCACTTACCATGTTCTGGGTGTTAATCTCTCTGTCTAATAATACAGATACTGATCATCTAGTGCGGTTTTCATAGCTGAGAGGTGTGATATGCATGAGACCGTCCAGCGGAGCTTGGCACACATTCTGTCGCGTTCGGAGCCCGAGCCGTCTCCGCCCGCGCGGTTCACTCATCCGCTGCTGAGAAGTTCCTGAACGCCCACTGCACCTACACTGCAAGTAAGTCCTCGTCATACTACTTGCTATAAAGCAAGAGAAAATAATGTACTTGTAGAAAATATGTTTGTTGGCCTAAGAAAACAAAAAAGATTTGGTCTAATTTTGTTAGCAGAAATAGTAGACATGCAATAACTTTATAATTATTTTGTGATCTTATTACCGACATAATCTTAGGATTACTGTTACAGTTTCACTAAAATATGACCGCTCCTAGTCTTCGATGTGACTGAACGCCCGAACTGACCCGATTTGGCTAGAAGGTCATCATTATAGGATACTCCACTACAAAAAGAAGTTGAGCTGGTTCTAGGGCATGTAGCCTGGGAAACTGTACCCTCTACGCCAGGTCAGTAGGTACCGATTACAGATCTTGGATTTAGGATTTAGGAATCTTGTCTGCAACGTACCACATGCCACCCAAACGTAGTAGGTACGTAAGCACACGTAAGTACCAATTATCAAACAACGTAACAGGCACGTGTAAGCATGTGGTCTCGCACTCGATACAAACAAACACACCTACAATGTTTCTTAAGCTTTGTTTCATGGTTTCCTTATGTCTGCTTCGGCTTCGTAAACATCGGGTTATGGGAACGATGGGAATTAAACGTTAATGAGCTATATCATTAAATTTTAATTGTATTTTGACCTAGTGAGTACTTTTGGAGGGCAATGTTTTGTATCTGAAACTCGGCACTAACAAGCTTTTCTTATTAGCTCTGCCTAATTTGGGATTGATGATTCTGTGTGGATTGTCCGGAATTATTTATATATATATTTTTCAAACTTTTATATATATTATATACATATTTTTTAATAGGTATCTAATCAAACTGCTTCTCACGCGCGGCACTTGTTGTTAAACTAAATGTCACTACGATTTAGACGATTTAGTGTGACATTTTGTGACAGTGTCTTAAAAATATATTTCATGAATCATCAAAAGAGGTACTTATCCCAAAAATATATGACCTAGATGAGACATGAAGCCGCAACTTAGCTTTTTTTAGAGGTAGAAAATAATTGTTAGTATTTTTAGAAAGAAAGCTGTGTAAGATCTAATTAAAATAAAATCAAAGTACATTAAACTGTCGAATGATCCAGATGCGCACACTGTTCTACTGTCCATCGATGGAGCCGATTCAATGTCCCCCTCGAGTGATCCGACCACACGCGATTTTATGGCTGTTTAATGTTTTATTACAGATAACTTGGTGATTCGGTTTTAATTGCTCAAAGATATTTAACACCAGAATTAAGTAAAAAATATGAAATTTGACGTGAACCACATGTTAGACGAGACGTGGCGAACCTAGAAGTTTCTTCTTGGTCATCATTACAAATGACTTCGTCATTCACTGTCTATGAAAATAAAATAAATATCAGGTACCATTTTGTGTTTCGTGAAATGCGCAGTATCTTAATATAAAACAATTTCCAAGTGTTTTTTCAGAGCCAGCCAAGGAAAATTCCCAGAGCTTTTTCAAATAAGACCCGTGAGATGTTGCTACGAAAGGTTTTAAATTGGGCGTTTGAACAAATGTCTGAAAAATAGTTGAAGTTTATGCCTAAAGTTTATTAAGTTTGTTTCTTCATTTGTTAATCTAAGAAATCAAACCAAGTACTTACATCAATAAGAAAATATACTTGGGAATTTCTTTAGATCTGAACAGTCAAAACGTTTTCCACCAAATGGCCCAGCATCAGGAGTAGGTAAACCTCGAGGCTCTCTTGAATTCATTCTTGGATTGCAACGAAAATAAAGACAATCTGCTGTTGAGCATTATTAAAAATATCTCCATTGGAAACCAGCAAATATACAATTTTAAAATTAATAAGTATGAAGGTATTTTCGTTTCAAACTTTTATACAAATACAATTTAGGCAATGTTATATTTACTGGAGTTGAGTTTTCTTTCGTATGCTATTTTAGGAAACCTTAATTGAGACATTAATTTTTTTTCTGAATAGGATTGTCTAATTAGCTATGTATGTATCTTGTCATAATAGATTCTGTACCACATTTACATAGTATTCTATTTGTAAGGCTATGAAATTAAGAATTATATATCCATCTACATATATACCTAATTTGTATTATCGCCTACGTCATAACATCAACCTGCAATGCCAGCAACCATTTCAGCCCGGCCGTGTGGTGCCGGCATAGAATTTCACCACCCCAACTCTTCCCGTGGGTGTCGTAAGAGGCGACTAAGGGAAACACACCGGGGGGCGGGCAGCAGCGCCTTCTGCAGAACAACTACACCGAACTGCGATCCCCAACCCGCATGCCCAGCATGGGGATTATGGGCAATAACCCCCAAATAATGATGCCATCTATGGCGCTCATTAGGGGAGGCCTATGTCCAGCAGTGGACTATTATAGGCTGGTGATGTTGATGATGTTGATTTCAGCCCGATCCGTCCAGTGCGTGGTTTGGGCTGTGCGTTGATAGATCACTATGTCGGTCAGTCAGTCACCTTTGAGTTATATATTTAGATATATTTGATTGTTTGTTTGTTGGAGTTGAATATATTCTGAAACTACTGAAGCAGGGCGGACCACTAGTATACTTATAAAAGAGGACACTAAAACCCGGCAGCTTCATTATGTATTGATCACTTAGTACGTCCTTGAAACACCTAGCAGTAGCAGGGACCTAGAAGCTTACGACGTCACCTGATCCACTGACCCCTTCCGGCCGGTGGCTTACATCTGCTCTTTATTCCCGTTCACTAGATCTGGCCACTTCCCCGTCGTAACTGCACGGATTCCAGTGTTTCCAGCTAATCTAGGAGTTTACGGCGGAACCACACGCCAGCAGACCTGCATTTGATGTTAATTTCCCTGTTTTATTGGGTCATTATAACGAGGGATATGAGCCACCTGCGACTTTGCTTCTCGTGATTCAGCTACCTACGTACCTACATGTAAATTAACTTTTAGTAATAACAACTTCGAAGAGAGACGAGAAAAAACATATTTCTTCCTCCTTTATTTCTTTAAGCTTACAAAGATATTGGCTTTAGCATGACTGGTGAAGATCTGCGAGAATGATCGCTAATCTTTCCCTGACGAGAGGCTTGGCTAGTGCTATGAATCCATACTAAAGTGTAGAACAACAACTTGTTTAAAGCAAACATACAAACTAATGAACTGCTAGATGAGCGCGTCCAACGACCGGATCCAGCGTGGGTGTGATAGCGGGTGGAGTAACGAGCGAGGGCTCGTAAACAACAATACCTGGAGTTATTGCTGCGGTGATGCTGGACGCTCTGCTTTCACTGGGGGGACCATGCCGAGGGAACCTTGTGGAACTTTCTGATAAAACAAACCGGCGGCTATGTGAGAGTCGACTCGCGCACCGAGGATTCTCTACCATCGTACATAAACTATTTCGTAAAAGAAAACATTTTTTTATATAAAACAAGCGAAACGTCATGATGACGCGGTCACCCATCCAAGTTCTACCCGCACCGGTACTCAAGGTGGTAAGGACGTTAAAACCCGGACTGGCGGAAAAACTGACCGAGAACGGAGGCTTAGAAATAGGGTTTTATTTTCACCCTTCGGGTACGGAACCCTTATAAAATAAGGTTATTCATCTGTTTTTCCCCAAAGCTGCCTAAAACAAGCATGGCTTGTGGTAATGTTTAGCTACTAGATAAGTCATAGTAAGAATACTTTCGGAATCATACCCGCAACCTCCTACGTCGCAATAGTGTCCAAGAGTCCTGTAAGGTCTTAAAGAAATAAAGCACTTTGATTTTTATTTTGATTTTGATTTTGCAATGGATATAATAATGAGGACAACGTTCTCTTAAGTAAGTGTTAGTGTTAGTTAGACAATCTTGTCCAGTTGTCGAGATGCGAGTCGAGCTGGTCGCCCCAGCGCGCGACGCGCGTCGCGCTGATTGGCGGCGCGCCAGCGCGTGCTAGGTATTGCTTATAATTCAGAATCAATAGTCCACACGTGCGTACCTTATACCTAGGCGTGTAATGCAACAATGCCGGCTAGACGCAATAACGGCTTGATACACCCTGCACCTTGCTAATGAACTGACGATAAGCAATGTGATTTGCACAAACGGACAACCACATTGAGTTCTTAATCTACAGTCTACGATATATTGAACAGCAATTTTTAGAAACTACAATGGATCTATTGTCAATAGTGGTAGGACAATAATTCAGGTCTGATCAGATCTACGCGGAATGTGCTACCGAGATAGGGAATGGTTGCTCTTGTATTGAAAGCTAGGTTTCGTGCAGTGCGCTTATTTTGGTGGTATAAGTGACAGTAGAATGAATAGAAATTATAGAACACTAACATACATTTCTTCAGGCTCCAGTTTTTGGTGAAGTTTGTTTGAAAAATCATCAAAATTTCACCAAGACATGAAAACCAGCTGGTTAATCAATCTCTTGCATATCTAATATATTATTATCGCCACGAACAGGAACATTTTCTGTTTCATTTTAATTTGAGAGAAATAAACGAATCCATTCTTTCCTCTCCTCAACAGACATGCCTGAGTATTGTTGATCGTGTCCAGGCAGGTGCCAGCGCCGGAAATAGAACTCGTTCACTTCCATCTTGGATTTTTTAGAAAAACACGTGCGGCTTTTATGAATGTGTTTAGAAAAATTAGAAAACACGGTTTTTATATTTTATTTTGCTCTAGTCAAATAAAATTTTCTGACTGGTTACAAAAGTCAACACATTAGAAAACTTTTCTCTGACACGACTGACGACAACATCAAGCCGGCTCGACCGATTTCTCGCATTTAAAACAGAGATCGACGACAGATATCCAACATGAACGATAAAATTATTAGGAAGCACCTCGTAGATAACTAAGTAATTTGCGAGCTCGTAAACTTTGAGAAACATTAGGCATGGCAGCATAGCGAATGGTTCAAGTATGTAAATATAATAAAAACACACAAATAACCTTTAAAAAAGTTTCAAACTTTGGACTTCTGTTACATAAAATATGACAATTATGAGACGGTATAATATAAAAACATAGAATTTCATACTTTATGAAAATAATACCAATGTTTTGGTATAATTCTTTTACAAAACCTAAGGTATCTAAATGGCTAAAACCAAACAACATGCAAAATAGTAACTAATAGGACTAATATGACTAAAACAAATTACTTACGAAAATAAAATATAAAGTCTGATAGTGTAAAAGCAAAGGTGTGATAACCATTTGAGCTGGTGCCAAAAGATTAGGGATCCCAGGCGTGGGCGATATGAATGGACGAGTCGGAAGACGACGGAACACTAATAACTATAAAAAAGCTTTATTGATCTTCCATATCTAAATAATGAATTTGAAGTTAAGTGGAAAGTAGGTCTATTTAAATAATATGAGTAGCGATCAGCTGATCGCTACTCATATTATGTAGAGATCCAGATCATCGTAAACTTTCGATGTTGTACTTGGAAACTGTTTGGAAAAGAGCAGTAACGTTTTATGTTGTAAATTAGATAGAGATAATGTTGAATATATCTATAACTCAAATTAGGATACTTGTGGAATTTTTGACGAAAATACAGACATAAACAAATGGAATACACAAGCAAGACCCATACCAAAATAGTATTCGATCTAATATTTACAAATATTTATATTTTAAAACAAAATTTGTCGTCCAATTAATAATTATACACCCAATTTCATGCACTGTCAAACAAAGCAAAGAAAGCAGTACGGGGCCGCGTGGGTTGAAAATAAACCAAAAAAAAAATGTGTTTTACATTTAATCTTTCGTTCTGGCTACCCGCAGTTTTGCGTCATCTACCCAACAATGTGAAGAAAAAGGCATCAATGATTTACACTATTTTCGCAAGTTCTCTTTTGCGCAACTGCGAATAGTTGAGCAACGGGACTTGTCTTGTGTGCGACTACCGAATAGTGCACTTCCTTGAGTTTGTTTTTCATCGGGATATGATTTAATAAACTTATTTTAGACGAAATAAAGAACTGAAAAAACATAATAAGTACATCGAAACTTAAACATGGTACCAAACAAAACACTTCGTAAAAAGGAGAGTGTTCTATGTTCAGCTATGTATGATTTTTTTAATGCTTTTGTCGATTTCTTCTGCAATTATAGACCGATATTTAAAACATTTTCGTTATTGTTTAGAATTGATACCGAGGTGGTCTCGTTCAAGTCTGAAAACTTATGATTTTTTTTCAGGGATTATTATTTAATTATAACTCAAAAGTTAAGAAAACAGTTTGAAACTAAAGTATAGTGATTTTAGGTGTTTTTCAAAACAATCAAATTATATTTTTATCTGTCATACAGAAGTGATCCGTTAGATTTTGTATCATAAAAGTTACAAAGGTATATAATTTTAGTAGAAACTTTGAGTGAGTTTTAAACCTGCCAACAAATATCAGATAAACCATTAATAATTACTGCGTGCTAAAATATGTAGGTTAAAAAAGGTACTGCAATAAACGTTTTATTTGTTTAATCAATTCTAGTTTTCAACTAAAATAAAATTAAACTTCCTTGAAAACCAATAGCCAAAGGTACAAAAGTCCATTACAAAAAAGAAACTGAAAGTCGTTTCCAATGGTGCAATAATAGCCAATCTCGAGTTGTCGGTCGCACGGCGACATCTAAACGAGATCTTGTCTGTCTGTCTGTCCGTCTGTCAGTGTCTGCAGGTGTAATGAGATTTCTACGCTGGTCTATTACTGGGGCTTGTAGAGGTCGGTGCAAACGAGCAATTTTATCAACCACTGATCATTAACATAATGTCAATGGCAAGAGACACGTTCCTAGCCTAGCCAATTTCTCGCAAGCCACATTTGAGCTTCTTGAAAAGAGATGATATTTAAATGACGTCATCAAAACATATACTTCTTCACTCGCACTTGATTTATTTAGTGTAAAAAAACTGTTCGGCCTATGTTTGATCCCAAGATAATATGACGACTAGAAAACCAATATGAACAACCCGTATGCTTATTGGCTAAAGTCAAGGCATAAAAAAGAGAAGATACCGCATCTGTAAATACCATCAGTTCTCTCGGTAACCGCCATAAATAGAAATAACCGTCAGGTAGCGGTTACCCACATCCAGGGCTAAATATACCAGCTCTATTAGCGGAGAGTCTACAGCACGTATAGTCTACAGCACGTATAGTCTACAGCACGGGTAATCTTGCCTTACTCTTTGTTCACTTCTAATGGCTACGCAGCTTTTACCGTCTTTGAGTTATAGCAGGTTTAATAGCGGTGACTAATTGTGTCGGTAAAGGTGTTTCTAGGGCTTTTAGATCCGATTCCAAACCTTTATGGTCTCACTGTATCTTTTCTTTTTAAAATCTTTAATATCTCATCAAATATTTTAGCTATAATCTGCATATCAAAAAAATAATACAACATGCTTTTTGAAAAACAATTTTAAAACTATTGAAATAAGTCGAACAATTTATCAGTTCTTACTCAGATTTTTCCAGGAAACGCAAAAAACACAAATCACAGATTTTTAGTTTCAGCTGACGAGATTGCAAAACATTGAGCTAGCCAAAAGAAAGCCAGGTTTGATTATTATTGTCATTTTTCAAATATTATCAAGCTTAAACAGACATTTTTAAAGAAAGAACGGAGACCAATAGTTTGCAAAGGCTTAAAAAAGGTGTAATATTGAAGCACCTACTATCCATCTACACTAGCGTGGAAAACTGTTCCGTGTGAACTGTTTTAAATATAGTTCTTATTTCAGAAAATCAATATTTTACTATTTTTTTAAGATGAAAAGTGTGACATATGATACTATTTTGAAATCTAAATAGTATCATATGTCATCACTTTCTACAGAACATGCCAGCCTATCTTGGTGAATTTTTATTTTCAGTATGATGAGTCAAAGTTTTCCGATTGAAAATCATTGATGCAATAACCGAACTAAACAATATATTTTTAAAAACTGTACTCAACATGTTTAAATTTTACAATACATTAAACGAATGTGTTATTTGACTTTGTAATACAAAAATACAAAATATTGACATCTGAAGACACAGCATACAATAGTTAGACGCCGGGCAGATCATTTATGATTTTCAGTAATAAGCCTATAACTCTGAAATTATTCAGCCTGGATGCAGGCGTGCGTGTAATATATAGGTTATTTAAAATTTATATTACACTTAGGGTTTCTAAATATTCTTTCACATTATAAAAACATTTTTCCAGTAACTATCCACTTAACTTTTTCCTAAAGATATTTCCATTAAGATCTTTTATGTCTTCTGGTAATTTATTGTAAATGGTGATACACATGTTATATACATTTCTTTTATATATATCTTTATGGCACTGGGATTTGTAGAGCAAATTTTTAAATTTGATCCTTTTTTGCCGGGTTTTCAAGTTAATCATTATAATTTGCATACAGTCGTGCTCATGGGTTGATACACGACAGTTTGTAATGACAACATTATCTGTTAAAACATATAAAAAAGAATGCTTCTAGATTTGATTGCAACGTCGCGTCACGACGTCAGGAAAAATAAGTTTAAAAGTAGGTAATAAAACATTGAAGGAAGCTAACAGTCACTGGTAACATTTTATTAATCAACATATTCTATGTAGGTATATAAGTTTCATGTTGTTCGAGTGCAGTGTACTTTCTTTAACTTCTCAAATGAATAACTATTTCTGCGACTAGAAAACGAAACTTCAGGTAGAGAACATGAAGCTGCCACAATAAATAACATGAACTACAGGTACTCTAAATATTTCTGTTTCGCAATAAATCTATTACACAATGAAATGCGGAGCGTCCATTCTGCTTGACGTACATTCCCAAATGATATTTATCACTGCAGCACCTACCGCACCTGGAGACCTGGTTCATCGCGTGAATGAACGGCTTCTGATGACTCTGGACGTGTAAATAACTGTTAATGGGCGTCTTTAATTGCGCTTGTGTAAATAAATTGTGTAATTTGTAAGATTATGAGCTTTACGGAGGAAATACGATGGGTAAATCAGGTGTTTTCGTAATTTGGGACAGATTTAAACCCAAAATTTGATAGTTTAGCTTTTTATTGTGGGCGTCGTAGATGTACACTCTGGATTTTCTGGCCTGGATCTTTCTTGTAATGTTATCGGGAATAAAATAAGATATTGGTCGGTGAAAAATCGTTAGGTTTTTCATTTACAGAGTATTAACCCACACTCAATCATATACTTAATAGAATACATTATGATTACCTACGTACTTATACAGATATTATATTATAACATAGAAAACATGTAAAACACCCAGAACAATTTTATTAAAGATCGATCTTCTAAATAATGAAATACGAGTATATTAATTGATGTCCAGAACTTCCAGCGTGCAATTGCGTTATTTTGTCGTTGCCTTGACTCGAATATCAATTGCATTTTCAAATATATTTTAAGTACCTTATTTTTTTTTAGTTCGCGAGGTTTTTCTCTTCCTATGGCTCAAACATATTTCAATAGTTCCCCAAAGAGTTGGCTAAAGGCTCCTCTTCACGCGTTATTCCCGCACCACACCATTCTCTACATTATCCTAATAATTAAGGCCAACTCTATCCACTAATCTAATTTTTCCGAGATGTGGGTCAGAGTACGCGTGTAAGCTGTTCGTGATAAATGTCGGTATAAGTGCTTTATTTCAGGCGAGAGTGTTATGTCTGCCGCGAGGAGGCGCCGCTTTATGCAAAGGTGCGGAAATTTCACTCTCGTGCTTTCACACTAGCGCTATTATATCGCGTATCACGTATCATTATCTATTGACATTGAACATTATTCATATATAATGTTCAATGTCAATAGATAATGATTTTGACAAGTACCTTCATAAATTTAGTTTGTTAACTCCGTATCGCAATCGCAAAGTCCACTAACAAAATCAGAGTCAGTTTTAGCAAATTTTATATTTAAAAACTATGAAGAACTAAGAAATAGCATACAGTACAATTTGAGCAGACTAAATAGCATTAGGCCGCACTTATAATGGCATGACATCCCAAAGACACCCTCTTGTCCATCCGCCACCTATTCAGTTCTATGTAAATGAGTTTCTATTTTTTTTTTAATCGTTCCATTGCACAATTTTATGTTTATATCGAAGAAGCGTTTAAGCGCGCCAATGTAAAACCCAAGCGAACATGAGTCGTCACTCACTTGGTGACGGACACACATCCATCTCGTTTTAAGATGTGAGCTGGACAGAGTACCTACTGCTGATTTACTGCTTAGTTCTTGTTACTTCATTCTGTGCATTTTGTTGCAACAGAAGGTTCGAGTGACGTGTGTGTAAGCTTGAAGTGCTCGGCTTTGAGCGATCAATGTTTAAGATTTCATATAACCCCAATTGATCATAAAAAACCTGTACTCCAATAATGCATATTACGCTTCAGGCCGGAATCGAACCCGCAACATTAGAAAGATCAATACAATCTCGCGCTACCATGTGCGCCACTATTATGTACTAAGTTGCTACTTTATCGGCGAGGGAACACACGAGGAAGCTACTTTGATGATAATTATAATAATAATGAAAAAACAAGAGGAATTTATTTATTTGAAATCTTGCCTGAAATAATTTTTCAGTTTGGAATTTCAAATTTGAAAACCCACAAAATATTCAAGATCCATAATTTTCGCATTTTATCGATCTACGAGGAGATAAATATAAATAAGCTCTAACTAGCCAATCAAACTAAGCTTTATTACGTACTCAATTGGGTAACAAATGCTATTTAATATTAAGCTTGACAAATTACAAAACATTCGATTTAACGCGTCGCGAATAAACAAGCAGAAGTCGGCGATAAACGTAATCTGTGAACATTATCACTGCCGCGGAGCCGACGCCGACGCGAGTGTGGACCTCGTAACTCTTTAGATCCCAGGAATCAGTACTCTTTCACGTATTAATACTTAGATTAAACCGAGCGACGTATATTACAGAAACACCAAGGCCGACACTAAAAAAAATGCCACCACGCAATACTATTCTAGCGAGATTGCGGTTGAAAATTAAGTTCTACTATAGATTTTCAATCATAGTGATTGTCAAACAGCGGAGCAATTCAGTCAGCGTAGGAGGCTTCTGATCGATATTGATATGGATCAGTTAAGCTACATCTAGATTGTTTGCAAAAGTCGGTAATTAACTCAAATGTTTTAACTGTAAACACTAGATCTACTCATTATACTCATATTTACTTTTAAAATCAAAGAGGTAAATTTGTGATTGAAGGTGTTCAGAATGACTCATGCCGATTGGAATGGATAATTTTTTTCTTTACCATTTTGAAACTTACGGATCGATAGTTCTATTGGTTGAACAATGTAAGTAAATATGAGTATAATGAGTAATCTAGTATTTACAGTTAAAACATTCGAGTTAATTACCGAATGTTGCAAACATGCCCTCTTTAAAACAACATCAATTAATTGTGACACTAGATGGCGATGCACGAAAGTCAAATGTCAAAATGTTAAAAATAAACCGCAAAATTATTATTACTTTTTTCAGATTTTCGAAATTTGAGTTTCATAGAGCGCTTAGTCTATAGGAACCACTTTTTTAGGTTCGCATTGAAAAGCCGTCATTACTAGGTACGTTATCAATATAAAAGGTTTTCTTTCCTTCTATTACTTGGATTAGATTGAGACGGGTTAGCGAGGGTTTTATTTTTTCTTATTTATATATGTATTTTCTTTTGTCCACTCAACAAGAAATTAAACTCACCGAAATTTTGTAATTTAACGCAAATCTTAAATCACCTCGCATCACCGGTACTTTGGAATTTTTAATAAAATAAAAGAAATCGGGCTAAAAATCAACATATTCCCAAATGACTCAAATAAAAAATCCCATCTTCGAAAAAACAATTGATTCAAAGTTTATTAAAAAATGGTTAAAACAAAAAAAGTTGAATCGAGCGCCAACGCATAACGATCAATGTGAATCAAATTATGGGTGATCGTTGATGAAACCACATTTTCGAATCTCCACCAATTCATTTAGTAACGACTGTGAATCTTAACTCAATGCAAAAAGGTTTGTTTTTAAAATTGATATCATGAAAAGTGCCACAGGCGAATCCCAAAATCCCAGGTTACGACTATCAGGAGTCTATTTGTAGAGCTGAAGTAATCCGACAAATGTGCTGCTTTTTTCTTGTTGCTTGTGGATCGGAACAAGACGCATTAACTCTAGTTTACCTTTGTGTGTTTTTCGTGGCAAGTACCTACTTTTTTGTATTTACATGAAGCGCGCCAAATTACTTGATCGATCGTCGGTTTTACTCTTTGTAAATTATCTTTCGACCCAATTTTGTAGTTCATCTACACAAACTCAAATAATAACTAATACCGCATGGTTTTTCTAATTGTTTCAGTTGGGCCTAGAGTTTAATTATATAGGTATGCACGATTACATCACGCAATACAGCACAAAGTGTTCGTTTACAAGCCGCTGTCCTGTCAAATTAACTAAAGCAACGAAAAACTCAGAGTCACAAGAGCCACGAAATAAAGAAGAAGAAGTGTATTGAAAAGTCTAATAAATCAAAATCTAAGTGCTTATTTTAGATCTTACAGGACTTGGACACACCAAATACTGAGAAATAAAGTGATCAATTTAATTATGTTCATATTTTTTTTAAGGTAAAACAAAGAAGCTATTTAGAAATCTGTACCTTCTTAGGTTGTTAGTTCTATAGTTGGAGCAAAGCTCGTCCCAAATCTTTTAATCTGATTACAGTAAGCCTTTTTCCTAAAACTATAATTATGGCTTAATTATATTTATCAATTACTGTGATAAGACTACCTAAGTTATCGTTGCTGTTGGTATAAGGTATGTAACGGCGGCGGTTGCACACCTCACCCGCCGAGTCCGTCAGGGCGGACGCATGAGGTAAACAGCTGTCACGTCGCGGTTCGAACGCGTTTTTCATACCGGATGCGCGAACTATACAGACCGCAGTTTTCTATGCGTATGGTTATCATAACACAATTTGAAGGGAAAATTTCCCCTTCAAATTGGGTTAGTATAGTTCGCACATCCGATATGAAAAACGCGTTCGAAACGCGTAACCAAATAAAAGTAATAATGAAATTTGCTTCTATGTTAGAGAGCGTATTATGAGAATACTTTAGAGATGCAGTTACAAGAAACGTAAAGTAGCAGTAGCAACGTAAAGTATGTAACCAGAGGAATGTAACATTCGAGTCAAATCCTCAAGGGCTTAACGAATGTTAATATTTAATAACTAGAATAAGTTTTTCAAGAATAAATAAATAAATAAAAAAAAAATAAGAAAGAATACCTATCTAATATAAACTATCTTGTTAGTGACTATCAATTAACCTCATCCTACCCTATTTTTATCGGCTGCCTCTGAAGACACTATGGAGTAAAGGCCTTCTCAGATTCCAACACAATATTGTATGATACTACCTTTATAAAAAAAATTATATGTTTGGTTTATCAATAAAATGCACTTGTTTTTCTATTTATTTCACAATTATCAGTTCTCATCTACTGCCTGCCATCTTGCCTTTGTATTAAAATGACTCTGTAATAATCTTTATCTACTTGAAATAATTTAATGCAGCGAGTGATTAAAATGCTGCCACTGTAGAACGTTTTCCCACAGACTCGGACGTAATGTTTACGTCTCGCGTTTTATTCCACCTTCCAAATGCACCTTTCATACACTGTTTGTGTGGCGCCCACGCGTATTACATACCCATCGCCATTTATAGGGTGACGCAGAACTTGCATTATTTAGATATTTATCGTAGTCGACTTCTAAAAGATAAAAATAAATTATACCTTTATATACCTATTAAAAAATAATTACCAACAGAAGATAAAAAAGTCAGATCAATGACACAAAAACCTTATGTAAAGTAGTTACTACGAATAATTACAAATTATTGATTTGTAGCTTTATCTTTTATTTGTATATTTTTATTTTATCCTCTACACACGGGGCTATCAAGACCCAATTTCTCCTAGCTAGATGTTTTGTGGCAACCTGTACCCGTAGAGCACATCACACAAACATTCTGACACATTACCGTTTCCGTTCCG
This sequence comes from Eupithecia pulchellata, assembly GCA_963931895.1. NCBI lineage: Eukaryota > Metazoa > Arthropoda > Insecta > Lepidoptera > Geometridae > Eupithecia > Eupithecia pulchellata. The sequence goes on along the minus strand of OZ007528.1, from coordinate 308,906 downwards.
CGATGATCCGGACCCGATAATGCTTGTTTCGAGAGATTAATGGCGACGTAAAAATATTATTTACAGTATGTAGGTGCAGGTGGGCGCTATTTATATTTGACGCGGTGGTATGAGGAACATCGGCGTGATTAGTAGCACTGTACGATTTCACATAATTTGTGTTTCCTTTGTCCCAACACAAGTCAAATCAATAAAAATGCGAGAACTATAATTAATTTCGTAGGACATTGTTAAACTAGAATAGTACCATTAGTCCATTGAAAAGTAAGGTGGTCAATCAGGACAATGGCAGAGCCCGCGGCGCTCCGCGTGGGACCAGAGGACCCCACTGAGGCATTGAGGCCGTGCGGACCTGGGAGAGCTTCCAATGCTTTTATTGATGTAAAACAAAAGCTATCGCAGTTACCCAATCATAATACATTTGATTGGCCAGTCTAATAGAATGGCTCTTTTTAAATTTGAAATTATATTAAGTTGTTTTTAGGACCGCAATTAAATTTCGGCTTAATCTGTCTTAATCTGTATGGTCAATGATGATATAAATAAACTCTTTTTGCTTGCCTAGTTGTATCTTATTTTAATAAAGCGTATTCCAGGACGTTCCTCATAAATGGTGTTTTTATCTGGGACCTTCACTCTACATTAACGCACAACTTGTGAAACTAGAATAAAATTAGTCGTAATAACATAAACATTTTATTAACTCCCATCAAATCATCCATAAGTTAAAACCGAGATTTTACACTAACCTACGTCAATTAAAAGCTTATCGGAATAAAAATATATAACCATGCAATCATTCTCGAAATAAAAAAAATATATTTGAAGTGTAAACAAATCTAAAAGTCTCAATTTATCGCAAGCAACCGTTATTTAGCGGTTCCCTCACTTCCCTCGCGTCACCTTTACCATGTTCCCACTCTCACATACATCATCACTGTCATTTTAAAACCACACCACATACACAATCACTATAAATAGTTCACTAGAACATATTCAACTCTAGGCGCCTGGAAATACGGTTCAACAGACATTTTTATTGATTTAATGTGAAGTTTAAATGAATAGACACCTGAGTGTTTTTATATTTACGACTCCTGCTAATATTTGAACGACATTACTATGACAAGGTGGGCATAAACACTGTTCAGTCTGAAAGCTTTTTTATAGTTCCTCTACGTGCGCGGTACTCAAGGGACTTCTAATGAAGTTGACGTAATGTGACAAGGCGATGATTGAAAAAGATCAAAGATTTCGAAAATTTTGAAATCAATAGCTTTATTTTCAATTGAGTGGGAAAGCTTCATCGTTTATATGTTTTCAAGAAATAATTCTTGAAAAAATAATGGTCTGTTTTATGTGTAGGCATTAGTTCGGTTTCTAGTATTCAATGTTTCTTATATAGTTAAATATATAGTAATTATATATACGAGACCGTGATTTTGTTTCTCTCAAATTATAGAAAACTTTCCTTACCACTAAATACTTATCTCCTAAAATCGATTGCATTGAAGCACCTTTTACAATTCTAAACTCATTTGCTTCCTCAATGATATCCCAATCACTGCGAATCAATCAAGGCCCGCGATAAATCACGCTCATCCCGCGAAATCCCGGGATCCCCAAAAATCCCGGACAAGGAACGTTTATTAAGATCCCCAGTTAGTAAAATATTCATTAATTGATTCCGCCCCTCAAGGTACTACCCTCATTACTTGGGGTTGATTAAGTGAACCTGGATGTACGTGGGAATGTCTTTAGGTGCTTTTAGAGATGCCAGTTGTGAAGTCGTCCATCGAGATTTTACTATTTACACCCATTTTGTAAATACACTCGAGAGCAATGAATCCGGGTCACTCAAAGAATCCAAAAAATCTCGGAAAGTAAGAATGCTAGGTTAATGCAATAAATTGTTCTCCGACGAATCAAAATTTATGCTCTACAAGCACGATGGAAGACACAGAGTGTATAGAAGACCAGGGGAAAGATTCAAGCAAGCATGCATCGAAGAAAAAGTAGCCTACGGTGGTGGGTCTGTACTTGTGTGGGCCGGAATTTCCTCTGAAAGTCGCACAGAGCTGGTGATCATAGAAAACGGCTCTTTAACTAGCGTAAGATATGTGGAAGAAATCCTCAACGAACACGTTGGTCCATTTATGGTCAATTTGGGTGAGGATGCTATATTTATGCATGACAATGCCCGACCTCATACAGGTAAGATTGTGAATGACTACCTTCAAGAGATGAACATTACTTGTATGGAGTGGCCAGCGCGCAGCCCGGATATCAACCCGATCGAGCATGCTTGGGACGAGCTAGGGAGATGCGTAAAACAACGAAACCCTCCCCCAATCACGCTTCCTGAGCTCAAAATTGCTCTCACAGAGGAATGGGAGAATATTCCCCAAAATCGTATAAGGAACTTGGTGTACAGCATGCCAAACCGCGTAAACGCAGTAATGGAAGCACGAGGAGGTAATACGAAGTATTGAAATTCAAGAAAATCGTCATAAAGTTCAAAAATTTCATGTTTCCTATTTTTGTTTTAAGGAGAGATCAGCAGTTTTTTTCTTTATGTAATTTTGTGTAAATAAAATGTATGGTGACTCATATTTTTTTAACTTTCATTTAAGGAGTATTAAATTGTCTATTAAATACAATTTATTGCATTAACCTAGCATTCTTACTTTCCGAGATTTTTTGGATTCTTTGAGTGACCCGGATTCATTGCTCTCGAGTGTATTATGATTTTCAGATTTTAGATTTTAATAACTTTGTATTTTTAGGCTTACAAAATAACCACTTAGAGAAGTGGTGTTTCGTATTTGTATCCTCGTGCTTCAGCTAAAAGTTTTCGCAGCGAATATTTTTGTACCTTAGAATATAATTTTAGTATGTTTACAACAAATTAAATTGTTTTTATTTAATAATATAGTAAAATCAATCTCAGCAAAGTATTGATTCGTAGGCCCTCTACGCTGTAGCTACGTAGGCTCTCTACGAGGCTACGATACCGTAGGTCCTCTACGGCGTAGCAAGTTTTAAGTTTCACAGAAACAAATTTGTCGTTCGTTGTAAAGGCACTTGCTCACTATCATCGTAAGCACTTGTCTTGTCGTAAGCAGTAAAGGAGGTGGCTCACTAAACAAACGCGTGTGCTCGGCGGCGATGACTGCACGCTGCTAATGGGTTGATGTCATTCCCCTGACGTCCTAGGAAGGTATGGAGAGGGCTTTGCTTTATTTTAATCTAGATAACAGAAAATTTTGAATGATGAATAAAATGGATTAGTTGAGCTAGGGTACCTGTTGCAACTGCAAACTGTTGCAAACAATCTACAGTAGTTTACTAGTTCTAATTTAGTTCTGTGATTGTAATTATTTTCGTTACTAAAGTTTGCATAATGCAATAAGGTAGCAAAAACTTAAAAAAGAATGGTGAAAAAATGAATGAATTATTATTTAATTTGATTTATTTAACTATATTACTTTTGTTTTAATTTATTATTGAGTAAAGTCCTTTTTATGGCATACTGATACTGACTAAATAGATGCTAAGGAAAGTGCTGTGAAATAGTTTCTATTTATTTGACAACCAGCTTCTGTTCTCGGCGGACGTAGCGTTACTATTGATTCAGAAGTGTCGAGGAATAACAAATATCTAAACAGCCTTGTTTATAATATTGATTTCATAACACTTGATTTCTTTTACTATAGTTAGGTCGAACTTGAAACACGCCTTGTCCAGTCTTATCAGTGTCTCGGTTTTGTCGTAATTTTTATAAGTACATATTATGTTTGTTAGATAAGTTAAGCCTAGCGGAGGTGATTAGGGACTTTTATCTGAAAATGTGTGGACTTCTATCAGAACACAAAGTTACAATGTCTACTCTACGCATGTGCTGTCCCGACTACTTACCTCCGAAGCTCCGGAATATTAATTAGAGGTAAACATGTTTCCTTTGTAGGTTTCATTTCATTCGTGAACGATGACGTCACGACACATGGCGTCGTAAATACGACCGAGAGTTACATTGGAAAAGCTTTGTTTATTTTTCGTCAGTTCGACGACATAAATCGTATACAGTTAGCGGTTATAGTGCACGCACGATATCAAATTTAGACGAAACTAAAAGTGGAATTAGAACGTCGTTTAAAAATACTTAGTTCTTTTCAGTTATTTTCTAGTTTAATTATTTATTGTTTATACTGTTAATCTGTCGATATTCCTTAACTATCTAAAAATAATCCTAAAGGAACCTTCTACAAGGCAAAATAAAGTTAAATTTTACAGGTAATTTTATAACTGTATGTATTTAGTAAATAAAACTGCTTATTTAACATAATTATTTTTAGAAATAGAGATATAACATGGAATGTATTTGTTATTTTAGTTTTACCTTGTAAATCTGATTTGCTTTACAAAATGTAAACATTTCCAAATATCACGTCAGGGTTATTTCACTAACAGTTAGGTGTAACTGTGTAAGACATCCGGCAATTAATCATAATCTGGCAGTAGCAGAGGTGAGTCGCGACTAATTACCGCGACTCATTAATTGATTATCCGGATGTCTGTCGCGAACTATGCGGCCTCTATTATAACTATTTATCTTTATAACATACTACATACTAATACGTATGAGGATATTCGTGACTCGCGGCTTGTTTGCGAGTTCAATTCCCGCCTCGAGACAAACTTTCTGCAGCAGTCTAGAATATTTTTTAACACTTGTTAAAAAATTTAATGCAATTTTGTGCCGTACAAAAGTGAATAGAACTGTCTTCTGGACCTCCCTGATACTTTGTCCACGCCATCGTCGATTCCCATCGGGGTGAGGCTACAGGTAAACGAACTTCTGGTTATAATAAAAACCTGTATAAAACTACTCAAAACTATTCCCGATTTATTTATTGCAAATATTAACATGAAAGTAAATCATTCTCAAGTATCACGAAGCTCGATTTACGTCGCACATAGCTCCGGCGGTTTCATTGAAAACGTCACTTTGGCGCCTCTAGCGGCGAGTAGCGGAAGCTCGCGTGGGTTCATGTTTTGTCTAAAGCTTGAACCCACTAATAAAAAGTGATAATTTTAGATGTTTTTTTTTTTTATTTGTTTTGAAGTTATTATTTATAATGCAAATAAATGTAAGACGCAATTTAAAAACTGTGGTTATAATATCAATCATATGAAGAAGCTATAGATCTATAATTAGGTACTTACTAAATTTGAAGGAGGAAAGTTTGATAGTTTGTTAGAATTAATAGACTCGAAAACTACTGGATCGATTTGAAAAACTCTTCCGCCATTAGAATCCTACTTTATCCATGAAAAAAAAAATACCCTACATAATATTTTCAGAAAAGTTAGTTCCGTATGAAAACTTCAATAATGTAACCCAACATGTGTAAAACTTTGAAATCTTGAAATTTTTATTAAATACCCGTCAAGGATCAGACGAACCTTAGTTAGGATATAAGACTCTATTAACTATAATGATAAAACAATTTTGTGTCCATACTATCTAAGCTGTCCCAGAGAATATACCTATAAAAATACCTAGTAGGTCCCGGTAATGAGCGTTTGTATGTTATTTTATATAAAATTATCTTTGTGATATTTGTTCCATTTTCATTACCCTTAGCAATATTTGTTCAACATCTGCATATGAACAACCGAATTAAAAACTCACATTATTATTACCAAGCTAAATAAAAAAAGACAAACAATACAATTTATTGGCCCTACCTCGCGAATTCACATAATAGCGGGCATTTTATTAACATACCTTTATTGCTTTATAATCCCGGAGCAAATAAAAATAAAATAAATATAGAAATCGTAATGTATGGCCGTTGTGCCCGCGGCCGAGCTTATAGAGGGGTTTAACACTGGCGCTGTCCGGGGTGAGACGGGACCTTAATCACAATTGACGTATTCCAATATCTTCCTTTTCCTTTCTTTAAAATTCAAATTCTTATGTCCTTCCTTGGGCTATACCAAAGAAAGACTTATGTATCGTTATCATCTCCATAACAAATTTCATTCAGCCGTTTGTCAAAAAGTTACAGATAGACTTAATGACTTAATTTTTATTATTATTAAGTTTTGGTTATCATATTCGCAGGACCGACATCATTAGCTACTGTCCAACCGCTGATGCCTAGTTCAAACAATTTTATGTACCTACTTATTGTGTTATTTTAATTAACCACGTTAACGTTAACCAATTGATAATGTGGACTTCTTAATTAATAAATATGTGCATTTCATTTTATAAAATTTATTTACGTAGACTGAAACCGTTTCAAGTCTGGCGCGTTCTTCAAACGCCTTGCTCCGTCTCACAGCGCCAGTGTTTAACCCCGTCCTGGGCACTATTTGCTAGCAAACACTCGGTAAGTGAAGGTGGGCCCTAAATTAAAACGTGGACAATAGTGTCCACCCGCGCCCCGGGCGGGGCACGCTGCGCCCGCGGAGCGGAGTCCTGTGCACTGCACGAGGGTGGCTATCGATCTATGACATCTGTGGTGAAGAGTTAGACTATATCTGATTACAGTTTTTAAGCTTAATAAGTTTGGAAGCAAAATGATAAATACCTAAATAAAGTATTTACATGAAAAGATATTTTAAAAGACTACAATCTGACGGGAAGTCGGATAGTCCTCAAAGTTGTTTAGGATGTTGTAGAATGTAGATAGACCTCGGAAAGAATTATTTCCTCGAAAGACTTTTTTTGATTATTTCACATGCAGAAACAAAAAAATATGATTTTAAAAATCGGTAAGGCTGTAAGGTAATATTTCACATTTCATTAGTCCACAACTGGACATAAGCCTCCCCAATTAACAGCGCAAGAGCAGCGTCAGTCTTCAGCTTGCCGCATCAAGCATCTGCCTGCAGTCTCTCGCAGATCGTCATACCACCCGGCCAGAGGGCCTCCAACTACGTTAACCGAGTCGAGGTCTCCACTTATTACGTTAAACACAACTACACGATCAGTTGTCGGTTTCCGCAATATATGGCCGGCCGACTGCCACTTCATCATGCAATTTGTTAGCAATACTGGTCTGGTATACTATCGGACTATACATTCCTTCAGATTCAGTGGAAACTCCTAGCATACCTACCTATGTATAAAGTGAATTAAACAACATATAACTACAATTACCTCTTCAATAAAAACAAAATTACGTACAATAATCCTCACCTAAATTCCTCCACCAGGCGTGCAGTCGATCGATCATGATAATCCCCATAATATCTAATACCCCCCTGCCCCGCATAACTGCACACAACTAATCCGGCATTGTACCTGCTAACGGGATCTAACCGGATTGCACGGGATTGCACAGGGGCCGCACCGTCCGTCACGGACCATTGATTTTTTTGCTCGCTTGTGGTCTGGGTGCGGAAATATTTGATGTTTACACAGCAACGACTTCTTGCGGATAAAGTCACTAAGTAGTGCTACGTGTCACCTACACGTAGCACTACTTAGTGTTTATGTGGTCAAGATTATATAACACTATAAACCACAGATATATGTAAATATATATCTGTGCTATAAACATATTTCGGGATACTCACTAAGGTGCTATAGGTATGTGGATGAATACCCAACATATGGTAGGTACAACAATAATAAATATCGTGAGGTTTTTAAGGTCAATTGTCGTCAGATCCGATACACAATTAGCAGAAGGGGATTACTTTCCAAACTTTAACTTCCGCTGTTCAGCTAACCAGCTAAGTAAATCCACTCGAACTTCAAGTTTACCTTCGTTGACAAAATCAAACCGTATCCCCGATCCCCATTAATTACCGACATGGAGGACCTTATCGCAGCCGACAAGTCCAACTGCATTTAAATTAAAATACCTTCGCAGTAAGTTTTCAAGTAATTTACGAGTGCATATTTAAGTATCACCTACCAGGGGCTCAGAACACGGCGAGGGTGGAGTTTTGTGTGTTTTACTAATTGCCAAAAGATGTTAATCAGGTACCGGAGACATCTACCTATCTCGTTCTAGCACAATAAATTAGGTATGCGCTATCTTCGTCTCGAACTCAAAAGTCGAAGCAAAAACCATGACAAGGAATTAATTAGAAGTCAAGGTAAATAATGAAGATTGTCGCCGTACTAATGAGTTTTCTGGAGAGTCTCAGAGTTCCGTAAAATAATTATGGAACAGGTAATTAAGAAGTTTGAGATGGTATGTAAATGAGGAGTTAATTGTCCAGAAAAATGTGACGGTTTGCTATAATGGCCTTTTGGGGAACTCTGCAATGTGATACCTCTGATTGACTCTGCTGCTGTTCTAGACAGATGATTCCCGAATTATTAAAGAAATAGAAGTAGTAGAAGGTCACATATCAGATAGGTAGTCCGATATCATCGTCGATGTAAACAGAACACTGTCACTCAGGCTCTTGCCGGAGTGGCCCGCTTGCGGAGTCCTCACAGCAAAGCCAACGGTGCGCGGCATGTTGGTGTGTATAGATATTATACTAAGCATCCGTGTTTTGTCAAACTGGTCGGCGGCGGCCCGCAGACTTTGTGCATAGTATTTATTAAGTTTATTTAGCTGTCCGTCCCGGTATCGCACAGGAATCTATCAAAATTTATACATGTTGGTAAGTACTTAATGTTTTTATACGGATCCCTAACTTTTTAAATATTCTATACCTTTGTTGAGGAATCCTGTAATCCTCTATCACCCCATTTACACCAGCTCACTCCTTGTTTCTTCAGCTTCTCGCATCCAATGGCTTCATAAAAAAAAAATATGCCAATATATGTTTTCCAAAAAGAAGCTGATGTAGGAAAGAATCTGTTCCTTTAGTAGTGGGTGCCCCGTACTGTCCCAGTTAAAAAAACACTGTTTAATGAATGTAGTGGCTAAAATCCTGGTCATCGTGTATTCATGTTAAGCCCACATAATATTCCGCGCACAGCCGAGGAGTCACGTCCTTTGAAACGCGTTATTATGCCGCGAACACGCCCTTGTTTAAAAAAACACATTAAAACACAAAATGTTTGAATAAGAGTGTGATTGCGGCTGGTACAGGGGGGAGGGGCAGCCGCTGGGTCATTGCTTAACTCCTACTACCACTAATAATGCTTAAATTTTTATAACTACGGATTCTCAAGAATGTCGTTGTTAATTAATTTTGGGTTAGGTCGTGGTTGAAAATAAGGTTCCATAAATTAAGTATCAACAATAGCTGAGGTGCTGTGAAAAAACTATGTAGACGTACGTGTTTCAGGAAAAAACTAATGTAGATTGTTGTTATCTACATTATCACAGGACTACCAACCAACCAACGGAGGGTATGAGCATGGCTGTTGATGGATTTTTGTCAAAATTTTATTTCGATCGTTAGGTACTTCTCATACACCGGAAGGAATACCTACAGGCTACTAGCTTAGCTAGTCGGAAGCAGTTTCCGACTAGCTAAGCATCTTAAGATAATAAGTGTTTATTATTCTTAGTTTCTAATTCTATTTTAAGTTGTATGTTAAGAATTTATGACTAAAATTAAGTAATGACATATTTGAACGAGTTACTTCCCTGTAAGCCATGCAGGCAGCCTGCAGCGGAAAGGAAAGCAAAGGAAAACGCGTCCTATACGTTAGTGTCTGTGCGTCGCCGTCTGTCGCTCGTGTGCACCTGATGTCGCTGCGGGTATTGCTTTCAGATGATCGAACGTGTTTTATTAGCTGGCTTGTTTAATTTCGGGCCTCGAATAACAGGCTTCTGATTTTTTAGGGGTTAGAGAGCGTACAGTCTGATCCTTGTATGTTTGCACCTTATCTTATGCTATACAAGGTACTACACGTAGTCCACGCATCTACAAAATAACCACATATAGAATGAATATAATTAAGGATGTATAAGTCTAGCTAACTATCTAGAAAAACGATCGCACCACCGACGTAATATACTAGAAGACATCGTACTTTATCTTTCCTATTCGGCCTCGCAGGCATTTCAATATGTCCGAGAATAAAATAAACGATTCAAAGATTCTGAGAGAGTTCTAGAGATATTTTGAGGTAAGCAGGAGCCAAAATATCTTGTCGTCGGTGATCATAACTTCTATTGTCATTTCATAATATAATGTATTATCTGCATCTCTCCGCCTCCCGATGTGTACTTCGATAGTCAACCTCAATTAAATAACAATGGTCTGTCCGTCTGTCTGTACGTCTCATAAGATGGATGTTGCAGCTCCGTGTGGCCTCTTTATGAATGACACGTCAAATCTCATCAAATAACATTTCATGTAGCGTCACATTATTTTAAAACGATTTCGTAAACTCGCCATTGAATGAAAACGGGACTTAGAAAATGACGCGTATCGTCTGTCCTGTCCTGTTCGTGTGTGGCGGGCTTTCATTTGAAAGCTCTTTTGTCAAAGCAAATTACCTGAAGTTATTTTTATGGGACACTGATTAACATTTATTAGGACATAAAAAAGAATTATTAAACGTGACAATCTAACGGGCTTTCTGAAAAAATGTAAACAAAACCATTAATAATGATACTGTTTGAAGTTTCCTGTGATCATTGTTCTTTGAGGTAAACTTTTAGAAACTCGATCAACAACTTAATTGCGGTTAACTATGATATTTTGGGATGAATTAGGATTTTCTCGCAGAATGTTCTTTTCTGTTTTATATTCAGTACCAACTTATTATAAAATTATATAAAAATCCAACCATACATCGTATCGGATGACCGCCTATAACAATATATATCCAATATACATATCAAAAATACGAGTTTGAATTTAGATCGTATAAAGCCCCTTGTACACAGCCGCGCGAGATGCGCGTTATGACGCGTGGCGCGGGCCGAGTAGTTTGTCTCCGCGCTGACCATTTCCGGGCAGGGCTGCCCGCTTCGAGAACAAGAGAGGAGTGGGGTCGGTCTCAATAACATTATTTTACTGATTACTGAAACGTTTTAGGGCAAACGAGTAAAGGCAGGTAGAAAACTTTTTCAACGCATTCTGTGTAGAAATGAATAACATTATTCTGGAAATTTCAACAAAGTAAGCAATATGTATTATGGGTACTATGTGTATATTTTTTTATTGACTGATATGCATAAAATACTGCTGCTACCCAGATCTGGAGCAAATAACTGAAAAACAAAGAAACAGCAGCGAATACAGCGGCGAGAATCGAGCCGGCCAGTCGAACATTCGTGACGCTGAGCTCGGAAGCATGTGAACGTAGTTAAAGACCCCAAGTTTATAACTTATTTATTTATAATATTCTTTAGAGTATCCATGGACGTCCCTGTGCGGGGTGAGTTTGTGCCCCTGCGGGAATATTTCAAGAATATTATTATGTAAGAACATGCGCGAGGCTTTATGATCACCTCGCCTTTCACGGTGACCGCTCTGCCGCGCTGAAATCCAGGGCTGCCTCGGTGCTGTCCTTATTTGCATTTTAAACTTATTAAATTTGACAATACATAAATAATATAGGGCCATTAGCGCATCATCATCTTGCTCCGAAATAAGCAGAACTTGTATTTTACGTACCTAATAACGGATTTACTTATTACATTATATACTTGGATATCTTATTAAATATTTATAGAAAACACTCAGAACACCCGGATTAAATTTTGCTGATAGTACAAACTTTTATTGCTAAGATCTGCAATATTTGTTCGATTCCCACCTCCGAAAATTTGACCAGATCTCCTATTAACTATCGTCCGCTGCGCCGCAGAGGTTGTCTTTACAAATAACTCGAACCACTCGTTCATAAACTAAGTGGATCTTACGCTGATAAGAACATGGTAGAGTGGCAACATCGAGGCAAGCAGAAAAATCTTTGATTAAAGACTAACTAAAAAGCAAAGCTGTAACTAAAATATCAAGCAAGAATTTTATTTAGTGATTTAATCACTATGGGCAATCAGCATACCTTATCTTTATTTTATACACAACTTGTTTAAAGAAAACATGTACTTAATTTATTTTTTATAGGCTGCAGTAACCCTGTGAATCCGGAAGTTTGTCCGCGGATTCTTATATTTATATTCACCTTGTCGTTCGGCGCAGATTTATTCACTTCTTTAGAACGCGCGCGCTGACCGTGGCCTCCCCTCGTGTGGTCACCCTAATGCGCGCACTGCGAGAAAACACGCTCATTTTTATTTTTCACTTTGATGTGGTTTCAATAATTAAATAAACATACATTTTATAATACAAGGCAAAAATTTTATTATTTCTGGGTTGTATTAAGTTTTATTGCAAAGTAAATAGCTTTCTACGTGCAAAGTAATATCCGTCCCTTAACATAACCCACATATTGTAAACACATTATTACAATATGCATTTTGGTGTCACTATAGCTAAATTGTATTTTATCTAGCGTTAAATGAAAAAAAAATAGATTTACAGATGATTATTTAGTGGAGAAGGAAATTATTAAGTAGTAAAATTGCAGCTATGGTTTCACCCAGTGCGTACTGCTTGAACCCCTGTCCACTGTGTGTTGCGTAAAATTCTCTTTTTCAGAAGTCGCTCGACAAGGTATGCTGACAAATGCCCGGCTCTTTTATAAACCCGGCCTAAAGGGATAGTGGATAGGCACCTTTATCGCTTGATGGCTCTCTATTTGTTTGTTTACAAGTTATTACACATTGGAACGGTCAACTTACTTTCAGTAAGTTTACCTTTGTTTTAGTGTTTAGTAGGTTTCAAATAAGCCTGCGTGATGAAAAACTAAAAGAATTTTGCACAACAAAACAATTCGGTTAACAGTAAAAACTTCAAGGTGGTACACAATCTAAGTGAAAAGTGATTTCGTTAAGAGGCGTGTTCCACCTTCATTCGATTAAGCACAAGAGGCGATTACGATTATTTGAATTAAATTACACAGCGATTCGATTGTAGGCTCGTTCCATTATCCGAATTCACACGAATTTCGAAAAAACCTTTTTGTATAATTGTGGAATTTTCCGCGCGATCAAATGTGAAAAACTTGGGCGATCGGATGGAGGTTATTGGTCGAATTTGTGCAATTAAATACAAAATGTCAGTGAATTCGGGTTTTGGGGTTTCTATATCACCGACTTTTAAAAGGTGGCTTTCATTTTGAATTAATTAATACCTTGCTATTTTTAAAACATCGCTGGAAATTTGTTTTTAGAAATATATTTTAATTTGATTTTTGAGTTATACAAAGTAAGGTATTTCGGAAGCTCATCTTTTGTTTGAGTTGTGTTTTTCTGATTGAATGAAACATACAAAGGCTCAAACTAAAAAAAATACCATTTAGTAGGTACAACTCACAATATAGCATTCTGAAAAATAATTTTGTACTTACTTTACAAAGGTTTTTTCTATTAAAAATAATAAAATTGTCCCACAGCAAGTAAACAAACAATACTCTATTGCAAAACTAGTAATCTATAGTATCAGAATAATACATATTTAATATTATCTAACCGTCTATCGAATTTCAAAGTAAAATGAGTGTAATACCTTTGTGTCAGATATCACGGCACGTTCCGGCGAACATTTGGCGCAGCATTTGCTCCAAGCATTGAATAAAGAGGTATTATTAGGGCATCGATCGCACACCGCCACTCGAGGGCCTCTCGTGCCGAGCGCCGAGCTGGGGGACTGCAGCTGCCATTCACTCCACAGATGGATGTGGTACCTTGGCACAGATGTAGGAACCGTTTGCTGAAGTACATTTCTACCGGCAACCAACGAATTAAAGGCACTTATATTCAGTACTTAAGAATAATAATATAACAAATTGACGTGAACCTGATTTTGTACCGTCACCTTGCAAAAATAGCCTTCAGCACAACACACAATAGGAATGCGTGCCATATACCTTTTCCTAACAAGTAGACATTAGGAAAATGAGCTAAACTAGCTAAACATAACAAGAGATAGCAATTGTACTAGGTTCATATTGTCTGTAAGTACAATAATCAAACATAACAATGCAACCGGTTATCACAATGGAAAAAAACTGCCGCATCCGAAACTAACCCCTCACACCGCTATCAAATATTTTTTACCTTTTTATCTCCGACAATAGTACTTCACCTACTCGATTTGATTGCCGCGGGCTCCACTGCTGGGCCCCAACGCTGGGGCTCCGCCTAGGGCTCCGGACAGATGCACGCTCTTGTGTGCGCTTGCTTAAACACACGAGTTGAATGCGTATTTCAATAACGTTGGCTTTTGTATAATTTATTGAGTAGATATTTATTTATGTATACCTAAAAGGATGTAATTTTTTGAGTTTTACTCATTTCAATTTTACATTTTCTGGGGATGTTGATAAGCGATCAAGGGGAGACCTGCATCATCAGTGGACCAATCTAGGCTGAAGGATGAGATTAGAATAATGACGACACTTAGGGACATTGCATGTATTGAAAAGATTAGGTAAGATTAGGGTCTTGTTGCCTCATTCTTGAAATGAAATAAAACTACAAAATAAAGATAAATAATAAAATAACAACATTCCAGATAAGTTTCCCGGTGTTGTGTTCTAAGCTTATTTGAATCACAAGGTGATACTTAGCTATAGCCTAAGAAATGTTTGGTAAGCACTTGACCCATGCATCAATGATTGAATCTTGTTTAGTCGCCCGTTGATTCGAAAACTTGCAAAGTTTGTATCGCCCCAATAAAAACATCACTTCGATAGCATCTAATGGCACACTGCGTATGGGGGATGATTTATATTATTTACAGGGGCAGTTTTATCGGAATTATGACGGGCGATGGCCAGATATCGATTTATGGGGCCACGGGATGTTTATGGTGATGACCTGAGATTTCGGGAAAGAGGCATTGATTTTTTGATGGCGAAAATAATTTTTACTGCATCAGTATTGTGGCCGAAAGTTTCTGGGTTAACAAATAAACAACTCTTAGATAGCTTCCTCTTAGATGTTGTACTGAAGATAGGATGATAAAATTGACCATTTTTAGTTCCTAACTGTTTCGGAGGCATCTTGATACCAAAGTGTCCGGACAAGCCCAGCTTATTTAAACAGTTGTTAGTTGTAACGTACGGTACTACGTCTAACGATATAATATCTAGACCTATCTTAAACCCTAATACTTAGAATGACTTTTCTTGATCATCACCAACATGTGAATTTGCCAAAATATGAGGTAAGTCAAAACACAAATCGAGGAAAATATTCTTGCAAAAAAGTGCTTTCACTCTCTATTCGATCCTCATCCACCAAGCAAAGCCAATATTACAATTATAGAAAATTATCTAAGAGTCAATATAAGTATAGATGGAAGCCAGGTAGACAGCAGCTTATGCAATATGGTGTGTAAACCTATTGATTGTATAGGTAATATTGTCACAGCCTAATGTAATATTAAGTAGGTGGTGATGAGCACAGTTGGTATAGTTTATGGCAGTGCTAATGCGGTGAAGGTAACATCTCGGCTCATTAGCAGGCTCGTAAATCAGGCACACGTGGTCCAGTGACGTGCAACACTTCCAATGATGTGCACCTTGCTGTACTGATCACCAGCGGGCTATGTCTAGAGAATTATTAAAATAGTAAGACCCAATAGGTAAAATTGACTTGGACCGGACTTGAATCCGCAAACTGTAAATATACAAAAACCTTATAAAAGTATTTAGTAGAGTTTTAAGTTTTTGGTTTCAAAAGTAAAATGTCAACACTACTCTACTGTAACGCAGGGCAATTGGCTATAACAATTAAAGTAGATTAAACTAAAAAAAATTATAAATTTATCAGTTGATTCCATTGACGAAGACTTTTAAATTATAATCATGTAAGTTTTCTCCCCTTCACAAGCTATAAGTGCAGACGATGCCGTGTGAAAATTACAGAAATAAAGATACAGACATATCAGATATATAACAGAGCTTAGTTTAGTGCGTGCCAACAACTGCATGATTCTAGTAGTAGTACTGATCGGTATGTACTTGGACATCAGATACAAGTACTAATAATACAAAGCATTGTCTCCAATAACTCTTCGCACAAATAAAAGGTCGCGGCGGGCGCACGGCCGGCGGCGGCTGTTGAATTCCTTCTAATTAGCGGTGACGCAGAGCAGCGCCGATGCCGCTCGCGCAGCACAATGCCGAGGAATGCCTTCTGGGAACTGCACGAGCTCTGCTATGATAGATGTTCAGCTCTAGTACACTCAGGAACTAATATTTCATTTGAAAACAAGATCCGTCAAGTGCGAGTGTACCACTGATGAGTGTTGTGCGCCGAAGGTTTCGAACTTGTGTTCATTAGAGGTATAAACGAATACTATGTATTATACGTTGGAAATTAGAGAGTAGGAAGGTATTGGTAAATTTTTCAATTGTCATTTCAGTATATTAATTTATTAAAAAGCATGAAACTGAAAATTTTCAAAAACTAAATTATAGCTTAATTTAGATTTCATGTCTCAATGATATGGGAAATGGTATTTTTTCGACTTTTTCATAATATTAAAAAAACCATGTAGTTTCTGAAATGTATTCGCTTCTGAAATGTATTCGTTTCTGAACTGTACTGTAAAAGTTTCTGAAATGTATTCAGAAACTGTTGAAATGTGCAAACCGATGCCTTTCATTTGATACCACATTTAACCTTGTAGTCTCTTTGGAAGTTTTGACATCACAGTTAGAAAATTTTCTGGTTAACTTTTATTTTATATATTTTTTTCTGTAAATCTGTCCTAGATCTACATTCTTATTTAAAATGCGGAATTCCATTCCATTCTTTAATTCAAAATTTTTATATCGTTAGAGAATATTATATTATATATAGCTTAATTACCACTGACTCACTGACTGACTGACATAATTGTTCTCCCTGATGGTGGAGGGGGAGGTATGGTTTTTTTTATGGAATCGTATAGAGGGTGTCGGGGGGACCTAGGGAAAATTCCGACTTTTCCAAATTTGCCCCCCCTTCTCCCCCCCCTTTAGGGGGGCTCCCGAACAGAGCCATACTGAATGTTCTTTTTTGTGGGGTTGTATAGAGGGGGTCAAATGGTTTTAAGGCAGGTAAAAATTTCCCCCCCCCTTTGCCCCCTGACCCCCCCTTTTCAAGTTGCTACCGAAAAGAGTCGAAATAGAAAAAATTGGATTGCGGTGTCGTATAGGGGGTTCCTTCTCGTGTTGAAAAATAAAAAAAAACACCCCCCCTTCCATGCCCATTTTCACCCCCCCTTTTTGTATCTCCCAAACGGATCGACCTAGAAGAAAAATTTTTTCACAGTCATGTAGAGGAGAAAAAGTCATTTTGAACGCCAAAAAAAGTTTGACCCCCCTGACCCCCCAGACCCCCTTTTTTAATAAAAAACCGAAAACTGGCCAAATTTTGACCTTTTTTTTCGGGTGGAGCATTGCGGCGAGCGAAGCGAGCTGCAATGCGACTACGGGGAACAGCACGGCGAGCGAAGCGAGCTGTGCTGTGACCCCCCATGACCCCCCACGACCCCCCAAAAACCCCCTTGCCCAGCAGGGGGAGGAGCATTGCGGCGAGCGAAGCGAGCTGCAATGCGACTTAGGGAACAGCACGGCGAGCGAAGCGAGCTGTGCTGTGACCCCCCACGACCCCCCACGACCCCCCACGACCCCCTACGACCCCACACGACCCCCCACGATCCCCCACGACCCCCCACGACCCCCCAAAAACCCCCTTGCCCAGCAGGCGGAGGAGCAATGCGACTTAGGGAACAGCGTGCTGTGACCCCCACGAACCCCCACTCCCAGCAAGCGGATGGAGCATTGCGGCGAGCGAAGCGAGCTGCAATGCGACTAAGAGGCAATGCAACAGCATGGCGAGCGAAGCGAGCCGTGCTGTGATTCCCCTCTTCCAGCAGGCGTGGAGCATTGTGGCGAGCGAAGCGAGCTACAATGCGACTAAGGGGAACAGCACGGCGAGCGAAGCGAGCCGTGCTGTTACCTCCACCTTCTTCCAGCAGGCGGGGAGCATTGCGGCGAGCGAAGCAAGCTGCAATGCGACCAAGGGGAACAGCATGGCGAGCGAAGCGAGCCGTGCTGTGACCCCCACGAATCCCCACTCCCAGCAAGCGGATGGAGCATTGCGGCGAGCGAAGCGAGCTGCAATGCGACTAAGAGGAACAGCATGGCGAGCGAAGCGAGCCGTGCTGTGACCCCGCTCTTCCAGCATTGCGGCGAGCGAAGCGAGCTGCAATGCGACTACGGGGAACAGCACGGCGAGCGAAGCGAGCCGTGCTGTAACCCCCACGACTCCCCATGAGGAGGGTCGGATTGCGGTGAGCGAAGCGAACCGCAATTCGACAACTGTCACACTGCAAGGCGAGCGAAGCGAGCCTTGCTGTGTGACTTAACACCCACTTATATGGGTATCGTTTTCGACTAAATCAAACACGTAGATTACGAAAAAGATGTCCATTTTCAAATCCAAGATGGCTGACAGTTTACTATCGCAGATTTTACACATGGATATCGATTTCCATCAAATCAAAGACGTTTTAGGTTATGAAAAGTTACAACTCCTACGACGATAAGGCCGCCTAAGGCGAAGCACAACCCCCGAGCTGCTTGCAGCTCGGGCACATATACCCTCTAGTTATATTATATATAGCTTAATTACCACTCACTCACTCACTCACTGATTGACATAATTGTTCTCCTTGATGGTGGAGGGGGAGGTATGGTTTTTTTTACGGAATCGTATAGAGGGTATCGGGGGGACCTAGGGAAAATTCCGACTTTTCCAAATTTGCCCCCCCTTCTCCCCCCCCTCTAGGGGGGCTCCCAAACAGAGCCATACTGAATGTTCTTTTTTGTGGGGTTGTATAGAGGGGGTCAAATGGTTTTAAGGCAGGTAAAAATTTCCCCCCCCCTTTGCCCCCTGACCCCCCCCTTTTGAAGTTGCTACCGAAAAGAGTCGAAATAGAAAAAAATTGATTGCAGCACCGTATAGAGGGTTCCTTCTCGTGTTGAAAAATAAAAAAAAACACCCCCCCCTCCATGCCCATTTTCACCCCCCCTTTTTGTATCTCCCAAACAGTTCGACCTAGAAGAAAAATTTTTTCACAGTCATGTAGAGGAGAAAAAGTCATTTTAAACGCCAAAAAAATTTTAACCCCCCTGATCCCCCAGACCCCACTTTTTTATAAAAAACCGAAAATTGGCCAAATTTTGACCTTTTTTTTCGGGTGGAGCATTGCGGCGAGCGAAGCGAGCTGCAATGCGACTACGGGGAACAGCACGGCGAGCGAAGCGAGCTGTGCTGTGACCCCCCATGACCCCCTACGACCCCCCGAAAACCCTCTCTCCCAGGAGGCGGGGGAGCATTGCGGCGAGCGAAGCGAGCTGCAATGCGAGTACGGGGAACAGCACGGCGAGCGAAGCGAGCTGTGCTGTGACCCCCATGACCCCCCACGACCCCCTAAAAACCCCCTCTCCCATCAGTCGGGGGAGCATTGCGGCGAGCGAAGCGAGCTGCAATGCGACTAAGGGGAACAGCAAGGCGAGCGAAGCGAGCCGTGCTGTGACCCCCACGACCCCCCATGACCCCCCAGCAAGCGGATGGAGCATTGCGGCGAGCGAAGCGAGCTGCAATGCGACTAAGGGAACAGCACGGCGAGCGAAGCGAGCCGTGCTGTTAACCCCACCCTCTTCCAGCAGGCGGGGAGCATTGCGGCGAGCGAAGCGAGCTGCAATGCGACCAAGGTGAACAGCACGGCGAGCGAAGCGAGCCGTGCTGTGACCACCACCCTCTTCCAGCAGGCAGGGAGCATTGCGGCGAGCGAAGCGAGCTGCAATGCGACTAATGGAACAGCACGGTGAGCGAAGCGAGCCGTGCTGTGACCACCACCTTCTTCCAGCAGGCGGGGAGCATTGCGGCGAGCGAAGCGAGCTGCAATGCGACTAAAGGGAACAGCACGGCGAGCGAAGCGAGCCGTGCTGTGACCCCCACTCTCTTCTATGAGGTGGGTCGGATTGCGGTGAGCGAAGCGAACCGCAATTCGACAACTGTCACATTGCAAGGCGAGCGAAGCGAGCCTTGCTGTTAACCCCACCCTCTTCCAGCAGGCGGGGAGCATTGCGGCGAGCGAAGCGAGCTGCAATGCGACCAAGGGGAACAGCCCGGTGAGCGAAGCGAGCCGTGCTGTGACCACCACTCTCTTTCAGCAGGCGGGGAGCATTGCGGCGAGCGAAGCGAGCTGCAATGCGACCAAGGGGAACAGCACGGCGAGCGAAGCGAGCCGTGCTGTGACCACCACCCTCTTCCAGCAGGCAGGGAGCATTGCGGCGAGCGAAGCGAGCTGCAATGCGACTAATGGAACAGCACGGTGAGCGAAGCGAGCCGTGCTGTGACCACCACCTTCTTCCAGCAGGCGGGGAGCATTGCGGCGAGCGAAGCGAGGTGCAATGCGACCAAGGGGAAAAGCACGGCGAGCGAAGCGATCCGTGCTGTGACCACCACCCTCTTCCAGCAGGCAGGGAGCATTGCGGCGAGCGAAGCGAGCTGCAATGCGACTAATGGAACAGCACGGTGAGCGAAGCGAGCCGTGCTGTGACCACCACCTTCTTCCAGCAGGCGGGGAGCATTGCGGTGAGCGAAGCGAGCTGCAATGCGACTAAAGGGAACAGCACGGCGAGCGAAGCGAGCCGTGCTGTGACCCCCACTCTCTTCTATGAGGTGGGTCGGATTGCGGTGAGCGAAGCGAACCGCAATTCGACAACTGTCACACTGCAAGGCGAGCGAAGCGAGCCTTGCTGTGTGACCAAACACCCACACATATGGGTATCGTTTTCAACTAAATCAAACACGTAGATTACGAAAAAGATGTCCATTTTCAAATCCAAGATGGCTGACATTTTACTATCGCAGATTTTACACATGGGTATCGATTTCTATCAAATCAAAGACGTTTTAGGTTATGAAAAGTAGCAACTCCTACGACGATAAGGCCGCCTAAGGCGAAGCACAACCCCCGAGCTGCTTGCAGCTCGGGCACATATACCCTCTAGTTATATTATATAAAGCTTAAAAACCACTCACTGACTGACATAATTGTTCTCCTTGATGGTGGAGGGGGAGGTATGGTTTTTTTTACAGAATCATATACTAGGTGTCGGGGGGACCTAGGGAAAATTCCGACTTTTCCAAATTTGCCCCCCCTTCTCCCCCCCCTTTAGGGGGGCTCCCAAACAGAGCCATACTGAATGTTCTTTTTTGTGGGGTTGTATAGTGGGGGTCAAATGGTTTTAAGGTAGGTAAAAATTCCCCCCCCCCTTTGCCCCCTGACCCCCCCTTTTGAAGTTGCTACCGAAAAGAGTCGAAATAGAAAAAAATTGATTGCAGCACCGTATAGAGGGTTCCTTCTCGTGTTGAAAAATAAAAAAAAACACCCCCCCCTCCACCCACATTTTCACCCCCCCTTTTTGTATCTCCCAAACGGATCGACCTAGAAGAAAATTTTTTTCACAGTCATGTAGAGGAGAAAAAGTCATTTTGAACGCCAAAAAAAGTTTGACCCCCCTGACCCCCCAGACCCCCTTTTTTAATAAAAAACCGAAAATTGACCAAATTTTGACCTTTTTTTTCGGGTGGAGCATTGCGGCGAGCGAAGCGAGCTGCAATGCGACTACGGGGAACAGCACGGCGAGCGAAGCGAGCTGTGCTGTGACCCCCCATGATACCCCACCACCCCCCAAAAACCCCCTCCCCCAGCAGGGAGCGGAGCATTGTGGCGAGCGAAGCGAGCTGCAATGCGAGTAAGGGGAACAGCAAGGCGAGCGAAGCGAGCCGTGCTGTGACCCCCACGACCCCCTCATGACCCCCCCAGCAAGCGGATGGAGCATTGCGGCGAGCGAAGCGAGCTGCAATGCGACTAAGGGAACAGCACGGCGAGCGAAGCGAGCTGTGCTGTGACCCCCACTCCCAGCAAGCGGATGGAGCATTGCGGCGAGCGAAGCGAGCTGCAATGCGACTAAGGGGAACAGCACGGCGAGCGAAGCGAGCCGTGCTGTGACCCCCACGACTCCCCATGAGGAGGGTCGGATTGCGGTGAGCGAAGCGAACCGCAATTCGACAACTGTTACACTGCAAGGCGAGCGAAGCGAGCCTTGCTGTGACCTCCCTCTTCCAGCAGGCGTGGAGCATTGCGGCGAGCGAAGCGAGCTGCAATGCGACTAAGGGGAACAGCACGGCGAGCGAAGCGAGCCGTGCTGTGACCCCCACGACCACTCTGTTCCAGTAGGCGGGGAGCATTGCGGCGAGCGAAGCGAGCTGTAATGCGACTAAGGGGAACAGCAAGGCGAGCGAAGCGAGCCGTGCTGTGACCCCCACCACCACCCTCATTCAGCAGGCGGGGAGCATTGCGGCGAGCGAAGCGAGCTGCAATGCGACTAAGGGAAACAGCACGGCGAGCGAAGCGAGCTGTGCTGTGACCCCCACGACCCCCATGACCCCCCAGCAAGCAGATGGAGCATTGCGGCGAGCGAAGCGAGCTGCAATGCGACTAAGGGAACAGCACGGCGAGCGAAGCGAGCTGTGCTGTGACCCCCACTCCCAGCAAGCGGATGGAGCATTGCGGCGAGCGAAGCGAGCTGCAATGCGACTAAGGGGAACAGCACGGCGAGCGAAGCAAGCCGTGCTGTGACCCCCACGACTCCCCATGAGGAGGGTCGGATTGCGGTGAGCGAAGCGAACCGCAATTCGACAACTGTTACACTGCAAGGCGAGCGAAGCGAGCCTTGCTGTGACCTCCCTCTTCCAGCAGGCGTGGAGCATTGCGGCGAGCGAAGCGAGCTGCAATGTGACTAAGGGGAACAGCACGGCGAGCGAAGCGAGCCGTGCTGTGACCCCCATGACTCCCATGAGGAGGGTCGGATTGCGGTGAGCGAAGCGAACCGCAATTCGACAACTGTCACAATGCAAGGCGAGCGAAGCGAGCCTTGCTGTGTGACCAAACACCCACACAATATGGGTATCGTTTTCGACTAAATCAAACACGTAGATTACGAAAAAGATGTCAATTTTAAAATCCAAGATGGCTGACAGTTTACTATCGAAGATTTTACACATGGATATCGATTTCCATCAAATCAAAGACGTTTTAGGTTATGAAAAGTAAAAACTCCAATGCGATAAGGCCGCCAAAGGCAAGCACAACCCCCGAGCTGCTTGCAGCTCGGGCACATATACCCTCTAGTTATATTATATATAGCTTAATTACCACTCACTCACTCACTGATTGACATAATTGTTCTCCTTGATGGTGGAGGGGGAGGTATGTTTTTTTTTACGGAATCGTATAGAGGGTATCGGGGGGACCTAGGGAAAATTCCGACTTTTCCAAATTTGCCCCCCCTTCTCCCCCCCCTTTAGGGGGGCTCCCAAACAGAGCCATACTGAATGTTCTTTTTTGTAGGGTTGTATAGAGGGGGTCAAATGGTTTTAAGGCAGGTAAAAATTTCCCCCCCCCCTTTGCCCCTGACCCCCCCTTTTGAAGTTGCTACCGAAAAGAGTCGAAATAGAAAAAAATTGATTGCAGCACCGTATAGAGGGTTCCTTCTCGTGTTGAAAAATAAAAAAAAACACCCCCCCCTCCATGCCCATTTTCACCCCCCCTTTTTGTATCTCCCAAACAGTTCGACCTAGAAGAAAAATTTTTTCACAGTCATGGAGAGGAGAAAAAGTCATTATAAACGCCAAAAAAATTTTGACCCCCCTGACCCCCCAGACCCCACTTTTTTATAAAAAACCGAAAATTGGCCAAATTTTGACCTTTTTTTTCGGGTGGAGAATTGCGGCGAGCGAAGCGAGCTGCAATGCGACTACGGGGAACAGCACGGCGAGCGAAGCGAGCTGTGCTGTGACCCCCCATGACCCCCTACGACCCCCTCATGACCCCCCCAGCAAGCGGATGGAGCATTGCGGCGAGCGAAGCGAGCTGCAATGCGACCAAGGGGAACAGCACGGCGAGCGAAGCGAGCCGTGCTGTGACCCCCCACGACCACTCTCTTCCAGCAGGCGGGGAGCATTGCGGCGAGCGAAGCGAGCTGCAATGCGACTAGAAGGAACAGCATGGTGGGCGAAGCGAGCCGTGCTGTGACCCCCTCTTCCAGCAGGCGTGGAGCATTGCGGCGAGCGAAGCGAGCTGCAATGCGACTAAGGGGAACAGCACGGCGAGCGAAGCGAGCCGTGCTGTGACCCCCACGACTCCCCATGAGGAGGGTCGGATTGCGGTGAGCGAAGCGAACCGCAATTCGACAACTGTTACACTGCAAGGCGAGCGAAGCGAGCCTTGCTGTGACCCCCCTCTTCCAGCAGGCGTGGAGCATTGCGGCGAGCGAAGCGAGCTGCAATGCGACTAAGGGGAACAGCACGGCGAGCGAAGCGAGCCGTGCTGTGACCACCACCCTCTTCCAGCAGGCAGGGAGCATTGCGGCGAGCGAAGCGAGCTGCAATGCGACTAATGGAACAGCACGGTGAGCGAAGCGAGCCGTGCAGTGACCACCACCTTCTTCCAGCAGGCGGGGAGCATTGCGGCGAGCGAAGCGAGCTGCAATGCGACCAAGGGGAACAGCACGGCGAGCGAAGCGAGCCGTGCTGTGACCACCACCCTCTTCCAGCAGGCAGGGAGCATTGCGGCGAGCGAAGCGAGCTGCAATGCGAGCAAGGGGAACAGTACGGCGAGCGAAGCAAGCCGTGCTGTGACCCCTATGACTCCCATGAGGAGGGTCGGATTGCGGTGAGCGAAGCGAACCGCAATTCGACAACTGTCACACTGCAAGGCGAGCGAAGCGAGCCTTGCTGTGTGACCAAACACCCACACATATGGGTATCATTTTCGACTAAATCAAACACGTAGATTACGAAAAAGATGTCCATTTTCAAATCCAAGATGGCTGACAGTTTACTATCGCAGATTTTACACATGGATATCGATTTCCATCAAATCAAAGACGTTTTAGGTTATGAAAAGTAAAAACTCCAATGCAATAAGGCCGCCTAAGGCGAAGCACTCCCCCCGAGCTGCTTGCAGCTCGGGCACATATACCCTCTAGTTATATTATATATAGCTTAATTACCACTCACTCACTCACTGATTGACATAATTGTTCTCCTTGATGGTGGAGGGGGAGGTATGTTTTTTTTTACGGAATCGTATAGAGGGTATCGGGGGGACCTAGGGAAAATTCCGACTTTTCCAAATTTGCCCCCCCTTCTCCCCCCCCCCTTTAGGGGGGCTCCCAAACAGAGCCATACTGAATGTTCTTTTTTGTGGGGTTGTATAGAGGGGGTCAAATGGTTTTAAGGCAGGTAAAAATTTCCCCCCCCCCCTTTGCCCCCTGACCCCCCCTTTTGAAGTTGCTACCGAAAAGAGTCGAAATAGAAAAATTTGGATTGCGGGGTCGTATAGAGGGTTTCTTCTCGTGTTGAAAAATAAAAAAAATCACCCCCCCCTCCACCCACATTTTCACCCCCCCTTTTTGTATCTCCCAAACGGATCGACCTAGAAAAAAAATTTTTTCACAGTCATGTAGAGGGGAAAAAGTCATTTTGAATGCCAAAAAAAGGTTGAACCCTTTTACCCCCCAGACCCCCTTTTTTAATAAAAAACCGAAAATTGGCCAAATTTTGACCTTTTTTTTCGGGTGGAGCATTGCGGCGAGCGAAGCGAGCTGCAATGCGACTACGGGGAACAGCACGGCGAGCGAAGCGAGCTGTGCTGTGACCCCCCATGACCCCCCACGACCCCCCAAAAACCCCCTCTCTCAGCAGGCGGGGGAGCATTGCGGCGAGCGAAGCGAGCTGCAATGCGACTAAGGGGAACAGCAAGGCGAGCGAAGCGAGCCGTGCTGTGACCCCCACGACCCCCTCATGACCCCCCCAGCAAGCGGATGGAGCATTGCGGCGAGCGAAGCGAGCTGCAATGCGACTACGGGGAACAGCACGGCGAGCGAAGCGAGCTGTGCTGTGACCCCCCATGACCCCCCACGACCCCCCAAAAACCCCCTCTCTCAGCAGGCGGGGGAGCATTGCGGCGAGCGAAGCGAGCTGCAATGCGACTAAGGGGAACAGCAAGGCGAGCGAAGCGAGCCGTGCTGAAGCGAGCCGTGCTGTGACCCCCACGACTTCCCATGAGGAGGGTCGGATTGCGGTGAGCGAAGCGAACCGCAATTCGACAACTGTCACAGTGCAAGGCGAGCGAAGCGAGCCTTGCTGCGTGACCAAACACCCACACAATATGGGTATCGTTTTCGACTAAATCAAACACGTAGATTACGAAAAAGATGTCCATTTTCAAATCCAAGATGGCTGACATTTTACTATCGCAGATTTTACACATGGGTATCGATTTCCATCAAATCAAAGACGTATTAGGTTATGAAAAGTTACAACTCCTACGACGATAAGGCCGCCTAAGGCGAAGCACAACCCCCGAGCTGCTTGCAGCTCGGGCACATTACCCTCTAGTTATATTATATATAGCTTAATTACCACTCACTCACTCACTCACCTGATTGACATAATTGTTCTCCCTGATGGTGGAGGGGGAGGTATGGTTTTTTTTATGGAATCGTATAGAGGGTGTCGGGGGGACCTAGGGAAAATTCCGACTTTTCCAAATTTGCCCCCCCTTCTCCCCCCCTTTAGGGGGGCTCCCGAACAGAGCCATACTGAATGTTCTTTTTTGTGGGGTTGTATAGAGGGGGTCAAATGGTTTTAAGGCAGATAAAAATTTCCCCCCCCCCCTTTGCCCCCTGACCCCCCCTTTTCAAGTTGCTACCGGAAAGAGTCGTTATAGAAAAATTTGGGTTGCGGGGTCGTATAGAGGGTTTCTTCTCGTGTTGAAAAATAAAAAAAATCACCCCCCCCTCCACCCACATTTTCACCCCCCCTTTTTGTATCTCCCAAACGGGTCGACCTAGAAGAAAAATTTTTTCACAGTCATGTAGAGGAGAAAAAGTCGTTTTGAACGCCAAAAAAAGTTTTACCCCCCTGACCCCCCAGACCCCCTTTTTTGATAAAAAACCGAAAATTGGCCAAATTTTGACCTTTTTTTTCGGGTGGAGCATTGCGGCGAGCGAAGCGAGCTGCAATGCGACTACGGGGAACAGCACGGCGAGCGAAGCGAGCCGTGCTGTGACCCCCCATGACCCCCCAAGAACCCCCCACGACCCCCCATGACCCCTCCTGCAAGCAGATGGAGCATTGCGGCGAGCGAAGCGAGCTGCAATGCGACTGCGGGAAACAGCACAGCGAGCGAAGCGAGACGTGCTGTGACCCCCCCTGGACCCCCCAAAACCCCCTCTCCCAGCAGGCGGGGGAGCATTGCGGCGAGCGAAGCGAGCTGCAATGCGACTACGGGGAACAGCACGGCGAGCGAAGCGAGCTGTGCTGTGACCCCCCATGACCCCCCACGACCCCCCAAAAACCCCTCTCCCAGCAAGCGGATGGAGCATTGCGGCGAGCGAAGCGAGCTGCAATGCGACTACGGGGAACAGCACGGCGAGCGAAGCGAGCTGTGCTGTGACCCCCACGAGCCCCCATGACCCCCACGACCCCCCCAGCAAGCGGATGGAGCATTGCGGCGAGCGAAGCGAGCTGCAATGCGACCAAGGGGAACAGCATGGCGAGCGAAGCGAGCCGTGCTGTGACCCCCACGACCCCTCTCTTGCAGCAGACGCCCACCACCACCCTCATTCAGCAGGCGGGGAGCATTGCGGCGAGCGAAGCGAGCTGCAATGCGACTAAGGGGAACAGCACGGCGAGCGAAGCGAGCCGTGCTGTGACCCCCCCTCTTCCAGCAGGCGTGGAGCATTGCGGCGAGCGAAGCGAGCTGCAATGCGAATACGGGGAACAGCACGGCGAGCGAAGCGAGCCGTGTTGTGACCCCCACGTCTTTCCATGAGGAGGGTCGGATCCCCCAGCAAGCGGATGGAGCATTGCGGCGAGCGAAGCGAGCTGCAATGCGACTAAGCGGAACAGCACGGCGAGCGAAGCGAGCCGTGCTGAGACCCCCCACGACCCCCCTCTTCCAGCAGGCGTGGAGCATTGCGGCGAGCGAAGCGAGCTGCAATGCGACCAAGGGGAACAGCACGGCGAGCGAAGTGAGCCGTGCTGTGACCCCCACTCACTTCTATGAGGTGGGTCGGATTGCGGTGAGCGAAGCGAACCGCAATTGGAACACTGTCACACTGCAAGGCGAGCGAAGCGAGCCTTGCTGTGTGACCAAACACCCAAATATATGGGTATCGTTTTCGACTAAATCAAACACGTAGATTTCAAAAAAGATGTCCATTTTCAAATTTGATCTTTTTTTCGGGTGGAGCATTGCGGCGAGCGAAGCGAGCTGCAATGCGACTACGGGGAACAGCACGGCGAGCGAAGCGAGCTGTGCTGTGACCCCCATGACCCCCCCAGCAAGCGGATGGAGCATTGCGGCGAGCGAAGCGAGCTGCAATGCGACCAAGGGGAACAGCACGGCGAGCGAAGCGAGCCGTGCTGTGACCCCCCACGTCCCCTCTCTTCCAGCAGACGGGGAGCATTGCGGCGAGCGAAGCGAGCTGCAATGCGACTACGGGGAACAGCACGGCGAGCGAAGCGAGCCGTGCTGTGACCCCTTTCTCTTCCAGCAGGTGTGGAGCATTGCGGCGAGCGAAGCGAGCTGCAATGCGATTAAGGGGAACAGCACGGAGAGCGAAGCGAGCCGTGCTGTGACCCCCACGACTCCCCATGAGGAGGGTCGGATTGCGGTGAGCGAAGCGAACCGCAATTCGACAACTGTCACACTGCAAGGCGAGCGAAGCGAGCCTTACTGTGACCCCCCTCTTCCAGCAGGCGTGGAGCATTGCGGCGAGCGAAGCGAGCTGCAATGCGACTACGGGGAACAGCACGGCGAGCGAAGCGAGCCGTGCTGTAACCCCCCTCTTCCAGCAGGTGTGGAGCATTGCGGCGAGCGAAGCAAGCTGCAATGCGATTAAGGGGAACAGCACGGTGAGCGAAGCGAGCCGTGCTGTGACCCCCACGACTCCCCATGAGGAGGGTCGGATTGTGGTGAGCGAAGCGAACCGCAATTCGACAACTGTCACACTGCAAGGCGAGCGAAGCGAGCCTTGCTGTGTGACCCAACACCCTCACATATGGGTATCGTTTTCGACTAAATCAAACACGTAGATTACGAAAAAGATGTCCATTTTCAAATCCAAGATGGCTGACAGTTTACTATCGCAGATTTTACACATGGATATCGATTTCCATCAAATCAAAGACGTTTTAGGTTATGAAAAGTTACAACTCCTACGACGATAAGGCCGCCTAAGGCGAAGCACAACCCCCGAGCTGCTTGCAGCTCGGGCACATATACCCTCTAGTTTATATATAAAAACTGAAAACAATAGGAGTAGGTAATCAACAAATTAACACAAATGACAGCACGCAGTGAAAAATCTATTTCAAGACTTTCGGCAGGTTTTGATAAGATATGCCACGCTGTTTTGGGACAGGCAGGATGTCAAGCAAATGTATAGCGAGTGACAAGGGGCAGACTTAAGTAGTTTGGTCCTACAATGCCCTACAGTAGGGCACCTCCAGCACGGCGGGTGCGGTCGGCGCCAGCACCGCGAGAGCTGCACTCCGCGGACCTCGACCACCGCCACGTGCCCAGCGCCGACAGCCGGCAGTACCCTGACCCCTCTCTAGCAGTACCATACCTACGCGGCATGAGCAAGCATACTATATAAACCTATAATACGGAAGGTAATTTGTAAAGCTTTGTACAGGCAACTCTCATAGTTTAAAATTTTGAGGATAAGAATCATGACGACCTTTGTGGCGCGGTGGGTGAAGGTCGGCTTGCGACGCAAGATGTTGCTTGTTCGATTCCCGCCTCGGAACCAATATTTGTACGATCTGCTGATATTTGTTCAGGGTGTTCTGGTCTTTTTCTATGTATAATAAAAAATATATATCTATGTAGGTACCTAATTATTGTATTATGTATATCAGTACCTACCCATAACACAAGGTCTTCTTAGCTTGAGCTAAATGATGCTGTGTGGATGTTCCGGCATTATTTATTTATTTATTAAAACATGAGTATTAACATGGTGGTGATGACTCGTCACTCTTTCAACTCATGGAAACAATACAAACGTATTTTATATTGTATTCATAAAAGCCAATAGGTTCTGTTAAAACCAATAAATTAAAAATAGCCAATACGTTGAATGGACCAAATCAAAAACCGGATGGGTACCAGTGGAAGTGACTGTTGATATCCCCAAGCAAACCATCAGGAGGTTCCTCAGCGGCGCGGCGCGGCGGTGCACAAGCGTACAATTTGCAAGCTATTACCGATAATGTCGGCGGAATGAGATGACGTCACATTTTCACGGTCACGGATGCCACATCAAAGAGTTCGGGGGCGCACCCTCGGACTCACTGCCCCCTCGCCCTCGGGGGCAGCGCGGGGGGCGAGGGGGGGCAGGGCTGACAGGCACGGGGGAAGAAGGTTCGACTTAAACCAAATTCTCTTCGTAGATGAGCTTTTTAGATTTTAAGACAATTTTCTAGGTACAGTTATAAAAAATCTTATATATTACTTTTGACACCATAATAATTTTTATTCTGTGAAGTGCATACCTTATTTAAAAAAAATTCAACCTTATAATATTGTAGGAGGCTACAAAATTATGAGGTAGGTATTTTATTTCTTATGTAATATGTTTAAGGTATTTAAAAATAAGGGAACATAATTATATTGATATTTTACTCTGCATATAAGTTCTGGAGCGAACCAAAATCCAATCTTAGATGGGTTTTGTACATCTATCTGATAGCCTATAATGGCTTTTAGCGGCTGACTAACTCCACCGTGGTATATCACTCTTTATTTCACTCTCACACTAGGCTTAGAACTTTACTAAGCGTTGTGTTACGGAGAAATAGTTGCACTCTTTCGAGGCGTGCGTGAGATGTTAGGGCCGATGCACACGTACTTGCGAATCGCGATCCGACACCTGAGTACACTGCACCCCTCTACGTACTCTGGGGATGAACGCTGGCCGCTGTGGAATCGCCTTGTTTCATTACCTTCGATAAAATAATATGTACATGAGATTATTTAAGATTTATTTATTAATTACTTTATTTATAAATTTTATTTTGTGTTAAATGGAGTTTACGCTAGGTTAATATCTTTGATTATATACTAATATTAATGACGAAGATTGTATACAAAATAATATCGTAGGTAAATGGGTTAAATATTTTGGATATATAATAATAATTGTCTGTCTCTGGACCTTGACTATGACCTCATATTTGTTATAATTTACCTAACCTAGTAGGCAGTTAGAAAACTTACAAATAAAAATATAAAGTTTGTTTTCTGTTGGTTTATTTCGTCACTTGTTTGTTCCTGCGGCTCATCTTCCGTGGTACCCATTACGTTATATTGAAACGTTTCATTGAAGGTTATTTATATCCCATGTGAACTGATTTAGGCTAAAAGAAACTTAGTTAATCAAGAACTACATCTATGCAATAAAGTAAAGCTTCAACCTGATCCATTCAGAAACTTTGGCTTGAAGAATTAACTAACAAACGTACATCCATTCAACAATCCACTCGAGCTTTGGCATTTTTGATTTAGTTTCATGATGCACAGTTTTTGTAGTGCAAAAAGCCGTCTCCACTCCCAGAAACCCCATTTTGAACAGATTCGATCACGGCAACATTAGAGGGTAGTACAAAAAATGTCGCAGGAACAATTACACGGCATCTGTCGCCGGCCGCGCGCCGCCGCCGCCGTCCGATTCAATATATGCTGATTGGATTTACGCTAGGTGGGGAATAAATTAACGCACATGTGCCAGGGGCTTTATATTGTGTTGTGACTTTACCTAACGTTGAAAGTATTTGGCGTAAATGTGTTTTTCTAGTGATTGCTGCTAATGCCGATGGGCCGCCGACAAGTTGGCAAAACTCTGTCATCGGCTGCTTTCCACTAAACGGAGCAACAACCCGCCGGCCTCCGCCGAAAACACACTCCATACGCTTGGGCGGTGAAATATACATTTGTAGAAATGTTGATGATAACTGTTATTAAATATAAACATTAATAACTGTGACATCATTGTCAGCCCATTATACGTCTTTTGCTGAATTTGCATCTCACAAACTCATAGGACAAAAAAAAATGAAAAAAAGAACAATTTTAAGATGGTATCAAAACATCCACATTTCATATAAGTTTCTTTGCATGTACATTCATTCTTAGGCCTAAGTAAATGGTTAGTATAAATAAATAAATAAATAATGCTGGACAATCCACACAGCACCATCTAGCCCCAAGCTAAGCAGAGCTTGTGTTATGGGTACTAGATGACTGATATACATAATACAATATTATTAAATAGAT
Organism: Eupithecia pulchellata; assembly: GCA_963931895.1. Lineage (NCBI taxonomy): Eukaryota > Metazoa > Arthropoda > Insecta > Lepidoptera > Geometridae > Eupithecia > Eupithecia pulchellata. The sequence goes on along the minus strand of OZ007528.1, from coordinate 276,467 downwards.
AGATATTTTTTATTATACATAGAAAACGACCAGAACCCCTGAACAAATATCTGCAGATCGTACAAATATTTGTCCCTAGGCGGGAATCGAACCCGTAACCTCCTGCGTCGCAGGCGGACCTTCGCCCACCGCGCCACTGTGGTCGTCAATCAAGTATAGTTTAAACTAGGTACATAATATACGTGTACGGTTATGTTTTTACAAAACGTCAAATAGAATTTAATTTGATCTATAGACCAATACTTTCAAAGTTCCTTTTCAATCAATAACTTGTTTCGAAAGCAGGAAATGTATGGCATCACTTACATAAAGCACACACCAACGTGAATACTTGACAATAATAGTACTTATCATAGCTCAATAAAGGTAACACCCGCGCGTTAAAACCTATCGGTTGGCGGGCGGCCAGCGCTGCCGCTCGGCGGTTGGCAGGTAGCGGACGACGCGCGCGCTACGTGCGAGGGCAGCGAGCCAGCCGCTGGACTCGGCCGCTGGACTGTGGTCAACATGCCTCCGCTAGCTCCGGAATGATCACCATTATCTCTCAACTCTCTGCGGAAAATAGACATGTGAACAAAACATAATTATAGAGCACAAGTGTCTGTGCAGACGCAGATGCACTCTCTATTCCCTGACTGTCGCATTCCGATAGGATTGACCTCCGGCTACGGCTATTTACCACAGATACGACTATCAGCACTCTGGACAATAAGGCACTATTATTAAAATTTCTGTGAATACACCTCTCGTCAATTTCTAAGCGTGAAGGCACTTTTACTGGAAGCTACTGATAAAGAGTAACAACGAAGGCTTTCCATATCCATTTACTTATTATCTAAGATATATGTTGTTTTTAGTCAGGCACTGGATCCATGCAAAGATACTCTGCCCCAACGTGCTCCGATAAAACGCAGGTATTTACGATCTCCCTGCGGTGTATTGTTTCCACGTACTACCTACCTAACCCTAGGTGGGTTGGATAGAATTGTACAATCTGTTCGATACTTGGCTACTGGCTGTTTATTATCATACTGTCTGAGGTGCGCATACTTTGAACTTACTTAAATTCAGTAATCTCGACATAGTTTTATTATAACTACTGCGCCTGAATTGTTTATTATTATTAATTATATTTACCACGCTAAACATTGGATATAAAGTTCTTTTTTAATAAATAGGTTTGCAATTTTACAATTAAAGTATAGCACAGGAGTCCACATTAGTATGAAAAAGCCATAGTTAGGAGTTCCTAGTATTTCTAACCTTTTAGTACTCCCATCCGTCCAACCTAAGTTGGCATATATTTCTAACTAGCTGTACCCGCGACTTTGTCTGCGATTGCCATATATTTGTTTCATATATTTAGCTTTCATCCCCTCTCCCAGGGGAACCTTACTGAATTTCATGATAAAATGTATCCTATGTTCTTCCTCGTAGTATGACCTCAAATCACGCTTAGTTTGATTCGAATACATCCAGCAGTTTCGGCGTAATGCGAGGTTAAAGGAATTATGCTTTCATCCCCTCTCCCAGGGGAATCTTACTGAATTTCAGGATAAAATGTATCCTATGTTCTTCCTCGTAGTATGGCCTCAAATCACGCTAAGTTTGATTCGAATACACCCAGCAGTTTCGGCGTGATGCGCGTTTAAACTGAGTTTTCCAATATTTCGGCACAGTTACATGCGCCATGATCACGGAACAACTGTTGTTCCGTGATCATGGCGCATGTAACTGTGCCGAAATATTGGAAAACTCAAAACTCTAATCATGGTAAATATCCCGTTATAAATGACTTTAGTAATATCGATAATAGACTGCCCTTCAATAAAAATTTTCAAAATATCTTCAATGTACAGAATTGGACCTGTTACAGTTTTATTATAAGTATAGATAATGTGTTTATAATACAACATTTCGGCTATGCATACAGGATCCTTATAGCACTATAAAATATTTTGTGTGAAAAGCCGGTTTTTTTGCAAAGTATGTCATTTTAAATCTGTGAATCGGTATGAAATTTTTTCTAGAAGATATTGACAGTCTCCTTTAACCATTATCCGGTATCTTAACAGTAGCAACACCGGATAAGACAGCTCCCTCACAACCTCGCCCACATCCTGTACCTACCATCACGAATTAGAATAGCAGCCATGAATTGAAAGTTCTAGTTAATAATAATCATAGATCCAATAAGCTAAGCAGGTAGCATCTGCAAGCCGGGCCGCTTCCCAGGAAAAGTACCGGAATAAATTGACGGAGGTATTTAGGAGCAATGCGCTATCGGGATCCAGCCAGAGCGGATACTACGCGGGGAATATCTACTTCGCTTCGTGCCTTGTCACATGAAATACATAATACATGTTAATAAATCATAGAAATGTATATAAATATTTTTTCGATATTTACATAAGTTTCGTGTAAATTATTTTGTAAGTATTTAGGCGTTTCTTATTAAGTGAAATAGGTAAGATTTGCAGCTAAAATACTTTCCTCTATTTTCGCAAACAGAATGTAAACAGACTTCCACGTGCCAATAAATAAAGTACAGGTACCCCGCATCTTTATTGTGCAGTATCGACAAGGTTAGAAGAAACATATCAGAATCTAGGGAACCTCAAACATCGTACTAGGAACAATAACCAAGTGTATTTGCGATTAGTTGAATCCAGCTCTATAAGAATCCAACAAGTACAGTCAAACCCAAATCGGCCACGTGGCGCGCGCCAGGTGCGGCAACCGCACGCCTCTAAATTTAACGTCTTTATTTCTGTTTCCGACTGTACCGAGCACGCCAATGTTTTTACACACTTCGCGCTGAACTCTAATTGAAGGTATATTTAAAATACCAGAGTATTTTAGTACCGAAGGGCTGTTGTTCTCAGAAGTTGGCAACACCTGGTGTTAGAGGAAGTTTTAAAAGTTATTTCGAGTGGTCAGTACTTATTGAAGTCTGAGGAGCAGCCTGTTTATAGTTAAGAAGTTTAAATAGAGAGGTAGGTACTCACATGTGTCGCAAACTTTTCAAGAAGTCGCACGGTCGGCGATGCCTAGAAAAAGTTACTAAAAGGCTTCTTAGCCATGGCTTACAGAATAATACCAAAAAAGTACATTTACACACACATAGAGCTCAAATTAACTCTTCAAATCCTTTTAGAAAAACAACTTTCGTATCATCTATATTTAAGTACAAAGTAAAATCTGAACGGAAAATATTGATAAAAAAAAATCACGTACACACACATTACTCTGTGAGATCACTACAACTTACCTTTATTTCATAGAATTGCAAATATCGTTACAGCATTACAATTTCTTAACTAATTGCTTCAAACCGGATTTTTCCCGTCCCAGTCCGGTTTTTTTTATTTCAATTTAAGTTAATCTCCTTCAGAAAACTAAGTTAAACATAATTGCCTCCCCTCCCCCTACCTCTGATGTAATTACTGTTCTCTTATCTACGGAATACTTTCCTTTACCGCACCTAACTTCGCGATTATCAGGTGAAACTTTGCCCCGGCAAATTGAAAATTTTACGAGTTTTCTACGGCGTGGGGTCGGGTCGAGTCGGAGCGGAAAGCGGGAAGAAGCTTAATTTTTTTCCATTTTACTTGTTTTTGCCTCCGTCTTTGCATACGATGTTATGTTATGTTATACTTTCGGTAGTTTAAACGCGAAGAAGTAACAAAAATAGGCAGATCCATCTACCCAAACATACTTTGTGGTCTTTTGTTAATTGAGTCTTTACTTACAGGGCTTAGAGTAGATCCTGATTATTTTGAATTTATATGACAACTGCTAATGTAGTGGGCTGTTGTGACTGTGAAATTAATAAATTATATTTGTTTATTGCTTCAGATTAAAAATACATCATTTAAATATAGGTACCTACGTCAAAAATAAAATCAATGAATGTAGAAATAAAACAATAAAAATATAATAGATATTAAAACGCAAAATAGGAAAATGGCTAAAAGTTGAGACGTAATTATAAACCTTGCTCTCACTGTAATCCACTGAAAGCTCTGATGAAATATCGCTAATCGCTGAAAGTATGAACGCACCAGCTGAAGTTGAGAATTAATTGTGTTATCAAGTATTAATGTGGTATCTTGGCCGCGGTTTAATTACCCCCGTGTTTGGAACCTCTTCCCCGCCCGCCCCGCGCGCGCGCTCCGTTACTAACCTTTGATTCCGTTCGCTTTCATTATTAGTTACAAGTTTATCTTAATTTCTCGAAGTTAGTCAGCCAAGAGATTTCGGGCTACCATACGTTTATCTAAAAGTACTTTTACACCTGCGTTTCACAAATTTTAGAAAAAAGCCAATAGCTTTACTGTTCAGTGTTTTCTGTTTCGCTCGTTTTATTTCACTAACTAACCCCGACATACAATGTAGTACCTAAATTTACACCAAACCGTCTTTCGGTATTCGTACAAAAAAGGTGCAAAACAGTATCACACAGAAACAAACAAAATGTATCCAAAACACTTCAAATATAAACTGTTGAATTCAAACATGGCGCGCTCACGTTCTAAAGGTAAACATTATTATTTTAAAATAATGTCTCGCAGCTGCTATTATAATAACACTTGGTGTAATTATAACATGCGATTATTTTTATGTGTTTGTGAAGCAAACGGAATCAGATAGGAGCCGGTATTGTTTTGATGCCTTTCATGTCCAAACGTCTGAGTTACAGCGGCTTATTACAGCACATACCGTTCTGTTGGTATTCATTTCAGGACCAACGCCGTGCAGCCTAGGGACCGCTGACAATAGAGAAATAACGATTTTTGAAAGCATCGATTAGCAAAGACCGAGGAGTTTTAGAAAATGGAAGAAAGTTATCATCATCTATCTAATCCTAAAGGACAAAAAATTGTTTATTTTTTCTTAATTCAATCATACATTATTTATTGTACATAGCAAGTGTATAAAGCAGCGAGCTGGATCTAGTAGGTATGTACAGAAATAGGCAGTAGGCATACGGTCTGCTGTCCGAGAGATATTCAAGAAACAAAACGCATTGGATCGAAGCATTCGATTCACAGATCGGGATCAGGCTCACCTTTAGCGGAGACTTCCTGCCCACCTCCAATCAGACATAAGTCATTCACACCTTGGTGCGGCGCGGCG
>OZ007528.1:228177-271128 GCA_963931895.1 Eupithecia pulchellata | reverse complement strand
CGTGCCTCGGCGCCGCCCGACAGCGCGAGCTGCCAGCGATTTATCGTCGCCAAATTGTTCTGAAAGGTGAACTCTTGACATGAATTTTATTCATGAAATCTGCCTGTTAATTATTTATTTATTGATTTACTAGCGACCCGCTCCTCATGGGTCCAATGCCGATACAAAAACCTTTCTCCTAAATCACTCTATTACACCGCATATTAAACCGCATCAAATTCTGTTCCGTAGTTTTAAAGATTTAAGCATACATAGGGACAGAGAAAGCGACTTTTTTATACAATGTAGTGATAGTGGTAGAGGACTGCATCTTTCTCTCGCAAGATATCAAACAAGGCATACATAATTAAATTATTGAAGTGAAGAGAAAATAATGTAATACTTTATTGCTTATCTCATTATTAGTAAAATTTTATACGATTACCTGTGTAGGTGCTTTTATTGTAAATCTAAAGAAATAAAATGTTTGAGTTCTGCATTCAGAACCACAAGACAGGGTGAGCTTACGCGACCTAATGAAGGCCTAGGTACCACACCTATGAGTTTATAATGAAGATAATATAACAGATTACAAAACACACTCTTAACGCCTGTAGGACTCGCAGAAGTAGGTGCATGTGCCTCGTTGGTAGGTACTGGAAGTTGTAAGCAGATCCTATAATTTTTGTTAAATTCTCCTGACGTCTCATGGCGAGTCGATAACTACAGTATCTTAGCGTTCGCTAGCGTTTCTAACAAGAGAACAACTATGCGAAATCAAGGCTAGGCATTTCATTTTCGCGTCGAGATTGAAACCGTTTTATTCAGACCTACTTCATTTGCTAATTTTATATGTATAACTTGTGTATTTTTTACTTATAGATGGGAGCCAGTTGGGAGGCCTTGTAAACTTGTTTGATCAACTTATCTATACTAATATTATAAAGAGGAAAGATTTGATTGTTTGTTTGTTTGTTTGTTTGAATTGAATAGGCTCCGAAACTACTGGACCGATTTAAAAAATTCTTTCACCATTAGAATCCTGAATTTTCCGTGATGAACATAGGCTATATAATATTTTCAAAAAAGTTAGGGATCCGCATGAAAAATTCAATAATTGAACCGTGCGCTGTATATTCAACCTCTTTTTCTATTATGGCGCGTCAGAATAGAAAAGGAGGTTTAATAATACGCACGGTGCTTGCTTTTTCTCTACGGCCAGTGTCAGTTATGGAGTGTCGAGTCAATGTCAAAATACCAAATGCTGTTAAAAAAAGTAAGGGATCCGTATGAAAACTGTGAAACCCATCGTTTTAGTGTGTATAATTTCTGAAATTTTTGTTTAATACCCGTGCGAAGCCGGGGCGGACCGCTAGTCTTAAAGAAAGATGGTTATTCTAGTTTTCTCTTTTGATAAAATTGCTCGCAGGGGGAAAATTGGGATCTTAAAAAGTCCAGAATTCCGGCCTGCGAAATAAAACTTCTTCCTACAGTACTCCCTCCCTAAGCTCTGAGCCCAAGTTAATTCCTCCTACAACACAAATACTCCTCCAACTTTTCACCTAGAGGCAGGTGTAAATCTCTTAACATTACTTCCAATCCAAATAAACGTAATGTGAGCGAATGAAAATAAATAGATAGAACAGAAATAAACATGGAAGTGAGTGCTGTGTAATCTGTGTCCGTCCGGCCTCTATTACCTGTTGGTTTTACTGAAATGTTTGATGCGTTTGCGCTTGATCGACATTGGACTGCGGCGGGTGGTTTTGATACTTTAAAGGAACGAGGATTAGCAGGAAATCAAGACAAATCTTTCTTTTTTTAAACAGTTAGTGGGTAGGTGTCCCCTTCTTTGGCTTTGTTTGAATTTTCAAACAAAGCAAAGAAATGGCAAGACCCAAAATTTGTTGACCAAATCGCATTTCTTGTGAAACACACAGACTTTTGAATTTTTTTAGAATATACTGTTGAAAGTACGACTAGGAAAAATATTTAGCTTGCGTTCACCGTCTGTATTTATCATTTTTATCACTTGTTCCTATTAAGTATCAAAAGATAATGAGAAAAACAGTCGACGAATGCTAGTTTAAGACTTTTACGTTTAATGTATTAACAAACTTTTTTTTCAATTTATTTTTTTGTTGTTTGAAATAAATAGTAAACTTGATTAAAATTTTTGAATTTTCTCTCGCAGTTTTGCAAATTACAATCTAATGTCATATTTGTGAGCATAGTTACTAACATTGAGAAATTCGATCCATACTTAGTTAGACCCCAATATCTCGTTAGACCCTGATTTTTTATCTGACGTTCCGTCAAAGACTCATATAACTTCATGCCCTGTTTACAATAATTATTACCTATAGGTACTTCTTACCTACGTTTATCGTTTTGTTATAATAAAAATCATCGTTCTATTATTCTGTTAATGATCACATGCAAAAAGAGAACCGTTTTGAAGCTTTACCCAATTAATCTGTTCAGTATCAAGACCGCCGGCCGCAGTATCCGCGTAAACGGCGGCCATGTGTTTCGTATCGCTGCGCGGACGCCGCAATTTGGTCGCCATCACCATTACCTCTACCTGTTACTAATACGTTTTATACGATATTTCGCTTCTATGTTTACATTTGATTTTATTATTTTTTATCCAGGTCGATTTAACACGGGATGTTTGCTGATAGTTTATATTTGAACATAACTGTTTATTTTCATGTTTCAAATTTGGCAACATCTTTCGCATGAAACAAATTATTTGATATCCCGTTAGTATGAAATACGTTACGAAAATTTAGGCATCATACACAATATGTTTTTCATTTCTAACTCGCGACAACAAACAGGGCTGTTTCTCGGTATGCCTGTGCCAAAAGAATTGATTTGGATTACCTACATAAATATTGTTTGAAAACGACTTCATCAGATAGTGGTGTTTTGTTGTCTGTGGCGATGCAAATCGGTGCATGTGCGTGCATAATGAAACGCGTAAAAACTAGTCCCTTATAAATACACTTTTACAAGTGATAAAATAAGGAGTATCGGATATATCCGATTAAAATACGAGTACCATGGAAAGTCACCCTCGCTGCTAATAACTGATCACGTACAGTTCCGAGCACGAGTTGTCACTGACAACGTTACCTGCTGAGCCGAGGGCGGAGGGCGGAGGGGACGGTGACAAAGCAAACTCTATCCAAGAGTCACCGGTTAAAATACACATTTAAACTCATAATTATGAACTGCTGATGAGCATGTTTAGGGATGGGAAATGATTATGAAAGTTATCGATTTTTAACAAAAGATGTGGTTTACTGATTTCAACAACTTTATTTATTATGCTTACAAAACAAGCAAAGGACAAGATAAATTTCATAGAGTAAATTATAGTTCTATTCACCTGAATTTTTATGTAAACTAGTAGGAAAAGTGAAAAAGAAACCTCTAATACATTTACCACTTATGATGTGTCTAATAGGTACATAATATGTTTGCTTTGTCTTTCTAAATAAAAGGTTAATAGTACTCTGATATAGGTACATTTCTTCATTTATATAGTATTTTGTATTGCTTTCATTATCATAGATGTAATCATCTATTGATAACATTTTGTTTGTACCTAACATAGAGATTGTCTATGTAAGTTTATAGGACCCACTCTTCGGTTGGCTTGTCGTGTACTCTAGTCCCTAGTATTCTGTGGAAGCCCCTACTATATTTTATAGAATAATGGTTGATCTGTAATGCATGTCTTTAGTTAAATGGAATTAAAATAAATATCTACGAAAATAACCTTTAAATAAAAAAAAATAATAGAGAAAAACTTAAAATTGGATTAATATCGATAGTTCGACCATATCTACGTACCTCCTCCCTAGCACAGCACAACACTGCAAACACATTAGGGCTGTCACAAAATGAAATTATACAAGATCTACCAACGCACTTGCAAATAATATTCTATTTAACTTTTACCACCTTAACTTTGCCATTTCCAAATGCAACAACAATCCTTATTTTCACAAGGTTAAGGTAGTTATTAAAAGTAATGTGTGAAGGGTGTGTGGCATGTAGGAACAACCTGTTTCACGAGTGAGCTGATCCCTTTTATCTTAAGGTGACACACCGTGGTTTATTATTTCGCGAGACGGAGCTAATTCTCTTGAGGTTGAGTTTCTGGGAGCTCATTCAGATTGTGGCGGTACCCGCGACGAGTTTACATTTAATTTATTATATGTAACGCGTACCTTAACTTTGTTAGTCCTTAATTTTGTTAACATTAATGAATCACTCACTAATATTTTTTCCCGGCACGTCAAACATTTCTACCTACTTAGTTTTTTAAAACCTTAGTTGTCCCAACGTTGGGCAATGGGCAGATTCTCTAAAAACGACCACGACGACTGGGTATCAACTTTTTTTACTGATTTAGATGACGATGAACATATTTAGTATATTAAACTCTACACCATGACAGACGATTCGCTGAGGCCATGATATTTAACATGCTGCTAGATTTCGAAAATAAACGCTCGTACGTGCTTGTAGCAATTACTCTAATATATGTAGGTACCTACCTCTATGGCGATGTAAGTATTGATCTGGTGCGATGACACAATTTTCAGATGACAGACGAACAAAAGTCATAATTTATTTTAAAAACAAAACACGAACTGTAGCTATTAAGTCGTTGTATCAGTTATCTAGTATCCATAACACAAGCTCTACTAAGCTTGGGGCTAAAGGATGCTGTGTGGATTGCCCAGCGTTAGGTACTTATTTACTTGCACAAAATCATTGAAGTACTATTACAGGAGTGTCACCTGACTGCACAAAATAAAATTAATAAGTTTGAAGAAATGCCGAGAATGCTTTAGAAACGACCGCCCGACATTTCAGCTTCACAATACAATTTAAAGACAGACCCACGTGATAACTCAGTTTAAAGAAACATTATTTTTTTAGTTTTTAAATTGTTATTTAGAATATTGTATAATGTAGAATAAGTAAACCTATATTGTAAGATAAGATGTAACGTTTCTTATTTTTGTTTTGTTGTTTTCTTTCTGGAACTCTTACATCAAGTCCGGAGGGCATTGTCATCTGCGACACAGTTTTTAAACTTCTGCAGATGGCATCGTTTTCTATTTGTATACCTGTAACCATTTGTTTTGTGTTCCATAACAAACAATTTTATTATTATATTTATTATATCGGACATTTTCTTTACTTTTTTTCATAGGCACCTACGCATGTAGGTAGGTAGATACCTCGTAAAGCTAATAGTGTTGCGCTCTAACCTGTTGAATTAATAGTCGATTAGTCTTCATTAGTCGACTAAGTCCTCCCAGCACTAATACAACTAATAGTTACTAATGCCCTGTCTAAGTAGACACCAGGATTAGGGCTGTCCACGCATACTGGAGACAAAGCATCATTAAGTTTTTCTTTAGTCAATATATTTTATTGACAACATACCATAATAACTACATGTTCAATCGGCGATAGAAGAGAGTGTTAGAAAAATATTTAGTGCGTAAAAAAATCTAACTGATTGTTAAAAAAATATGCCAAGCCATTTAAAAATGGTACGTTCTACGGCTATTGTGCCGTTAGCTTTACCGGCGTGGGTAAAAGTTGTTTATGGATTTATAATTTTTTTGAATTTTCCCCCAGAGTGAATTAACACCATAAACTATTTTTCGTAAGACTGCCAAAACAGCCAGTATCAACATATCTTGCTTGGGTCACTTGAGTTACTGTCATATTATGCCTTTTTCTTTCAATAAGTGAATGGTTCTCGAAAACGTACATCGTTAGCTTATGCCCAAGGCCTCTGATTGTGTAGGTACGCAGTGTTCCATAAAAACTGACAGTGGACTGGTATGGGCTGATGGTAGGCGCAGATGGTGATGGTTTGAAAATGCTCCATGCTACAACCCTCTCGCAGCCGCAGTGTCCTTCCTCCTGCTGCTTGACACCCGCGTCACACGCGCGGCGACGCGGCGGCAGGTGGCGCGCGGCCCGCCTCTACCGTGTTCGCTTCGTTTTGTTCCAGCGAGCCAGGTGGTACCTCCAACATTACTTCTCATTTGTAGATGTGACTCATCAAAGCACCTAGAGCAGTGCTAAATGGCGGACGCAGAGGACTAATTGGAAACAATTAGGTTTACGGATTTAGAAGGCAGATATTTAAACTTGACATATTGGAATGTCACAGCTACCGTTCTGGTTAAGTTATTTTTAAAAACAATCTTATGATTTTGACGACAACAAAAGAACATTCGCACTCGTAAACATCTATTAATCCTAGAGATCCTTCAGAACCAACTAAAGTGGAAACACCATCAGCGGAAAAACGTCCCAAACATCACTTCAATTTGTTTTTAGAAGTTTTAAAGAAACCTGTTTAAATTATCCTACCTACTGAAATACCCTAAAATGGGAGCCGAAGTATGTCCAAAAGTTGTACATTATAAAAGTATTCAGAAAGACCTTATTACAAGGAAGCTGTAACAACGAAAACGAACACTAAACATTTCTATAAACACCAGAATAGTTACGTATATTGCAGGTCAATGTCCGGCTCATTCCCCAAACAGATAATGACCAGTGGGATGGCAACCATCGCCAGCACCCAGCTCAGTGCGGGAGGTACCGCCGCCACATCACGCCAAGTGTGTGTAAGCACCGCTATTTATGCTGTAAAGGTGTTGGGCTGTGTTTGTACCAGGCAAGCACACTTGCGGATCTTCTTTACTGTTTACTACCTAAAATAGCCAAAACATATGTTCATTAATATCATTGTGAACATTTTTAGTTAGTTTATAGACAATGTAGATGAAACACAACAGGACACAAGCACGCGGCGCGGCGGCGTGGCTTAAGGTCCGTTGAAGTTATACCATTGAAGAAATTCAGAAATTCTGATATTTTATTTTTATTTTATGGATTAGTTAATAAACAATTTAATAAGTATAAGCTTTTTCCAACACAAATAAGCAAATTTTTTTTCCAGAAACTACGGCAGACTCGCTCTATCTCTCGCTCTGTCTAAGTGCTTATTTTGTAAGCCTAAAGAAATAAAGTTATTGAATCTGAATCTTAAGAGCGTGCCATACCTCAGCCAAAATTCAAATTTCGAGCAGGATGACAAGATATGATTTTCGTATCGTATGAGTGAGAAGCACAGAGCGATAGACGTGCTCCGTATTTTGCTCCGCCAAAACTGTTATGCCTAATTACAAGTTATTTACACAACTAATCGAAAAATTAAAAAGACGAAAACGAAGAAATTCTACTACGTTTCTTGACAAAACAAAAATCCAACATAAAAATGAGGTGGTTCCTGAAATAAATAGCAAAATGTGTGCAAAACATGTATTTTTCAAAAAATAAAAGTATCGAGAAAATTTTCATCAATCGTGTTTTTGAAAAGACGGAATCCAAGATAAAAGTTCGAATTATCATTTACCTAAATATGAAGGTGGTAGCTTTCACAGATTCTGAGATAAATAACGATTTCTAACTATAAAATTACATAAGGTACACTCTTAATGTATATTGTTTCAACTGGGTTAGCGGGCTGGCGGATGCACTGGCGATGGACTGGCTTCCAGTCACTATCCCGGTGTATTCGCTGGCCTATTGCAAACGCTCTGTCAATAAACGGCAGGTATTTACGACAGCCTGCCGCCATCATTGTTTCAATTGCCTGGTTAGTGCAGATTCACAGTAAACATTCATAACTGGATATTAGTTATAGCACATTATAATGGCTGTAATAGCTTTTGAATGTTAGTGCTATCGTTTTAGTGTTATTTACCTACGTGTTTGTTGGGTTACGTTCTATCTGTAGTTACGGAGTAAAGGCCTAAGTAAATAATTGGTGTTCTAACTTCAAATAAGAGGCTGCCGGCTGATGTTGTTGGAAGCCGTGGACATAATATTACAATTTATAATCTACTAGCGGTCCGCCTCGGCTTCGCACGGATAGTTAAAAAAAATCAGTTTTCATGCGGAACCCTAATTTTTTTGAAATTATTATATAGCCTATGTTCATCTCGGAAAATAAATGATTCTAATGGTGAAAGAATTTTTCAAATCGGTCCAGTAGTTTCGGAGCCTATTCAATTCAAACAAACAAACAAACAATTAAATCTTTCCTGTTTATAATATTAGTATAGAAGTATAGATATAGAATATTGTTAGTCTAGTACCCACAACAAAAGTTCTACACACCTTGGAAGATGCTGTGAATTGTCCCGCATTATTATTATTTTTACTAACGCCATCGCCACATGAACTGAGGACGCGATTATATTTAGCACTCGACACCTAGGATGTTCATTAGGACGACTATGTCGCTAATGTGCACGCGCCCTAATTGAGCATTTTGTCACTTACGCGCAAGTGAGTGTGTCACACGCCTGTATGGTAATGCTAATGGTTGTACACTTTCAAGTCTTTGAGAAGTTTGTTGACTTGACTTGAATTTTTTGCTTTCTTTTTTTGTTTATTGACTAAGTACTTGTTTCTCAAGGATTTGAAAACTGTATGGCAACAGAAGTAGAGTTTTAAAATGTTCCAAATATTCTTCAGGGTATAGATAGTTCTAAGTACTATAATCTGTATTAAAGAAAGCCTGTATAGTAAAAAATAAAGGAAACAGTCTTTAGTAAGGAGCATAAGGTATGCATAAAACCGAAAATAGATAATTTATAATAGAAAACTGTACACAGACCATCGCAATGACCATCTCTTAGATTTTTCAAAAGTTTACGTGTACCAGAATATACTTACTTACACAAATAAACAATGGGTATAAAAGAGAAATAGATAAGGTGTTTTCTAGACCTTCGTGGTCCATGTCGCTAAGCATCGACCCATTTTCAAAAGAATTTGGAATAGATATAATATGTACCTAATAGAAATATGAAAACTTACAAGTAGTGAATATAAAATAGGTGCAGGCGCGGCGGCGGCGGCGGCGGCGGACGATCTCAGTGCATGATGAATAGGCGCAGGGCAACCCGCACTCATTTGCTAAATGTCTAATTTATGGCTTTCCTATGTTCGCTGTAAGACTGAGGTTGAATTTACTGCCGATTCATTCTTCGAGACTCTAAAGCCTTCGAAATTTTCAGTTAGAATTTTCATATTTGATAGATATTTTATCGGGCTAAAGTTCAAGCAATGTGCAGTAGAAATTCGTGGAATACGATTTTTTTTAAATTAAGTATGACTAAACATTATTATACTGCAATATCTGAAAATGCGGTTTATTTCAGACGGTTTCGACGAGTTTCTAAATCAGTTCTGACAGAAGTAGGTATTAGGTGATTTTTATTTCCCATTTCTTGAATTCCTTTGTTTTTTCGGATTCATTAGCGTATTCTAGTTTTGTTTGTTCTTCGGCCTATTACATTTTCTTTCGATTGGTCACACCTTTCAAAGAATAGAAACTTGTAAATAGATGCGTAACTCAAGGATTTTCTTATAAATAAGCGAAGTGTACCTCTTTTACACTAGATGATGCTGTGTGGATTGTCCAGCATTATTTATTTAATTTTTTTTTACAGTTTAAGTCCGGGCTCCAGAGTGGGAATGGTACATGAGTCCAGTTATGTTTTTGTTCAAAGTCGGTATATTTGTGGTTAAAATGTGTACATAAGTTATATAAAATATTTATACTCTACTTAAATAGTTTTTTTAACACAGACCACATATGGTCTGTGGACTCGTACTCGCACACTTTTGTTCTATATAATAAATTTTCAATTAATTTCCCGTATTTTTGTTACTTAATTACCCATTGTTTAGCTAATTCTAAGTAATGAAACAATAAAAACACAACACATTTTAAAAATCCAAAAAAAAATATCCCATTTTTGGCACTTTTTTATTTCATACTCTATAAAAAACAAATATCGATTACTTTTTATAATTATTATGATGTGTCCAGCCAAGTCCGCGTTAATTAAGAGACATTCTTCTTACGTCCACATTGTCAGATGGCTTAGAAATTGTACGGGCGAACAGACCACATACGGTCTGTGGACGTTATGGAAGTGGCTCTACAGACCGTATGTGGTCTGTGGACAGTTAACCTGTTTTAGAATTACCTGCCATCTTTTGAGTCAAATATTTTAGGCTTGAAACGAAGGACCCAAGTTAACCAAAAAGTTCCATACTTTCAAAAGTACTCATATTTCAATAACTTTATTTCTGTAGGCTTACAAAATAAGAATTGAGACAGGTAAAATTTAATACAGTAAATTAATATAAAATAAGTTAGTTTTTTTCTGTTAAGTTTACTCAATTCTGTTGTGCTACATAAATAATCGTTTCAACTCTATCACAAGGAGTCTCATTTCCATGTTAGTAGTAGAATAGTATTTATTCGTACAGTTCGCATCTCAGGAACAGAACTGGAGTACGCGAGGTGGGAGTAGTGTCTCGCGCGTTACTTCGCTCGAGACAGATTTATTTGCGCTTTCATTCTGACGCCCGATATTACTGTTGCTTTCTTTCAGCAATCAATTAAAATTGCGAAAGTATCCAACACAATTTACTGTGTTTTTAAACAGTGTCACGAACATAAATAACGAGGAAAACGTAGACGGTCTATTTCATCTCTGATATAAAAAGTGTATATTTTTGTAAATAAATGGAACTAAGTAAAGACATACGCTTAGTACCACTGGACACAAAAAGCTTACGATATAAGTTTTTGAGAAACATTGACGTCTGAGAAGAAGAAGGCATATTATGATACTAAAGACGAAACAAAAGCGACATATAAGTAGGTACGTCATTTTTCTATTCGTATACGTGTGCATTAGGGGAGGCCTATGTCCAGCAGTGGACTGGTGTGGGCTGATGATACGTGTGCATGCATGAAAGCACTAACGTACCTATAATTATACTTGCCAACAGACGTCATATATAAACTAGTTTTTGTCTTGAAAATACAGAAAAATTTTGAGTGGCACAGCAGCGTGTATGCCTAATCTATAATTGACATATTTAGTGTAGACTTGGTACGCGTATATCGTTAAAAAACTTAGACTTAGAGTCTTGTAAGAACCATACTTACTTGAAAAATGAAACACAAAGATTAGTGTAATAGTAAATTACGTAACAAGCGAGACGTGCTGGTACGTAGACAATACCTACATAAAACTATTACATGTATAGCGTACTAACGATCACATACTCTACTGATGAAAAGGTTTACCGTGCGTTCCTTTTCCTGAAATCACTAATAAAAGGAATTTTTATATATGTTTCAGTGAGTTTTAATTTACGATTGGTCCGGGGTCGTACGAGTACAAGTCGGGACGACTTGTATGCAAGCAAGGGACGACGTCGTCGGTCCGGCAATACTAAGAGTGAGTCCCTGGACTTTGTTGAATCGGGTAGTTAATTAGCACAATAATCTTATTGAGACACTTTCAAAAATGGATACTGATTTGCATTACCGCGTCACATTAACCCTTCGGATGGATAGCCTCTTTGCGGAACAAATCAGCCGTGTATTTGTGCGGCGCCGCGTGTGCGCGTTGTATTGGAACATTTGGAACATTCAGTTCTCAAATTCAACAAATATCTACATGCAGATTGTTCGAGCATTTGTGCCTGCACTTCTCAAGCTTCACTCTCTGCCACAGAGTTCGTCACACAGAACACATTGATATACTAATGTCAAAACCCTACAAACTATAATATGCTTTCAAAACATTTAGCTTTAGCTACTAATTACTAGACATGACGCTTCGTCGCGCTACCAGAATTCGGATTAGACGCGTAATTTTGGATAGTTTGTGAAACTAACTAAAGTTTCATAGCGTTATTGTTAAGCGTCCTCATTATCTTCAAAATCTTCGCAAATTAAGTGTCGTTTTATTAACATACGCATGAAGTTGGAGCGTATTGTACAAGCACTTGCCGGAAATTAGCCGCGATCGGTTCAGTAACATCGCATTTGCGGAAACAAATTACTACAAATGGAAAGCGGAGAGACTGCTCAAAATCCCTAAAAATCGAATAAATCCCTAATTTTTGCTTCAATAATCGCCTGACCAGTTTTAGATTTCGACCAATTTTAAGTAACCTACGTATGTAGTAGATAAAATAAAAAAATAAATAATGCTGGACAATCCACACAGCATCATCTAGCCTTAAGCAGACCTTGTGTTATGGGTATTTGATAATTCACATTATTGCACCCCAACGTACCTCTATATATCTTTAGACCTTACAGGACTCTTGGACTTTGGAAAAACTAGGTAAGCTAGTTTAAATATAATTTTTAGACAAATGCTTGTAAGGATTATGGATTATCGTCAGTCCGCTTAAATGAGGGGAGTATATCGGAATGAACACCGCGACGAACTTTGCGCAGATTCCCAATCATGTCAATCCGCACTTTGCACTCATTGGCATCACTTATTTGCGAACATTTTGTAGTTATTTGGCGTAAATTCCATAATAATTAGCGCGGCGGGATTGGATTTGTAATTAAGCATCAGGTATTGGTTTGTGCATTTTATTACTGCGCAATATGAATGTTAGTGACGCGCCCCTGCGCTTGTCAGCTGGGAAGGAGTTTGGGTTTTATTTGACTGCAAAGATAGGTTGGGAGTATTCTAGTTGCTACCTGTATAGTATTACAGATTTCAATTACTTATTTCTTACAAAATAAGCACTTAGACATTACTAGCGGTCCGCCCTGGCTTCGCATGGGTATCTAACAAAAATATTCATAAATAAAAAAAAAACAACAAACACACAGAGAGACAGTGGTGTATCATATTGTGGAAACATCAAAACTCAAATTGAAATTCGTGACTAAAATCCGAGCTAATCTATATATAATACATATATAGCATAAGTAGGAGTTTCGCATTTCTTGACAGACGAACACACTGCTAGCCATGATACCTACTTACAATGAAAATCTCAAAGAATCACTTCGCAGAAAATAAATAGGCTAAAATCAACAAACATAAAAAAGGGTTACAGGCATAGGTATTGTTGTCCCCAGACTAGAGATTTTCGCAAACTGACAAATTCACATCCCGTATAAGCCTCTGTTGAGGCTCTTCTTCTATTAATACTTTTTTATCAATAACAAAACCATGGTAAATATCTTTATCTGAAAAAAAAAATGTTTGTTAATTTCACAATTTGTTGAAATGCGTCGCGGTTCAATGATGATTAAGGTGTTGGTTAAGGAAAGAAGAATATTCAACAAAATAACATAACCTAACATAATGCTTCGTAAATACATACAACTTCAAAAAAAAATTTTGTGTGATCTGTAGGATTTTAAAATTTACCGTTAAAATATTGCACCGTTAACTGTGGAAATTTTACATTTAATTAGAACAAAAACATTAGTAATTTTTGGTAAAAAGCAATGTTGATGCCGCTTACACCAACTGCAGGTACGTTGTATACTACGAGTACTTACGTACGTACACATTATGACTCGCAATCAAAGTGATTCACCAAATTGCACATTTAATGCCGAACTATAAACTATGTTTAGACATTTTACGATAACAGCCGCATACCTGTGTACCGACCGAGTAATAGAGCTGTTATGTTTTCTTTGATCATACAAATGCCTTTTCGTAGAAACGAGACACTCGGCTCCCGGGCAGTCTACACCACACTCGTAAATGAGACAGATTCGATGGATCCATAGATGGATGTTGTTTACATATCTAGTCAGATAGAGCTGAGCAAAGGTAGCTCGAAACCTCGAATCAAACAAAGGCTATAAATTAGTATCCATAGGATAATGTAATATAATAAACATTTAAACGTTTAGAGGCGAAGATGTATATAATATTTTAAGGTAATCTTCGTAGCTCGTACTTCTCAGATTTACGGCGTACAAAACACTTCAACGCAGTATAATCCTCTACACACTGCATTTCGCTCAGATCCGGAACTAGGTGACCTAACGAGTTACAGTTTGGAGCAGGTGTTAATGTAATTTCTCTTCCTTTTAGCTTTCAATGTACTTCAATGACTTCCTCTTTACGTCTGTTGCGTTACCTTCGTTGCAGGTACCGGCGCGACGTGGCGCGGCGTGGCGCGGCGGGGCGCGGCGTGGCGCGGCGTACTCACCTCCAGAGGTACCAGCTGTACCTATTCAGTAACATGTCCTTCACGCAAGCAGTTAGTTTTCATACAACCTCTAAACAATCACATCACAGTCACGGATCACATGGAGCAGTGTAGTAGAGGTGAACCCCTGATAAATTAAATACACCTCACTAACAAACTCATAAATCCATAAAACTTCCTCCCATAACTTAGCACTATACTAAATCCGCTTATGAGAAAGCAATACACTGTATCTAGGAGTTAGCGTAAAAAACTAAAAGTATGGATTAGGCGCCCCGCGAAGCTAAGGTGAGGGTACACGTGAAACCACTCAGGGGGCCATTAGCTCAGCGGGGGCGGTCTGCACCTATGGAGCTTTACAGATCGTGTGTAATCGCTTTAATTTTGTTGTGGCTGGATAGCGCTCCTTTTATTTTTCAGAAAGTTGATCCTGGTTTTAAATATACTTACAGTAAAATCTTATGACGGAGGCTGGACAAAGGCACCAGCAGCTAATTATACTCCATACTCGAGCACGATCTCGGATCCTATAATTATGAATCGGCGCGGCGCTGACCGTCTTCGAAGTGAGTTGAAGAGTTATTAATAACTTATAATAGAGCTGGTATGCCTATTGTCTTATCTCTTCCACGTGATAACAACTATTTACCACGATTGGCAAGGCTTTCTCTAATGTTTTGCTCTTGTTTGAAATCTCTTACAAACCTAACTGGCGGCTATTTAACAAATGTTTCAAAAATTAAATTTTTTTACACACGTTAAGTTACAAAATTTAAATTTTTATAAAGATGCGTAACTGTTTCATAGTATTAGTATTGTTAAGCCTATATTCATCAGGGATAATGTAGAATTCTAATAGTCATAGATTTTTTTATTGTTTTTATTTTTATGTATATAAAAATATTATAGAACATCGACCATATATGCAGATCATACAAATCTTTGTTTCGGGGAAGGAAACGAACCCGTAGCTTCCTGGGTCGCAGTTGGACATTCGACCGCCGCCGTGCCACAGAAGTAGCATGGTAAACAGGGGCCTATCTTATTATAGAACCATAATGATCTTGTCGCGATGTCAACCACAATAGCGTTACAATACAGATAATGTGAAGCTCGTTAAAAAGTTAGAGCATCGCGTGCCGCTGACGGCGACGGCGGCGCCGCGCCGGAGGTAAAGAACTTGTACAGGGTGCGGATTCCTACTCCTCACCGAGAGTCAGTGTCTCCAACAATTACATCGCACACCGGCTTAAAGTGGTGCTTGGGGCAGGGAACAGAGCTGACATCTATTGCTGGTCGAGGGTATGGAAGACAGGCGGGATTGAGAGACTGGCGAGATTTTGGGAGACTGGTGGGATTGGGAGACGGGCGTTTTTAGATTACGGTAGATGTTTCTATAACAGAACTGTAGTTTAGTAGATAGGCAATTTCTGATTTAAATAAAGAAATTTTGAATGCGCATATTCTAAGTCACAAAATTAAACTTATTATATTTAGATTTAGAATATGCACATTTGTTTTTTTATAATTACTAAGAAAAAATCTCATAACGGATATTAAGATATTAGTCTAAAATAAAGGCCAAAATGGATCTTGATCACTGGATCTACAGAGAGTAAACGACCTGGTCAGCTATAATTTTGACTAAAATCGAACTTTACCTAGAGCACCTGATGAGATAGCTCGACAAGTAGAGTCTATGATATTTACATCCGGTAGTTATAACGGGTGCTCTCATAAGGCACGGATAATAATATTATTTCGCTACACCCTGTAGGCACGCACCCCGATAGGTAACAACGTTAAGCGTGTTTTGTCTCTAGTTGAATCATTGTTCGCGGTGATCTCACAAGTACCCCCCCCCCCAACCCTTACCCTCCCCCCTTCCGGAGACATCAAATGAGTGACGGGAAGTGGTAGCCCATTGTTGGGATAATGAATGGCAATTGACAAAGTTTTGCTAACTGTTCTGTTGTATTTTATAATCATCGCACGGTTTTAAGATAACTTATGTGTATTTTAAGTAACCTCAGTTACTTCAAACTAAAAAATTATGAAAGCTAGTGTTTGGATATTTTCCTTGAGTGGGGTTAATAAAGTTCTAGATAAGTTAGAGCATTGTTACTATTTGGCTACTTTCTACTTGTGAGCGAAATCGCAAGATTAAACTAGTTAATAATTAATAATTATTAAATAAAATCGTATGGGAAAGTTTTCATCATACTAAATAATGCTTACATCAATAAACATTTATCTGGAATATCTTTGATTCTCGTCCCATAGAAACTTTCACATAAAAAACTGAACAATAACCACGATCTCATTTTGAAAATGGACCACCTCTCCCATAACTCATCCACTGCCCGGCCCCATAAACATCTCCCACCTCTGTTCATTCGTCATCTCTTTATCAGCAAAAAGGCAATCCACCTTCGAGAAATGAGGTAGGCCCGCCCTAACGCCCTTTAAGACAACTATTTATCGAAAAGAACGAAAAAATATCATAAATCTGAGTGTACTTTTTATCTCGCAATCATAAAGTACCCGCGCGGACGGGCGACCGAAGCCCAGAAATACCAAACATTCTGAAAAAGGTTCTCTATAAAATAGACTACGTTATTATTTTTTGTAACATTAATCTCGTATGAACCTTGCTCAAACAACTAGGAAGAGCTCTTCCTTAAACATTTGCAAAAGCGAAACTTGGGCCTAATTGGTGTAAGGATGCGTAGAAGAAAATATTGGATACGTATGAAGTTCCCTTTTTGGCAGTTGAGCTAGTTATGACTGCATGAAAGAATGAAATTTTTCATAGACACAGCTACTTTTCAAAAAAATTCTTGTCTCAAACTTACTGATTGGTTTCCATTCTTAACGAGTTGACAGATTTCGTAGAAGATTATCACTTCATGCAGTTTTAAATAAATAAAATATATAAAAACTATAGTTAACCGTTGGCAATACGTGCAAGGCAGAACTAGGGCAGAAGCCAGTAGCAAATAAAACACCAAAATTTTATGTACTACATATTTTATTATATTCTATAATATTCTGAGATTTAGTAAAGGATTAAATTATAGTTACAAAATACAACAAAATCGTTTATCATAAAAAATCGAATCGGTAAAGCATTAGGTAAGACATAACTATTTGGCTTTATATATCGGTCGAACTGATAGAACTTTAATAAATGCGTGGAAGTGTAGATATAGGTTTTAAGGCATTGTTGCCCGTCTGCGCAGCCCTCAAGGTGGGGCGAATAGTGGTGGCTATCGTGCGCGTATCGATATTATAAATGTTTTATGGCAATTGCCTTTATAAATGGCTACCGTGAACAGCTTTGTGTGAAATAGGGCCGTTGTTTCGGATTAGTGCTTGATAACTTATCGATGAATGAATCTATGGTAATGGGGAAAGTCGATACTTTTGTAATTTGGTGGCGTGTCACGGTCATGTATCTTAATTGCTTCTGGGTGGGGTATAACAAAATAGATTTAATTAAACAGTTTGATCGATTTTATCGAGTTACTTTAAATATAAAGTAAACACCTATTTACTAGACTTATTATGGCTAGAGACTAGACCTAATGTTGTGCTACAGGCAACAATAAATACAGCTGCTTTAAATTTTAAAAGCCAAGACATCAAGAATACATATCTTAAAACACCAACTTTTTGGAAGCTTTTGTGTTTCTCACACACAAAAGCTCCCCAAAAACACTTGTATTGATGTGAGCATGTCCTCATTATCGAGCTCCCTCGCGACTCACCGCGCGCCACCTACCGGCGCGCTCCACCTGCCCACTGAGTACTGATACGGCGGAGGCTGAACAAAGGCCACTTGATACCCGCTATTAAAACCTTAACGTGTTGGATTAATACAGTGATGGGTAGTGATGCGATGTTGTCGATGAAACGATTTGTTTAAAATATGGAATTTGCCAATTATACGCAGACCGCATTAAATTTTAATTAATGTGCAGATTCAGCAGTCTGCGAACGTTAGTTACTAAAATATAAAAGCTAGGTATGCTTGTATAAATTGTAAACGTGGTGAGAATTTGATAATATTATTGCTGATACAAATGTATGTTATGTTTTTTGTTGTGTGTGTGTTGTTTTACGCAGACATACGGATAAAAAACATAAAAGGGTTATTCATTCTAGATAAATATATTATATCGATAGTCTATGAGTATTAATGTGGACTGTTATCTAATGTTTGTTTGTGTATTCTGTTACTGTTATCTAATGTATGTAATGTGTATTTTTCTAATGTTGCCCGAACTCTTATGAGATTGGTGTCCTCAAAGGAAAGTCCACCCATCTAAGGTTGCATTTGTAGTTCATAGGTCAAAAAGGTTATAGTTATTTGTAGGTTCATAATGTAGTGTAATAGATGTCTTGTTATGTTCATATTTTGGTAATCGTTGTAGACAGTAGGTTGGATAGGTACATAGGTATATTTACTGACAGACGTGTGTCGCCGGGCTCGCCTTGTCTCGTCACTTTGAAGGTGATAGCTGAAAATCAGTGTTTGCTCATAGAGCAATATTATCACTGAGCTATTACCTTTTTGGCACTGCTACACACACGCATTTCTTAGTGATTATGATTATGATGATTACTTTTGTTAATTATGTTTTGTTGTAATTTTGTACTTTTATGATTAAGCTTATAAATTGTATGTGTGTGTTTTATGTGCTAAATAAATGATTACTTACTTACTTACTTATCGATATAGTTGTCGACTACAATCCACACATCCTTTTGAGGTAGCGTCTTAGAATTAAATTACCTCAGCATTCCCAACTCCAAACAATAATACACCCCTCTCACCCCCATCCCGAGAATTAAGCCTTTTATGACGACGCCGACGTGTTGTTGCGTCTTGGCAGCCGAGATAACTCGATAATGACGGCTTTATCGATAATGCGAGAAACACTATGCTAGTTGTTGACATTTGAAATAATCTTTTGAGAATTCCTGAATATGTGAACCACTCGATGTTCTCGGAATCTTCGAAAACTTTAAAGCTCTACCTTGCGCGGCAGAACGTATGTGATAATACTGAGATGAGGAGCAACGCAAGGCTTTCGTGGGTACAATTATTATCACCAATTTACTCAACATTTAAATATCACTTAGCAAAGTGACCCGTTTTATCCATAACCCTCAATTGGCGGCGATATTGCTAAATTGGGCAAACAATTCACAAGGGCCCAAAGACCTTAATTATTAGCAAGGTGCTTAAGGGTTGAATATACGATGTGTTAATAAGACCCGATGTGCGTCGCTGGTGATTAACCGAACCTTAATCAAATTTACCTGAAGATGGGTCGTTTTGACCCTATGTTTACGTTGGAAGCTTCAATGTCTATTATTATACAATTTACCTAAGTAATAACAGTTGACCGACCGCGAGGACTTTATTATTTAAGCATTGAGTGAACAGAGTGGTCAAGGTGTACACCATTAAAGGTGAACTCACTTTTAGAGCCAAATGCAATAGGATAAACCTAATTTAACATAATAAATCACCAAAACTGGTTGGTTTCATTTGGATATATCGTCCACGGGTGGACATGCCGTACTATGCTTTAAAAGCTGTAGTACTCTAAGTAGCGAGTCCATCAGTGTCGCTGCGCGTAGCAGAGGAGGCGCAGCGTGAGGAAGTACACGATCTCCATGAAGCTGAGCACGCTGCAGCCCAGGAACAGCCCCGCCATGCCGCCCACCGCGACTGTGCACAAACCGGTGTTATAACTCCTTCTTACATAAGGACGCCTGGTACTTCTTGTTCTTACGTCTCCGTCTTACTCATAGATAAATAAATAAATAATGCCGGACAATGCACACAGCATCTAGCCCCAAGGTAAGCAGAGCTTGTGTTATGGGTACTAATCACTGATATACAATAATATTACATTTATAGCAATTTTTTATTATACATAGAAAACGACCAGAACACCCTGAAGAAATATCTGCAGATCATACAAATATTTGTCCCGAAGCGGGAATCAAACCCGCAACCTCCTGCGTTCTTATAACTCCTTCTTACTTATAGATGCCTGGTACTACCTGTTAGCTCATTCTTATTTATAGACGCCTGGTTCTTCTTAAGACGTTAACACTCGGTATTCTTAATAACTTATTAGGTAATTGAGCTCCCTCTACATTGTTTGTGTGTACAGTCTACAGTTAGCTCAAATGTTTCAGTTGTGCTAGTTCTAATTTGGATTCTATTCTTTCATTATAATTTTCACTGTTAGTAAATTCTAGTTCGGAGCTACCTGCTTGGTCTGTTAGTAATATTAAGGCTCCGGCGACGGATGAATTTCCCATACAAAAGTAAGTCGTCGTCATTAATGTTATCATTTATTATATTTATTATGCCTAATTTGAAGATAGTGACTCTGTGTGAATTGCCCAGCATCATTTATTTAATCGTAAAAGAGTGAGTTGGTTAGTAGTTATAAAAACAATTTACCCAAAACATCGGTAAAGCCAAATATGATGTCTCGCCTGTACCTCATCCGCGGGTAGGTGACCATGCCCCACTGCAGGTTCGTGCCGAGGAACCATTCTTGTAGCATCTGAAACTCAAACACAACCTATCAATTATTAAGTACTTTATTTAGGCTTTCTAAATAAAACTTGCAATTAATTAAGCTTTCGGTTCAATCTTTCGTCTTGACGACCTCTATGGCGCAATCCGCCTGCGACTCAGGAGGTTGCGGGTTCGATTCCCGCCTCCGGGCAAATATTTGTACGATCTGCAGATATTTGTTCGGAGTTCTGGTTGTTTTCTATACATAATCAAAAATATCTATAGGTGTAATAATATTGTATTATGTATATAAGTTATCTGGTACCCATAACAGAAGCTTTGCTTAGCTTGGGGCTAGATGATGCAGTGTGGACTGTCCGGCATTATTTATTTAGTAACTTACATAATAGAACACACATAAATTTACATCAGTGTACGTATTTCTGAGCGTAGGGGGGGGGAGTACTTACAGTATTGTTTCCTACAGGGCCTTCATTCACTATTGCCAATCCCAACGCGTTTCACAGATATGTATGACAAGACAGCCAGCGGCGTGGAATCGAACTAAATCGTATTTAGAATACTTTTTGACGTCACAACTCTTCCCGTGGGTGTCGTAAGAGGCGACTAAGGGAAACACACCGGGGGGCGGGCAGCAGCGTCCTCTGCAGAACAACTCCACCGAACTGCGATCCCCCAACCCGCATGCCCAGCGTGGGGATTATGGGCAAAAACCCCCAAATGATGAATAATGCCAGCTATGGCGCTCATCAGGGGAGGCCTATGTCCAGCAGTGGACTATTATAGGCTGTTGATGATGATGATGATGTGACGTCACACGGTTTGGACAAGGAATCTCCTATTTCATAGAGAATAAAGGTCCTGGTAAGGAATCTGTCCGACCAACTTACATTTGATTGCAAGACGTAGTTGACGTCATCACAGAGTGGGAAGCATTCGCAGTTGATTTTCTTTCCGTCCTTGTCTTGCAACTTATACAGCTCATCTGCGAGAAAATACACAAACTTTTAACGATAAGTGAATTATGGAAGTAAGAGATGTCCAGTAACATACCGACATATTGTTTCTTGAAGCTGTCGCAGATCTAGACTGCACCACTGCCGCACAGCACATGCGTTTGAAAATGGGCTCGTAATATTTAGATTCATTGTACTATGTACTATTGTATCGTTTTATTCTGTTAAGTAGGTTCTGTTAATTTCTTAGTTAATAAATACTACATAATACCTTTATTTTTTTCTCGGGGTTAGATGACTAATAGCTAACAAGCCAATACTTCACTTTATTCTGCATTTACATTTTACTCCATTATTTATCGAGCTAACTTTTAGGTATCCAAAGGCCTTAAAATGCTTGAAGGTGTCGAGTTCAATTCCAACCCATATTTGAATGCATGTCATTATTGTGTGCGGTAGCGGTGCTGGTTGTACCTATGTGTTAGATCCCACCCACCGTTATGTTTAGCAAGACATTTCAATCCTCTGACGTCACAGACTTTTTCATCACCTGCAATAATAAGTGGTAATCAACCAACAGGTACATGATCAACCAACAGGTATACAATCAACCTACAGGTACACAATCAACCAACAGGTACAAATGGTACATCTAGAGAATGCTCTGTAATGATAGAGTATAGAGATGAGTGAACAAAAATATTGTTATTTGATTCCCTTTGTCAAAGGTCTGAGCAATTCTTTGTAAATGCTCTTTGAAAAAAACCTTGATATTATTAGTATAATATTTTTGCTCTAACAAAAATCTATTTGGATATTGTACAGTACAGATATAATTATTCCTTCGAGGTACATACTTTGATGGAATTATAATACATAGATTATATTTTATTCAACCATGAAAACGACAATAACACCCGGAACAAATAAGTGCAGATCATACAAATATTTGTCCCGAGGTGGGAATCGAATCCGTATTTACTGATAATACTTTGATCTTATTGATAAAACTAAAAACCGATTTCAAATTCCCCCGTATTTCCACTCCTTTAATTCTTCTAAATGGAAAGATCATCTAGCTAGAATAATCTTAGTTACCTACTATTTTTTAGCTCGACAATAGTCTTATAATGATCGAAACATTCCTAATTTCTCAAATTATTAGAGTCGACAGATTCGCATCTCTATCATTTAAATACATAGGCATCTATGAAATACTTCATTGTTTGATTCAGTCCTCATTCAGGCACCTATCAGTCAACGATAAGGGAACTTGAGTGCAGTGTTACAGTAAGAGAGCTAGTGTTACAGTAAGAGAGAGCGCTACCGATCCTCCGGTAGAAGTGCGGCACACAGCGGCAGTAGTTGAGACAGAGCGCGATGCGGCACTCCATGCGACACATGGTGTACGAGTAGATGGAGTTGTGCTGGAGGCTGTTCTCGTGCGGGAACCGGCAGCGCCGCTGGCCGACGCTCAGCCTGCGTGGGAGAGAGACAGACAGATCACCACCAATGCTCAAAGATTATCATCACTTGTCAGTGACCACTATTCTTTCTGTTCCGTGCTTGCCTGAATATTTAACACACTAACAGCCACACTCAGAAAGGATCATTAAATTAGTCCTAGTAAGTAATTTACTCATTAGCATTATATCTTCAAAGTGACACTACATTAAGGAACCCTTTAAGCAGGCACTAAGCTACTCTGAGTGTGGCTGTTAGACATGACTGGATTTTATTTGCCGCTTCTTCCACAGTATTACTATTATATTCTATCATTAATTAAATCGATTTCAGGAATTTTATTAACTTAAATATCAGCAAAACAAAGGAAAAGAAGCATGTTCTTTATTTACCTATTATGTGTCTATAGGTAGTGTTTGTGTAATTATGAAATGAAGTAACTTTGTTATGTGTTTCATAACTTTTAATAGACTTATAATTACTTTTTGTTGTTCAATAAGTGGCAAAAAAAATGTTCATAGGCAAAAGCAGTCAATTGATATTTTATTCTTATTATTTGCTCTTCTTTCCTTTAAACATAAAGGAAAGATTTGTCAATAAGTGCATATTTTGTAAGCATAAAGGAATAAATAAACGATAATAATTCTTATTGAGTAGTCTCCTTACTTTGCAGCTTCAGGAGCTGTGTAGACGGTGATGGCGGTGACATAGAGCTTCATGTAGTAGTCCTTCTCGGAATGCTGGTGCTTCGTAGATATATCGGGAACTTCTAGAGGTCCATGTATGTACACCTGCCAACACAGGAGTCAAGATTTAATAAAATACTTGTTAAAGATTTTAAAACGACCTCTGTGGCGCGGTGGGCCACGGTCTGCCTGCGATGCAGGAGGTTGCGGGTTCGATTCCCGCCTCTAGATAAATATTTGTACGATCTGCAATTATTTGTTCAGGGTGTTCTGGTCGTTTAATAAAAAATATTTATTTATATACTCGTATATTATTATGTATATCAGTTATCTAGTTCTACCCATAACACAAGCTCTGCTTAGCTTGGGGCTAGATAATGCTGTGTGAATTATCCAGCATTATTTATTTATTAAAGGTCATTGATCAAGAGAGGGGTTTATTTTTGAGTTCATACATCGTATCCCGTAGAAATGTTCATAACTTGCGCGAAAACCTCGCCGTCCAACGGGTGGATGTACAGCGTTCTGTTGTGAGTCTTTATCACGTCCCAGCGGTTAGCTTCTCTGTACCTACAAGTACAAGAAACACACTAATTACGAGTACATTTCGGATCCGGTTCATTTAAAAAAAAATACCCTCATCATTAGTTATTCTAAAGATTATTTCCGAAACATTTTGTTGCAGGCAGTAGAAATATTTTACTGTACACCCCCACCTTGAGAGAGATACGGGTAGAAAGAATTAAAAAAATAGATTATGCATGTTAGTAAAGTGCACTAAAAACAATGGCAAATGAAAGAAAATTTGCCTTGAACGTACTCAGGAGAGTTATAAACAGAGACCCTCGAGTTGACCGCATAGCAGATCCCCATCTCCGTGATGGTAGGCACGATGTTGAGGAGGACGCCGGTCACTCCGATGGTGAGCGAGGGTCGGAAGGCCGCGGTCAGGTTCAGCAGCAGCGCCAGGTAGTCCTCAGCAGGAACGCCGGTGTAGTCCGGGATCGACTCGAAACTCTCGTACGTGGAGTTTGATAACGTGTAAATGAATTTTTCGAGTGTTTCTTTGTCAGGTTCCGGCGAGTTTCTGAAAGTTGGATATGAGTAAGCAAGTGTACAGACGTCTAGCGCCATCTCGCGGACCACGGCGGAACCGCATCATAATGAGGATTGAGGATCCAACTATAGGTAGACTCTTTATTAGATTTTAGATGGATTTTGGTATATAGATAACTGTGCATACATTCATTCTTCCACCTTTAAATAATTCTCTTTCTTTCACTCGTTGTTTATTCATCCGTTCACTTCCATATTTTAATGCAATGTAATGTAGATTTTTGTATCATTATTCATTTTACAAAACTATTCACTTAATAACCTTCCGACTCCTGACTCCTGACACACATCCAAGTAGGAATAAATGACAGGCTCTAGTCAAAGATCTATTATCCATTAACGTCATCATCATGCTTTAACTACCATAGTGCCCTGTTCGATAAGCGCACGAAGGGCCACCGCCTGCGAAGCAAGATTATCGTGTTTGGTGCCGGTCTTGGAACACATGATCTACGGTTATTTTGAGCTGGGTACGGTTTGTTTTCTATGTTTGTTAAAACGATAATATGCATATGATGTAAAATGTAAATCAGATATCTAGAACCAATAACCCGCGCTCTGCTTTATTTGGTGCTAGATAATGGTAAGTGGCTTATCCAGGACTATTTATCTTACTTGACATACTCCTGCACCTTCTTGTCATCGAGCACGCGGTCGGGGCAGATGGTGACGCAGGGGAAGGTGGTGTTCCAGGCGTACATGTCGCGGTCCATGGACAGCACGGTGGGCGAGTGCTGGTAGCGCAGCCAGGTGCGCGACGAGAGGTACACAGACCCGAACACCGACAGACCCACGATGCTCAGCCAGATCGCTCTGCGGGTGCCTCACCATTCATTATCAGTGGAAGTGGAAACTACTAACCTATTTTGTGTTTGAAGAAACACCAACGTTTTATCCCCGAGGGACATCTTCGAGTGCGATTCATTGGTTGTGTGCAGGTAGCGCCAGACTGGAGTCTGGAGATGAGGGCCTGGGAATTACACACAAGCAGGACCAAATAGAATAAACCAATAGAAAGGATGTCTGTTACACAGTGGAAAGATGCTATGTTCAGAATTATAGTATTTTATGGTAATACTTGCTTTTCACATGGATGCCTTCCATAAGTCACCAGGTGATTTAGACCATGGATAGAAGATGTCTCCAAGAACAGTTTCAAGTAATTCTTTACTTTTGTCTTCAAAACTTGGTAGAGACCAGGTTTTTTCGGTTCACCGTACCAGTGATGGCGTGGTCGGCTGAGGTCTTCGTGGATGATTTGGGACTGGTAAGCGGGTCCAAACATTTTTGAACAGTAAAAAATCACTAGAGGGGTGAAAGGCAGGCTTGGGCCTTCGGAACAGTATTGTACTATCCAGTCCTTAATTTGCGAGCTACAAATTTGGGACAGAAAGGAATTACGATTGATCACCGTGTGGCGTCGCCTTTTTTATTGTCGCATGGTAAACGAGTTGCGAAAACTCTCTTCATTTACGCCTGCAAAGCAGTGCAACGTTTTAGCATTTCTTCAAATTTAACCCGACGACGACGGGTAATATACGAGTATGTATACTGTACCAAATTGGGTGTGAAAAGTCGACGCGAGCTAAATATTGTTTGTCTGCTTTTAGTACCGTTGTATTCGATGTCAAGTTACAAATTGACCAGTAACAACAATTTATTTGAAAAACATTGATTGGTACAATAAAGGCTAACTTCCCCATAACATGTGACCCTTATCAGAATTAGATCTCTCACGCGAAACAAAGGCTAACATAAATCCGAACTAATCGTTCAAATATACTGTGGCTGACTGTACGTAGAATATTTTTTTGGGAGATTTTCTAGTTTATAAAACTTGTTTATGGATATTTTCTTTGACGCAAAAAGTATATTTTTGGTCATAAAAAGTTAAAACAACAAAAAATGGGTATCACATAGTCAACTAACTCTTTATCACGTTGCGTAGTTAACTGAACAGAGTCAGATTTCAATGATAAAGTATGAAACGTTAGAAAGCTTTTAAAATTTTGAAAAAGTGCAGCTAACGTAAGTTAGATACAACAAAGTAAATTATAAAATAAAGTGTTATCAGACAATCAGATCGATGACACCCTCTGACGGCGAGAGTCGGGCATTCAACAACATGCTGCTGATAATTATAGCCACTATTCGTGCCTCTAATGGTTATGATAATAACTCTCCAAACCAATCATAATTGCTGAAGTAGGTACAGTCAATGACACCAAATAGTGTAGAGTTAAACGTAGAAATATGTCAATCAATACATTATGTAAGTACTAATTCTGTAATACCTATAGTAGAAATCTTCACTGCGTACTATGTATAGGGTCTGCAATTATGTTAAGTATAATCTAAGAAGCTACTACTTCCTTATCTCCTATTACATTACTTTATATATTTCAAAATGTTTTATAATGTTTTAATTAACCGTAAGTTTATTTGAGAATTAAATGTTTTGTAATGAACATTGTGCGACAGAAGCTAGTAAATAGGTAGTTATTGTTAAATCAGTTCTCCTGTCATCACTCGTATCCACAGTCAGACGGACAGTCTGTAACACCTCCAGACATCGGCGGAGTGAAGTCAACTCTTTTGATAAACGATGTTCGTTTCGTTCATTAAGAGATTCATTTATTAACTTTTAAGCTGGCTTTGATCTTTATTTTCATTTCGTTTCCGGTTTGAATATTTTAAAGTAAATGGATATCTATGTTTTGTAATAGGGACGATAGTTTTAAGCACTTATCAAAATTAGGTCTATTCTATGGTAGACTACTTCTATTCTACTATCTAATTCTACCTAGACTAGACATTTGCCTCTAAAGAGCAATTAGCCGTATTAGCTGATATACCAACTACTGTACAAAACACAAAATGATCTTTCCGCGATATCTCACGCCACGATATGAAAAATGTTTCTTAATATTTTCTGTAATTTCCTCGTAAGTCCCGCAAAATTCAAAACAAATAGACACCGCGATAAAACACCCCTAGAGGTAAACATGAAGCCTTACCTACGGAAACGAAATCCCTACAAAGTCTAATAATTTCCGAAGTGTCATGTCGCCGAGAAATAAATGAAGTGGAGAAAATAAATTTCATTTAAAAATCACGGCGGACCATTATTTCCCGCCTTCCCCTAATTAATTTCTTGTCACCGGCTGGATCGGCGCTGTGGTTGTGACAGCCGCTGAGAGAGAGATGGACATACGGTTTTCGGAAAAGCTAGACAGAGATGGCTGCAAAAAGGTGAGTGCGCTTCATTACCATCTTTCAGTAGTTAGCGGAAGCAGATAGAACAGAAGTTAGCCGCGGCCGAGCGCTGCTCTCTTATTAATGACACTGAATAAGTTTATTGAACAAAACAAACCCATCATTTTCACGTTATTATCCTGGAAATTAAACGTTACGATAGATAAAACAACAGGGCGAACAATAAAACTAATCAAACTTATTTCTACAGGATCTACGTACTACTTACTGAGAAAAATTACATTTATTTACATTTATTTTGATTAAAGTTTAAGTTTTAATGATGAAATAATTATTAAATATGTACATTTTTTTGTTATTTGAAGAATCGGTTCAGTCTATGTTAACACCGTGCCGATAGCAACCGTACGGTGTTAACTATTTCATTCTATGATATCCATCAAAATAACATGAAATGAACGCCAATTAATTAATAAAGCCTGAGCCTACCTTCACGTCAAACCCGAAAAAGGGCAAGTACACACGAAGTAATTAAAGAAGTTGCCTCGAGTCGGAGATGTTCGTATTTACAGCAAGCAATTGTAAATATACGAACAACGTCGAGGTGGAAATGTAGAGAGGCTGCGAACTATGGAGATGGACTACAGCAGCAGTCAGTAGAATGTAAACGGGTCATGTACGAACATTGTTTGTGTTAGAAGAACACCACCGTGGAAATTGGTCAGCATTTTTTTTTTTATTTTCTTTAAACCTATGCTTTTAACCTATAGGTACTTATCAACTTCTGTCAAAGTCCATAAAATGATCTATTTAGACAGCTGCGACCTAAAGGCCATTGCGTCCGACCATGTGCCACCCTAGACTTTCCTAACGATGTCGGCCCATTATTTTAATATTCTCAACAGCAAAGTCTGTCTCCTTACTAAAACCAACCATCGGCACCGCCACTTAATTTGAATATCCAGCAAGAGTGTTTAATAAAACATTGCGAGTTGATTTACGTACAAATCCGTACCTTCTCTCTCGTGTAAACACGCCCTAACAGTACCCACCTCCGCGATTCAATGTAAACACACTCTTACAATTGCGATTGC
The DNA here is from genome assembly GCA_963931895.1 of Eupithecia pulchellata. Lineage (NCBI taxonomy): Eukaryota > Metazoa > Arthropoda > Insecta > Lepidoptera > Geometridae > Eupithecia > Eupithecia pulchellata. The sequence continues at coordinate 241,907 of OZ007528.1, read as the reverse complement.
TTAATTTGAATTTTCAAAGTTAATTTTGATGTTACTTTGTTTGATTTACTTATTTTGGTGAACAGATGAAATTAACGGGATCACCGTTTACTCAAAGGAAATACAGTTCATTACACTTTGCGTAAGGTAACCTAGACTGGTGGAAAGAGTCTGAGCTTAAAATTAAAGTCACCTAAAATAACTTATTGGCTTACCATTATAAATTCAAAGACAAAGGGGGACATAGGTGATACACGCATAAGTCAATTAGTTTAACAACAACTCGGACAATAGATTGATATCGGATCGAGAATAATTCAGATCGGGAGTACCTGGCGGGGCGGCGGCGGGGCGGTGGCGCGGCGGCGGCGGGGCGCCATCCGTCACGTCGGGCGCCAATGGAGCGGACGCGACGCGCTCATCACCTCGCCTCTAGGGACGCGCCGCGCGGCGGCTATCGATGAGTCCCGTCATTCAGGTCGCGAGTACCATCCATCCAGTCATATAGCCAGATCGCGCCGTGTCAGTCAGCCTCATCTCTCCAGTAATACACTAGCTGGATCAAATTATAATTTTTAATTTGTTTATTGAGATGCACAAAACGTAAAATAATCACAAAATAGATATTGTACATTTACATGATATACTCGTACATAGATCTTGATGCTTGGGATACATTTTACCTAATCATTAACTTACTTACATAAAGTATATCTAGACTTTCACAATTTTAAGCATACTTAAAAGATTCATAATATATTATTCATAACATTCGTATCGGATTGTTGAACAAATGTTTGCTTGTGTAGCAGATAAAATACCATAAATTGTCATTACTGTAGCTCATGCCACAGATAACAGAATAGCGATGAACATCAATAATATCTGAAACACAATGATCCTGTTATTTAGTTTTATTAATGTTCATGGCCTACTATTACCACCTATCCAACATTGAACAAATTCCCTACGGTAAGTAAAACGATAACATATCGATAAAACAATCGACGGACAGCGCCTGCCTAGTCGGACATGCAGGCCCATCCATTGCGCCGTCCGATTTGTCTGACTGCCGACATTTTGTTTTTGCACCTCCATCATTCGGCTGCCCTCCTCATTTGCCAGCTTCGTTCCGATAGAATACATTTGTTTTCTATTACCTACCTACTCTGTACCGACGACGTTTTAGTAACCCAGAGGTTATTGAAATGCCTAATTTCAATATACATTTATAAAATTCATATAACGGTTTAGTTATAGGGGAAAATTTAAAAATACTTAGGAAAAAAAACCCACCAACGGAAAAGTTGGAAAATGGTGTAAGTTATACATTACATTACATACGCTAGCAATTTACATTACTATGATGACAGGTGAAATAATGCATGGCGAAAATACAATATAATTTTGCTATGCAAAATTACATTAAAATTTTAAATAAACGAAAAGTCAATTTGTATATATTTTTACCTGATCAGGTGTATGATAGATATGAGCACGTACCTCGAGCCTCAGTTTGGATGCAGAGACAATACTTTTTGAAATATGGTCAAAATTGGGCGGGAAAATTTTCTAAAGGGGTGACTACCCCACCGAGTTGGGTATCAAATGAAAGGTACACTGAAAGGTAAACTGGAAGAGTTATATTGACACGCTAAAGACTAAACTTGCGAGATTTACCTATGCCCTTAGTATTTTAAAGCGTAATACTGATTATCAAACCGCCTTGTCAGCATATTACGCTAATGCTTATTCTTGGTTTAACTATTCAATTGTACTGTGGGGAAATAGTGTTGACTTGAACGATATCTTTATAAAACAAAAAAAACTGATAAGAATATTAGCTAATATAAAACAATGACAAAGCTGTAGGCCGCACTTCAAAACATTAAAAATATTAACCTTGCCCTGTATATACATATTGCAAATGACCTTATTCGTAAAAAAATATCGACATTTCTTTAAATCTAAATCCGAATTCTTTACTAAATACAATAGACGAAATAAAGATAAACTAATTCTACCTACGACTACCCTAAAACAATTCAGTAAAGGTCCTTACTCACGATTAATAAACATTTATAATAAAATACCAAGCTCCATAAAAGATATCAAAACTGAGTCAGTTTTTCGTAATCAACTAAAAGAATACCTTATTTCCAGATGCTACTATTCCGTTGACGAATTTTTAAATGAAAAATAAATCATAATCATAACATGTACTTGCGCCTTCAAATAACTGCATGTCCCCAGTTATTTCTATAAATAGATTATTGTTTTTGTTGTTATGTTCGAATTATAATTTATAAATAAATATTGCTGCGCCCTTACAGGGTACATGTACTTACTTTTAAGCTAACTACCACCTAAGCTAAATCTATGTTACAATGTATATGTTTGCAATAAATAAATGAATAAATAAAGGTATTGGTTTGTACATTCCAAAACAGTTTTTGAAATTTTGGTAGATTTTATACTTTTTAAAATATTTTGAAAAAGGTCTAAAAATTTACCATTTAGAGCATGTAGAAAAGGACTAGAAAACCCGAACAAATAATCTGCAGATCCTACAAATATTAGTCCCGAGGCGGGAATCAAACCGCAACCTCCTGCGTTGTAAGCCCACCGCGCCAAGAGGTCGTCATATACGTACCACGACAAAAATTCAAAACCCTCGCGCGCGATATACACTCGCACTTGTCGTACTTGTATTTGACACTAGTGTCAGTACAGTCTTATAGCAGCCAATGAGATGACAGCGTAGTGGTCTGGTCATATATATTTAATTATACGTAATACCTATAGGTATGCCCCATGGTGTCATTATCACAACGTGAAATTTCGTTAAAGGTTTTGCAGTAGTTACGGTAGGCTTTGTGGGCAGGACTCCCAACATCTGTCTTAATGAAAGATTTCAACAACCAGTTGTAACAAAATGGTAAAACTTGAACTATCACCGGAGAATACCATTAAATAAATAAATAAATAATGCTGGACAATCCACACAGCATCATCTAGCCCCAAGCTAAGCAGAGCTTGTGTTAAGGGTATTAGATAACTGATATATATAATACAATATTATAAAAATATTATTAAATCTGTGAGGGTCGTATATCTCGCCGATGCCAGTTCTATACCTTATTTTTAGCAACAAGTGGTTTAGATGCCACCTCCAATGGCGTTATTATTGGTATAATTGAAATAGATGGTGGCTGCTGATCTTATGAAATTATGGGATGTAGGTCATCAATGCGCCGTCGTTTTACTTATAAAGAGTAGGTTGGAGTGGAGTGTACGGGACTCAGGACTTGGACAGTTCTGGGTTAGGGTGTCGCAAAAAGGGTCCCACACTTAGAAAAATTTTCATCGATTTTGTATGGGGCTGGGACTTAGAAAAATTTTGATATATTTTTTTATATATATATAACATATATTTTTTCTTATGCCATCGTAAAGAGGGTCACTAGGGGTGCAACTTTGGTTCAGCTGATTGACCCCAAAGTTCTATGACCTCGGCGCTAGAGGTCAAAGTGTGTCGTTCAGTTTCAAGGCGAAAAAGACTTAGAAAATTTTCAACATGTATTTTTTTATATATATATATAACATATATTTTTTCTTATGCCATCGTAAAGAGGGTCACTAGGGGTGCAACTTTGGTTCAGCTGATTGACCTTAAAGTTCTATGACCTCGGCGCTAGAGTTCAAACTGTGTCCGATACAGATACAGATACCGATACAGAGCATTCCGATAAGAGTTGATTAGGTTCAATTTGAGTGGCGGATCCGACACAGAGTACCCCGACTCCACGTGGTCTTGTGCGTGGCGCCCCTAGAGTGTATATAATAAGCCGGAGGCGCGAAGGGAGTGCAGCCTCCGCCAGCCGTAATAAGGGACAGGCACCGCGCGAGCCGCAGCGGCTGAGGCTGGTCGCCGAAGGCGACCAAAAAGCCGAAGCTGCGGAGGTGAGCAGTGGTGCCTGTCCCTTGTTACGCAATGGCGGAGAGGCTGCACTTCCCGCAGCGCCGGAGCTATCGCGAACGCGATTCTTTACACTCGTCGTCGGGGACAGTTAGGCATCGATCAAAATTTTTCTAAGTCTCAGCCCCATACAAAATCGATGAAAATTTTTCTAAGTCTAAAATAAATATTTTTTTTAGTTTTTCCTGAAAATTTCGGCTATCTCTTTTGTAACTATTACAATATTACTAATTTAAAAAAAAAAAAAAAAAAAATGTATGGGACCCTCTTTGCGACACCCCGACCACCACAACGTTCATAGAACTACCACTCACAACCACAGAACACTAATATCCTAACGGACTCACAACTAACAGAATACGTGCTCACACAACAATTTAAACTTGGGTAAAATCAACTCTAGCAAATAATATTTGCGTTGAAATTAGATAATATGTTCTCCCCTCATTTTTAAAGCTTCATGTAGGATTGTTCCGACGGTAATAACAAGTAACTTCTTTCGATATTATTGTGTTTGTTCTCATTGAAAACAAAGATGAACTAATTAAGTAGCTATAAAAAGTGACTGAGAAACAAAATGCCTATCGTAGAATAACACATATAAAAATGATGAAGAATTCCAGTAATTATTGCAATGACATGCTGCAGGTGACGCTGGCTGTATGGTATTGTCAAATACAATGAGACTTGTTGCCAAAAATAAATTATCAATAAGTGACATCGAGCACGAGTACGTATCCAGGTAAGTAATAATCACTGGGTACAAATTCTTAAGTTATGTAATGATGCCTACTAGCACTCAATTAAATTCTTACCTACCATATCGCATGGGAAAGTAGTTCTATCCGACTGTCTGTTTGGTACCTCATCACATCACACCTTGTCGGCTGAACGGATCTTAGTGAAATTCGGCAGGGTTTTTAACTCAGGTAGGCAAGGAACGAACAGAGGCTATTACATAGGCTATAGAATATTTTCAAATTAATTTGATTTTTGTATGATTTTTTTTTGTTAAATACCCGTGCGAAGCCGGCCGGACCGCTAGTAGTATATAAATACACAACCTGGGTACCTATAGAGCACTTATTGCACACATTCCTCTTTGAAAAACATTAAAAAACTAATAATACCGAGGGAAGACACACGGCACACACCCGCTAATATAAAGGTCGTTTCACACGACACTGACAATACAAGCACGTTCCTGACCCCGCTCAAAACTAAAACTGGATTGCGGAACTTGGATGAATTCAAAAAGATCTCGTAAAATTTTGTTAACGACGAATTTGGATAGTGTAATTTAGTATGTAAAATCGATGAATTTACACATGTAGGACATCCGGTGACGGTAAGTACAAGAATATAATATCAACGATACGATACGAGGGCATTCTAAATATTTACTAATTGAGTGGAGCCTCTCCGTTGTGTATAATCTTTGTCATTCATTTCGTTTAACTTTTGTGGAGGGACGGACAGTTAGTCAAAATAAAACTGATGTAGTCTAGAGGCCCGAGCAGGCCCCGGGGCCCCGGGGCCGTTCGCGAACGCTCGTCCCGGGGGCGGTTGAGAACGCACCCAATAAGGCTCGCAATAAACGGCAGGCAAATCGCTCCTGCGAGGTAGCGCCTAATAAAAATTCCTGCAAATCAATACGTTCTCTTTTACGCTTTTTGTATTGTATTTTATTTTGTTATTCGCCTTTAGCTCGTGTTAAAGGGACAATTCCGGGATCTAGTCGGTTTGTAGGCAGGTTGTCGCATCTTAATACTTGCTCTATGGGAGGTAGAATAGAGGAGGAAAAAACTCTCGACATTTTAATTCACATACGAGCCTGTTTTTTTTTTTGAGGTAATCAATTCATGAGATTTGACTAATAATATATCTGGGAGATAAAAAGTGTATATGTATGACAGTACGATATATCTTTTACTAAAATAATGGTCTAGTATAGGTTTCTATACCCTACCTACCGAATACCAGTTGAACAACGGATCTGAGTGATTCAAATGCATCTCGTAGACAAAGACGACTGCAATGTATACCAACTGGCCAGGTTTATTTTTTTTTTCTAGATTCTTCTTTGGGTAGGATTCTCTTCAAGTCTGTGACTGTCATTTAAGTATCAAGGAACTCAGTCGCGCTAGAAAAGCAACAGTAAATAGAAAACACGGTGGATTCCATGTTCTATCTTTGCGATTTGCATGTCTATAGTGTGTGAGTGTGTGTGTGTTCCGTAGCGATTGACGTAAAGGAGCTAAATGCCGCATGGGGTGGGAACAAGGACACAACAGGCCGGTTTTACATTCTACAGTTATTATTTGTTTCTTGTAAAAACAGGGATTTATTGAGTAATGAACGTTAACCGTTAGAAGTCTTTGTGATTCTTGTTGAATGACTTTATTAAACCATCAGCTCTAAGGATAAACCAGAATCCTGTCGATAGGTCATGTTGGCAACCTCAGAAATTCAAATATTTATTTAGATTTCTGGTGTTATTAATTCGTGGTGGCAAGGTTTCGCTGAAAATATTATTGTGTAATATAATAACACAAATACTGCCTTAGTTTCTGTAGGTACAATACAAAGGTATTTTAGTGTGGGGCTTTAAATAGGTGATACAATACAATATTTGTATTAGTTTAGCTCACAGTCATTGATTGAAACCCAGTCGGTAGATACAAACCTAATGCCTATTCATATTCCTAACAGCGCAACAGTTTGTCAGACAACATTCCTCAGAAATAATAATAATTGTGTAAAAAAATCTTTTTTTGCCTTTTATAATGTATAAGTAGGTAAAGGACACAACCAGAACACCCGGAACAAATATTAGCAGATCGTACACACCGGTGGGAATCGAAATGACCCTATCCCACCGTGCCAAAATGTCTATGAATTCAAATTGCTGGACATTTTCAAAGTTAGAGATTATAGTGTAAGCAGTTTCGTACCGGTCTACTACAACCTGCCTGGCTCTCTTCAAGACGAGACGGATTCAGTGTCTTCTAGACCATCGTGGTACATCGTCAGTAGTAGTGTGCAGTATCGCCGCGCCGGCGCCGCCGCGCCGCTCGCCCACTGCGAGATGGATTTACAGCGGAATAACAAATCAGTTAAACAAACAATCGAAAAAATTTAAATCTTAAGTAAAGAAATACTTCTAGGTTACTTGACAAAACAAAAAGCTCACAGAAAACTTTACCTGAGATAAAGAGCAAAATGTGGGTATAACGCGTGTTTTTCAAAAAATATCCTATGGAGAAAATTGTCACCAATCGTGTCTGTCTTTATAGAAGTACGAAGTATTATTTCCTCATACATATGAGAAGGTTGTAGCTATCACAGATCCTGGGATGAATAACGAGTCCGACCTACAACATCGCAATATGTACGCTCAGGGGAGATTGCAGTGAATGACAAGATCATGGTTGAATAAAATATAAAAAGCTACAGGTATGTACAGTGGTTCATTAGATCCAGATGACTGTTCACTAAGCCACTTAAAGCTTGAACTTGAAACAGCGCGGTTCGATTCCCAAAGAACAGAGACCCGTTTAATTTAAATAGCCGAGCTCGGTGTGTCCCCCTGTCCTCGTATTTATCGGCACGTAGCGAGCGATTGAAGGAAAAATTCCAATAAAAGTCCTGCCGGTATGCGCACAGACAAGAATAATGTTTAATTTGGACGATTAGGGTCCGCAAGATTTACGATTAAATATATGCGAGCTTTTTACGGACCAAATGTTTCAGTAAGTACCAATTACATCGTAAGGTTGTCACATTGTTACTTACTTTAACAAAAGTGGATAGGAGTCTTCTAGATATTTGTGATACATCGTCGGCCACATGGTAACTTAACTCTTTTGATTAATTATCATAACATAGCAATAACATGTATGTACCTAGTAGATTCTGCCCACAGTTTCGTTTATAAAATCAGTCAGGTATATCCATAAATAACTGATGCAATCCTTTTCTTGTAGTTGTTCAGAAGCGGCCCTGCTCGCCTGCCCACGTCCACACACGTAGGTAACAAATTTAAGGGCCGAAAACCTTTTAATACAGATATAAAATAAATGTAGATGGCGTGATTATCGGAGGCAGTAAAAGTAATGCGTGTGCAGCGCTCACCTCAGCGGAATGCAATTAGATGTGTCTCCGGAGACGCGGGGTGGGGGGTGCAGTGCAGGGGCCCGCGACCTCCGCCGGACAGGACCTCGGGGGGCCTCCCAGGGTATGCGGGAGTATCACTGATACTAACTTATACTCACACCTGCGTTGAAAAAAATTTTCTTCAAATCATTTTTTTCCCAATTAAAGCTAGCTTAGGTTATGTTTATTTTGAATTGACTACATCGGTTACTGTTTGTACACTACACATAGGTAGAAACTAGTTTTCACATCTGTAGATAGGGTACAGCTGTACCCAGTCATTTCATGTCATAACTAGGGATATGAATTGGTAGAGTTTTTAAGTACCTACTCACGTAAAAAGCAAAGGACATGGATATGCCTTTTTAATCCCTGAATCCGGAATTATTAAAATGTTTTTGAAATTTCAGGGATAGATATTATTGTCTTCTAAATCTCTTCTTGCCTATGTTAAACACATAGTAGCGTAAAACACCTGGCCTTCCTCTAGTAGTTGGCCTCCAAACTTTAAGTAGTATGTAAAATTAGTAAGATATTTTGGATAGGTATATAAAATAGTAATTTTAGATACGACATTAGATCAGGGACTAAAATAACAGACTGAACAGGAAAATTGCTATAAAAATATATTATTTGTAAACACACTATGTATCGTCGGATACTTACAATCACTAAGTATGTACAAAGAAGTAAAAAAGGCTTTATTTTAATCTAAAACTAAGTATGATATAAAAAGTTTATCTATTGAGAAGGTATATATTTCATTTCCAACTATCCTAGTGTACTGTACTCTCTGTCTGTTTGTCTGTCTGTCCGACTCTCCGTAGCATGCGGATAGCCAACTGTTACAATTTTACAGCAAATGTCTTAAGAAAAACATTACTACTTGCGAAGCCGCTGTCTGTGCATCAACTTCAGACTGTATACAATGTAGTAGGCATTAGTGTTGCCAGCTCTCGTGGCGCGCCCCCGCGCTGATTTCCATATAAATTGTAGCTGGCCCGCGCCACGTGGCGTCTGTTCTTCTAACTGCTGTAACCGCACTCCGGAGCCCTGCGAGCGCCGACTCTGTCCCTGAATACACAAACCTACGTATGATTCAACAATTATAATTAATGTTACATTCTCTCCTACATCTTTGTTATTATCGATACACGGGACTCGGGCTTAAGCAATATCTGAGTTCTTGAGATGTATAGTAACTTGATAAAAGTAATAACAGAGGAAATGAACGTAAAAAACCAAAAGAAAATTACCGCTTATGCTAACGCGATGAAGTTAAATAATCGCATAAAATAAACTAATATTTCAGAGGTATGATTCGAAAAATAATTATTTGGTATCTAAGCCATTTTCGTAGTTGTTGCGGTCAATTGTGTTTATTAAAAAAAATCTACTATAAGATATCACAGACCTTTTCAGAAATCAACTTCGATAAAAGCATTTCTCGGTAGCCCTCAAACAGGGAACGTTGTGCATTGTGCTCCTTTATCCGGTATTCTTTGTATGCCCCGTGTATTCTTAGGTAAGGGAGGCGGATGTCATTTCATATCTCGTTGTCCACTTCGCGACGACGACGTCTCGCTTGACCCCACTTGTGCCAATCTAATTTAACAGCGACTGTGTTTGCTCGCGTTTGCACGAAGCTTTGCACACACGATATTTATAGAGTCTCGGACCAAATGTAATATTGTCGAAACAGTCATCTCCTTTACCCGAATCTAAAATAACTTATATAACTCGTAAGGTAGGTACATTAAATTAAGGTATAAATATATTTTAACTGAAACTCAAGCAAACTTGCTAGACCTAATTGCGTACTCGAACATTGAATTATTAGAATACCGTATGTGCAAGATAACAAGATTCAGCAACCGCATTAAAATATATGTAAACCTTTTGTTTAGTTTATGTTTAACAACTTAAATTTAGTTTATTTTCTGAAAAAAGAACACTGATATTGGAATAAATATTTCTTGTTTAATTCTGCCTAGTTGTAGGTATGTAACTTGACTTTAAATTTTAATGATGAGTCTAAATAATCGTGACGTGACGTGTCCAAGAGTCCTGCAAGGGCTAAAGGAAATAAAACACTATGATTTAGATTTTTTGATTTTGATATTGAACCATAATATGACAACAAAAAACGATGGTAACATCTTATAACTTGTTCCAGGGTCCCGCCCGCGGCCGCCTGCCATCCCGCCCGCGGCCGCCTGTCATCCCGCCCGCGGCCGCCTCTCACCAACCACTGCTCCGGTACATCCCGCGATGTAGGTAACAGCAGGGAAAATATAATTTGACAAATAGAATGGCACTGTCCTACGGACCGGGCTTCCCCTGTATGTTTGATGGCTGGACTTGCTTGCGCCGCGCCGGATGACCGCCGCCGACAGGCTACCTAAGAACGGACCTCTTTCTTAAGAACTTTTTCTTTGCCACCAAATTAAAGTGTCTATGCTTGATAATGATAGGTATCTAACAGTTATAGTGTTTCATATATTTTAGTTGGACTTTTTTGTGTTTAGAAATTGGCATATTTTTATTTTTGTTAGGGCTACGTTTTATCCATATTTAAGGCTTAACTACGACTAATGCTAGTATATTTAACTATAACTAAATTTTTTAAATCATTATGAAAGCGTTCTCACAAACTGTCAAAGAAACCGTCCATTTGCTGACTTTTCATTATTAGATTGGGAAAGACGAGAGCTATGGTAACTTGAGGTAAATTAAGTAAGAAGCTTAGTTTTTCCAACTCAATCTGGATTTAACCGGGTTCAGAGTACCTATATTCCCTCCACTAATTTGTTGACTTGCTTCTATGTTGTAAAGTAGTCATAAAAGGATGAGAAAGTGCTGATCATTTTTCTCGAAGCGATAAAAATAGCTGACGGCCGCAACACCTCACAGCTCAGGTCACAAAACATCACTTTTTACACTTTACGATTGTTCTCTCACTTGCACATTTCAAGCCAATCGGGTGTATGATTCTGTGGGTATTTGGGCTTCGTAGAACATTCTAGACTGAATTTTCTATTTTCCAAAATTGACCAAAATACACAATCTTGGCCGATTCACGTAACAGTGATTTTCATTCCGGTGGCACAAAAACTTTACTAATTTGATAGCATTAAAAATGTCATCTGTTATATTTTTATTTGTTTATTGAGGAATAACAAACAACTATTAAACTTCTTAGACATAATTGAGTCAGTACTTTACTAGATGAGCGATATTCACAATGGAGCCTGCGCGTTACATTATAATATGCGTTACATATAGAATAAACTATAGATAATAAAGAAAAACATGTACAGACACAGATAACATGTACAGAGAACTAAGTATTGGAGTTGGGCGAGAACCAAGCTCCTGTGTAACAACTAAATTAACTGAATAAACTTATAAATAAATTATTCTATAGTAAAAATTTAAATAATTTTTACTCTTTTCTTTCGTTATTTAATCATGACTTGTATTTTAGTAGTTTGAGGCCATATTATTTGAATACCCATTTGTTTAAGCATGCAGCGAATCAATAAAATGTGGCTAGATCAGCGCGACACGTCGCGTCGCCGCAACTCTGACGACAACTCATTTCTAATAAGGCCTCGTGACAATAATCGTGTCGCCAACCGTAAAAGCAACGCTCCCCAAGCATTTCTAAATCAAAACACGGCCCGTTACCCACGAGAGTGACTTGCGGAAAATTGGAAAACGAAACAAGGTGAAAAATATTATTAAGTTGAGAGCCAGTGAGTACACGGCGCCCCGGGGAGCTCGCCAGTAAATTGTGCGCTGTTGTTTAATTCTTACAACAGGTATTTTATTTTATTTTACGGCGGAATACTTGCGTTGCGGTGGATGAAGCGAGACTTTTACAAGTATTTTACACTTCAGCCCGCAACCAGCCGAAATAGGAGTAAAGAATTAAAACTTAACTCTCAATGAATGCATCGTACTTTGTAGGTATATTTTTGACTCTAGAAATGTTAAAAGGAGAAATTGGGGTGTTCAGTTGTTATAATATAATATAATTTTTTATTTATTAATTACCTCTACCTATTTGCATCATCCGTTGAGTATGATTAATTCTAAATATAGAGCAGTGATATCTTTATGCTTACCCTTTCCAATAAATTATAGCTTTGCCTAAAATTAACGTCCATTTTCAAAATGTTACCTCAAACTGCCCATGCATACCTACGTAGGTAGCGAGCAGTCGACTCAATCACCTCGGCGGCCACTCCACAAGGTCAGCAGAGGGTAAGCACCCTATTTTTCACGGCACTCTATTCCGCGGCCAGTAAAGGTAAGTAGTTCCGACTATTCATTGCGAGTCGATTGCCCACAAATCGTCCGGAGGCGGCTTTTAGCCCTATTTGCACGCATTCGGGGCTAATGTTACGAACTCGAGACCACGTCGCCATCGCCTCGGCAGAACTTTAATGAACAATGGCAAATGTCCTTGACTTTTTCCTCACCATAAAATTTAAAATTAAAGTGATGACGACTATCCCTAAAACAAAATAAACATTAAAAGGGTATGTTTTACTGCAAAATAGACGTAAGCATGCACTCTCTGCTTGCTGCTTGGTAGAAGAACTGTTGACAATACTGTATTTTTAGAAGTAACCTTAGATGACAGTAAAATTTAATGGGGCCACTTAAAAAGCCTTAAAAGATTGAAGTGAACTAAAAATAAAGGTGATCACTTTATTCCCTACGTTTACTTATGCAATTTGTATTTTCTAACGTGTCCAAGACTCATAAGGTCTAAAGAAAACGAAGCACTTTGATATTCAATATACTTTAGAATTATCTAGAGGTAATAATGGCCGTGTGGTGCCGGCCATAGAATTTCACCACCCCAACTCTTCCCGTGGGTGTCGTAAGAGGCGACTAAGGGAAACACACACCGGGGGGCGGGCAGCAGCGCCCTCTGCAGAACTACTCCACTGAACTGCGATCCCCAACCCGCATGCCCAGCGTGGGGATTATGGGCAATATCCCCCAATGATAAGAACCGCCACAAAATGGCCCCCAGTTCCCGGCCGCCTCGCTATTCCTGGCCATGGTAGCGGCCACGGTAACGGCGGGGCAGGGGGTGCTAGGAATCTCCGGGCTACATTAGGCTACCACACCCCACACAAACTGACCCTGGCAACGTTTAACGGACGCACTCTGAGGCTTGATCACCATCTAGCGCAGTTGGAAGTGGAGCTAGAGAACATTAAATGGCATGTTCTAGGGTTATGTGAAGTCCGTAGAGAGGGGGAGGACACTGTAACCTTAGACTCAGGCCATCTTCTCTACTTTCGCGAGGGTGATAAAACATCCCAGGGTGGCGTAGGTTTCCTCGTCAATAGGGCCCTCTCTAACAACGTCGAAGAAATCTCCAGTGTGTCGACCAGGGTAGCGTACCTGATCCTTCGGCTGTCTAAGCGCTACAGCTTGAAGGTCATTCAGGTCTACGCACCGACCTCGGCACACTCGGATGATGAAGTGGAGGATATGTACGAAGACATATCCAAAGCCTTACATCACACCACCAAGGCTCACTTCAACGTTGTTATGGGGGACTTTAACGGCAAGGTGGGAACCCAGACTGGCA